>JAXCLR010000001.1:81311849-81321850 GCA_035584095.1 Annona squamosa
TTTCATTTAATCAAGTGGAGTTAATATTTTTAATTATAACTTTATATATTTATTTAATTCTAAAATTATTTAGTCCTTGAATAAATATTAAAGTATATACATTTTGCAAAATACATAGATTAAGTAAAATATTCATAAATTATAAAAAAATTAGATTCAATTAGACACGGTTAGACGCGGTTAGACACAGTTAGGTTATGGTGATTTTAATAAATCATATTATTTGGGTTCCAAATTTAGTTTTTAAGATATATATGACCTTATAAGGGCCCTAGGATCATATTAAATGTGTTAAATTAGGATTAAATTATTAATTTTAAAAATTAGACGCGGTTAGACAGGGTTAAATACGGTTAGACACAGTTAGACGCGGTTAGACGCGGTTAGACACGGTTAGACAGGATTAGACATAGTTAGATTATGGTGATTTTATTAAATCATATTATTTGGGTTCCAAATTTGGTTGTTAAGATATAAAGGACCTTATAAGGGCCTTAGGATCATATTACGGGTGTTAAATTAAGATTAAATTATTAATTTCAAAAATTAGACACGGTTAGACACGGTTAGACGCAGTTAGACACGATTAGACACTGTTAGACTCAGTTAGACACGATTAGATACAGTTAGATTATGGTGATTTTATTAAATCATATTATTTGGGTTTCAAATTTAGTTGTTAAGATATAGATGACCTTATAAGGGCCCTAGGATCATATTACCGGTGTTAAATTAGGATTAAATTATTAATTTAAAAAATTAGACACAGTTAGACAGGGTTAGATGCAATTAGACAGGGTTAGACGCAGTTAGACAGGGTTAGACTCAGTTAAACATCGTTAGATTATGGTGATTTTAATAAATCATATTATTTGGGTTCCAAATTTGGTTTTTAAGATATATATGGCCTTATAAGGGCCCTAGGATCATATTACAGGTGTTAAATTAGGATTAAATTATTAATTTAAAAAATTAGACACGGTTAGACAGGGTTAGACGCGGTTAGACGCGGTTAGACAAGGTTAAACGCGGTTAGACAGGGTTAGACGCAGTTAGACACGGTTAGACACAGTTAGACATGGTTAGATTATGGTGATTTTAATAAATCATATTATTTGGGTTGCAAATTTGGTTTTTAAGATATACATGACCTTATAAAGGCCCTAGGATCATATTACAGGTGTTAAATTAGGATTAAATTATTAATTTCAAAAATTAGACACGGTTAGACTCGATTAGACACGATTAGATTATATTATATTCAGAAAATAAAAAAATATTAATAAATTTTCAAAAATTCAAGAAAAATATAAGAAATTGTTATTCTTAAGAGTACCTTAATTATATTAACTTTAAATAATATACCATAACTTCTAATAAAAATTATATTTTTTAACTTTATCAATTATGATGAAATCTTATTAAAAAATTATTTTTTGTACACTAATATTTTTAAAAATTGTCAAATAATGAAAAATTATGTTTAAATACGTTTTACTAATTGATCTATCATGGAATAGATTGAGATTTTGTATGTATATAATACAAAATTTATGAAAAAACCAAACATACTCACGTTTTTAATCAAACATACTCACAATGGAAAATTATCACATTGCCCCTGCTTCCTTTTTTTTTCCTCATGGGAAGTGCTTCCCATGAGTTGACCCTCTTATACTATTCTCTTTTTGGGTTATATGGACTTGGCTAATGATCAACACTTTCAAGTGTTTCCGCAATGCTTCTTGCTTCCCGCAACGTTATTAAGGGCCGAATGTCTGCTCTGTGTCCTGAATTACGAGTTCTTGTTGGGTTACACCTGATTATTCTTTCTCCTCTCTATTGCTATCGATCAACATCCAATTGCAATGAATAAATGATAATAAGGTTCAGTAAAATATTTCTCATTGTGTTTAGTAGTGATTTCGTTCCTCAAAAGAAATCTTGTAATATTAGATTTTTAAGGTGTGATGCATATGTATTATCGAATCTCAATAGAAGGTAAACAAAAGAATACATGAATGGATGATCAGGTGATTGAGATGAGTTCCAAGTCCTCCTTTTAAGCTTTGTTTGATTGAATGATTCTTCGCTGCAATTGGGCATAAATCCACCAAATCCATTTGGTGGATTTGGTAATTTTGAAATCTCTTTGGCCGTAACATTGAAGTATGATTGAGAATCGCAATCGCAAAAAATTTGCGTCTCATATGAGCACAATTCCAAGTTTTTAAGTATCGCAAAAGATAATCGCAATTACCATTAATTAAAAGACAATACTATCCTTCACAAACACAATTAAAATTCTAAAAGCATATCCTATCTTATCCTTTTACTTTATTATTTATCTCCTATTCTGACCGGAACACTTTCATCCTTTAACAAATCAACGAATAAGATAAGTTACATATTTTCTTCATTATAAAAGAATTATATTCATGTCAAGATAATTCAAATTTCAAAACTGTTGCATATGTACAGATTTTTTTGTTATTATATGTAAAATTATATTATAATAATACAAAGAAGTTGATTCATATCATTATATATTTATCATTATTTATCTTATTAAAACAAGATGTTTCAATTGAAATTTGTGTATATAGTTATTGTATAAATGTTATATTAGAGAAAAATCATCAAAGTATTTTAGAAGTATTTTAAAATTACATTATTATTTTATGTAGGTAAGATTAATTGTTAAAAGAAATAAATATTTACCATTCTTTTATAAAATCTTGAATAATTCAAGTTTAGAACAGTATTGTTAGAACCGGACCGGGAACTAGTCTATTTTTCGGTTCGATGAGGTGCGGATCGGTTCATATATAAAAAAACTGTCCGAACCGGAACCGGAGAACAGACGGTCCGGTCCAACCGGGTTCGACCAATCGGACGAATCGCCTCGCCTACTTGCCCGCAGCCCCTCGTCCTCAGCACAGGCACGCGCCCACCGCCCGCAAGCCTGCCCACGCTTCGTTGTCAGCGCCCGCATGCGCCGCCACGCCCACGCCCGCGCCCACGCCCCCGAAGAAGGAAAATGAGTTCCGTTCGTCTGAAAATCCTGTAAAGGCCAGCTTGATTTACCATGCACGACTTCTGAGAGTTAGAACTGTGCTCCATCCAAATTCCGAAGTCATCTGCATAGACACGTTGGCTTGAGTGATGAATACTTAATAGCTCCCACTTCATAACCTGACGATTTTTGAAACCCCTCGCCCACAGCGTCATCCGCCTGCTCAGAGATCGTCTTCCTCTTCCTCGTCCGTAGCGCCGCCGCTCGCAAGCCATGCCCACGCCTCGTCCGCAGCGCCAGCATGCGCCACCATCCGCACGCGCTCGCCGTAGTCTGCCGCACTGAGCTCGCCGCGAGCAGCCGGTCGCCATCCAGGCCGATT
This sequence comes from Annona squamosa, assembly GCA_035584095.1. Lineage (NCBI taxonomy): Eukaryota > Viridiplantae > Streptophyta > Magnoliopsida > Magnoliales > Annonaceae > Annona > Annona squamosa. Next base: position 81,315,248 of record JAXCLR010000001.1, read on the forward strand.
GAAAAAGAATGTGCGGTGGGTTTAACAGAGATGATGAAGCCAGTTGTGGCAGACTACTGATGCTTTGGTGATGGAGTGCTCGGTAGGCCATGGCTGATCATGCCGTTGCTGCTGGATTTTGCTGAAGGAAAAGGCAAACATTGATGGATGATTTGGGGAAGACGGTGGAGATTTTAATGGCTGCTGGTTGGATTGTTACTGCTGACAACGATGCTATGCAGGTGGAGTTGAGACGCGGTTGGAGCAGGGGTAGTGGAGAGAGAGCTACAGCTGATAAATTTTATTTTATTGAAAAATCTTGATGCAGTTAATTTTTCTGAAATTCGTGCTTAAAGATTCATTTTTTAAAACTTGCTATTAATTTTTTTTTGTATGTTTTGTACTTACTGTGGTCCTTAAAATTTATCATATATATTTAGGATTTATAAAATTATAAATTTATCAATATATTTATTTAAAATTTTAAAAAAATTAATATTTATGATATCATAAATATGTCATACTAATATCATTGGTTCGAACCAGACTAGTTCCTTTACCAGTTCAATCACCGGTTCAGTTCTGACAACATTAGTTTAGAAATGCTTATGTTATCTTTTTTGGTCATTTTACATATTTATAAGCACTTTCATCTGTTAAGCCAAATACTAAAATATAATTAAAAGTATTTTTTTAAATTATAAAGCCAAAACTTTTTTGCATGGCACTTTTTAAAAAAAGCTTTATTTGTAATTGTACGTTAAGAAAAAATTCGAATTTAGAAGAACAGAGCCTTACACGGTAAACTCAAGAATGCTCGCTTTTCAGGCTCCCCTCTTCTTGCTGCTAGACAGCTTGGCCGCGGCTTCTTCTCCGCATTCGCATCACCTACCAATCCTCTCCAGTCCACGTAGCTAGTGACAAACAGGATTAAGTTCAAAATTTTCTGAAAGAGGATGATTATGTGGAATCCAGCCGAAAACCAACAGAGTAATTGGTGTAGTTCTTTGCATGTTTTCAGCAAATCTAATCATGAATATTTGTGTTCTAAAGATATCAATCATAGTTCTTTTAAAATATCTTGGTGGAGAATGGAATGATTTTGAAAGTTGGAATGAGACGCCGGGTGCTTTAAGACTAAATCTGGCCAACACATGTTAATTAGAAAAACAAACCATTAGCAACTTCAAGTAAGTATGAAGTATGGTCCATAAGTATATGCAGAAAATATATATTTCCTTTCTTCTTTGGAATACCAGAATTTTAGAACTAATCAAACTAATTCATTAAGGATAAGCGTACCATTTTTCACAGATTGGGTTGCAAGTAGAGTAATCGCTAAAGATGATTATTCAACTTGGCAGGAAGGAGCAGAGACATTTCTTTCAATCTTCACAAGTGAAAGAAATTCTAGATACTAGCTCTGATGGTCGTGGGGGCAATGATTCTGCCGACTGGCCTGACTTGGTTTGTTTGTTTGTTTGTTTTAATCTGTTTAAGGTACTATCTTCATTATCCAGGCCCACGCATCTCTGCTTAAGGCTTTCATTAGCTGAAACATCTTTGTTCAAGCTCTAGGCTTTTTGTTCTTGGGCTTAGGTTTAAGATATTGTTCGCTTTTCGTGGGCCTATCTAAATCTGTCATGCTAAGGGCTCCTGGGCTCTGCGCTTTTGCGGTTCTTTTTAAAATAGTTTTCTTCTTCAGGCATCTCTCTGTCGATTCAAAGCTCAAGGCTCTTTACTCTTGGGCTGAAATTACTATGAGACGCAAAGGGATAAACAAATTCCAAAAATGTTAATGCCTTGAGGGTCAATTGGAAGTTGGCACAATTGTTTCGCAGAAACTCAACGTAAAATGCTTACATGACCTCTTTTTTTTAAAAAAAAATTTGGACATATATATATATATATACACATTTTTATAGTTTTTAAAAATATTTTTTGAATTTAAAAAAACAACGAATTATAAATTTTTATAAATGAGATGTACGTGCATAGTCCTATGTATGAATGTCAAGAAATTTTGAAAGTCAATGCAAACCCTTGCTTTATATCCCGGTCCGGTTGTTTGGCCTCCAAATATTGAGTTCCAATCCTTTGGGTTCTTGTGCAAAATTTTTTTTTTTTTTTTATAAAACTGTTAACTTCAATGTATTTAATTTATAAGCTAACTTTTAGTTTTTTGGACATTTGTATGCATGCTTTTAATTTTAGGGGTATTTCAGTTATTTAAAAATGACTGAAATACCCTTTTTTAAAGATAAAAAATATATACATATTCAAAAATAGTCAAAATTTAATGCATATATTAAATATACTTAGGTGAACAGAATTTTTTTTTTTTTTTTTTAAATAAACCTTTCCACCCGGAAAGGTAGTTCTATGCACCCGGGTATATAGTATGGAAACTCCTCAATATTTGTAGGGTTTGCCTCTTTTACAACAACAACAACAACAAAAGATTTGTCATTACCAAATATGTCAACTATATCTTATCGTATTTGGGAAAAGGATTATTTCGATCAAGATTGCGAAATTCTTCTGTGTTTTGTATTGATCATATCGAGTTTCTTTTTATATATGCTGGATGGAACTGTTTTCCTTTCTCTCTGCTGCTGGGAACTTGGGCATGTTTTCTGATTATCAATCTTTTAATTCCACAACGCAGTAGAATTTGCAACACGCTTATGTGAATTCACAACAGCTCAATGTTCAAAGTTGCCTGAATCAGGATGTACTTGTACCATTGAATTCCAAGTGGTTCATGCCAGCCTAAGTTAGGTATGGTAGAAAATTTATTATAAATAAAGTTATAGAATACCTCGGCAATGTGTATCTTTACAGGTCTTAATTTTTCCTTTTTGCGGACAGCTCCAAAAACGAAAATGATGTCGTAAAAAATGTCAAGAGAAAAATAAGGTAAATATGGTAGGTCAATCTCTTACATATTTTAATTTCAGCACACGATGTTATATGATCTTTTCCTTATACCTAACCGACTGAAAATATGCTGAAGTGAGGCGGCGAACGACTGACTATCATCGGTGGCGGTCTTCCCCGTCAGTTAGGAACATTTCGTTTTCTTAGCTACGCGGCAATTCATATGGCCGGCCGTGGGGAGAAAAAGAAAATGTATGGACTCTATCCGAGTCATGAAATTTTATATTTTGTTGAATTTATTTCACATTTTATTTTTAAAAACTCAACAAAAGTGTATGGATGCATGCACCACGCTGCAAATAAAAAAAAAAATTACAAATTTATCAAGTTTTATTGAGAGGTACCCTTCTTAAATTTGTTCTACATGCATGGGAATGAGTGTCATGTGAAAAGGGAGACTTCCGAACTCTACCAGAGAGTCGAGGTTGTCATATCAAAGACGGGGAGTCTTCCCAGCCAGCCTAATTCTTGGAATTTTTTTTCTCATTTCATCATTACTTGGAGTGTGTTTGGTAATAAATAAAACTTTTGATGAAAAATTGTGAGGAGTAAAAGTTGTCAAATGATATGATATGATAGGAGTAATGATAAGTAGTAAAGAGGATAAAGTTAAAATAGATAGGTTAGTTGTATAGATATTTGTGTAGAAATAATTGAAAAATAGGGTAGTTGTATAGGAAAATGGAAATAAATAATTTAAAATTATGATAGTGATGGAAAGTGAAAAATTTTAGATTGAAAAGTTTTAAGTTGACATTTTTTATGATTTGCCAAACGCACCCTTGGTAATTGTAGAACAGCTATTTTAAATAACGAACCCGTACACACACAGCTAGTGCAATGTATCGATAACAGAAGAATATACTTTTTACTAAAAACAGAAGCATGATTGAAATGCAAATAAATTTTGAAAATATATTAATGGTATTTAAAATACGTTCCAACCCACTAGAACGAACCTCTTCGTTTGAGGCTAACCTTGGCAATGAAATTAAAATTCAACTGGTTATGTCGTGTACCCTTATTTAATTTATAATGATACTAAAAAAATCATTTCTTTTGAGTGGATATAATTATGTGCAAAATTATGAAAAATAATTAGGCATAATCATAATTGTACCGTATGGTTTCGAAAATTCATAAAATTATTCGTTAACATAACGAGAATGTTTTAGATGTTGGGTTAACCGCTTTGAAAATGATAAATAAATAAAACAATTTTATTCCGTTAATTTTACATTTTTATGGCACATGGGACAGTGTACGATTTCGTCGATTGCAATACGGATGAAATTTCGTTTTCTAATTATATAAATAACGCAAATATAATGAGCCGAATAGATTGCATATAATCGTCATGGTTAATTTCCATTCTAGATGAGATGGCTGAGCTTCACCATCATGACTGGCTGAGCGCCAAATTTGTCAGTCCTTGCCGCGTATCGTGCACGTAAAATGCAACGACTATTCAAACCTGAAGTCCGACTACATGCACGCACGCTCCAGTCTATAAATACTGAAGCATTTGCAGGCCAAAGGCACACAGTTGCACTAGCAAGCTGGTGAAACAGATCAAAAATGGCAAAGGTGATTAGTAGGAAGAACTCAGTCCCAATTACCATCCTGGCTGCAGTAGTTGTGGCGGGATTCCTGCCTGAACTCATTTCGGCCCAGGTTGCTGACATTGTCACTCAAGCATTCTTCGATGGCATCATAAATCGGGGAAGCGGGGATTGCCCTGGCAAGACCTTCTACACTCGGGCAGCATTCCTCGATGCCGCTGCTGGAAACCCTGCCTTCGGCACCACTGGGACCGCTGACGATGGAAAGCGGGAGATCGCCGCTTTTTTCGCTCAGATCACTCATGAGACTGGATGTGAGTAGTTTTTTTTTTTTTTTTTCTTCTGGTTGGGGAGGGGACTAATTTTTACGTAGTTCTCACATGCACCCTTTTTATTGCTTTGGTGTGGTACAGCCCTATGCAAAATAGAAGAGGATGGAGGCGCACAACAGGACTACTGCGACGAACAAAGAACGGAGTACCCGTGCGCGGCCGGGAAGAACTATTACGGGCGGGGCCCCATCCAACTGTCGTGGAACTACAACTACGGCGCGGCCGGAAACGCTCTCGGGTTTGATGGTCTTGGCAATCCAGACATCGTGGCCCAAGATGCTAACATCTCCTTCAAGACGGCCTTGTGGTATTGGATGACCAACGTCCACTCCGTCATCGGCCAAGGATTCGGAGCCACTACTAGAGCCATCAACGGTGCGATCGAATGCGATGGGAAACGGCCTGATCTGGTCAACGCTCGTGCGAACTATTACAAAGAGTATTGCAACCAGCTCGGTGTCTCACCAGGAGACAACCTCACCTGCTAATTAGTACTTGGTCTCTGTTGCTACATGATTGAGACCTCTATAGATTCACGTTGTTTGGTTTACATTACACGTATCTGAAACAAATAAAGATCTACATCTATGTAGGTGTAGATGTCTGCTGTGACCCGTTCCGAACACAAACTGTACGTCCCAGACTTCTAATAAGCAAATAAAGGTGAATTAATGAGTATTTGCTTGTCTTCGTTTGGGCAAATCATCGAGCAGTTGTTACAGGAAATAAAGAAGCCAATTTGCTGCAGGATGGATAATGGCAGCCAAGTCTATGGAAATTTTTTTCATAATTGATACAAGGATTTTTTTTATTTTTTATTTTTTGTTACGTTCGAATAGAGCATAAGCTTTTTTATTTTCCACATGGGCCCATTAATCTTTTCTCAAATCGTGGGATTTTCTTAAGGGTCTGATTAATAATTAACGTACGTTGGATATGAAGTGCTGGAGTGGAATTGAAAATCGATGTCGACAAGCATGCGAATGAATATGTACAATTAACACAAAATTGGTGCATGGGAAATAATTATTGAAAATATGAGATAATAATCGAATAGATAAGATTATCGTAGAAAGTGCAATAAAGAAAGAGTGGAAACATTTTGTCAAAAATCGTAAAGTTTAATTTTGGTAAGCAAAGTTTATTTAAGGAATTTTGGAATTAAAATACATAAATAGGTCAATTTGGATATAAATGAACAGGCTCTATCCAATGTTTTGGCCTTATTTTTTATCGTTGAGTAGCTTTTTGGCATGCATAATATTGCTTTTAAAGGGTAAATAATTCTTTTTCCCTCTCTTTGTACAGGAAACCAGGAGAGGATAATATTCTCCTCTTCAATATCACGGATTTGGTTGTTCTGTTGGCAGAAGACTCGTATTAGATTGCCTCTTCAATACGCGTAGAATTGCTTAAAATTTCTGGAGATGAAAATGCTATTATATAATTGGGAAATATTTAAATATCATCCCTCATTAACCCGAGAAATCTAGGCCCAAACTCATGCCCTTGAGATAAAAGCAGTAACTGCATGACTCGAATATTCTATTTTCGGTACGAATATTAAAACAAGCATAATGAATGGTGTTTTATAAATTTTATACAATTATGTAAAGTAATATTTTGATTAGAAAATGGTAGTTAGTTTTTTCAAATATTCATGCATAAAGATTTTGAAAAATTTTCTATTATTTTTTTCTTATATGGTTTGTTGTGGTGCTTAAAATACAACATACAGATTTAGAATTTATAAATATATAATTTTTCTAATGTATAATTAATAAAAATAA
>JAXCLR010000001.1:81324976-81338633 GCA_035584095.1 Annona squamosa
ATAATTTTATCAATATATTTATTTAAAATTTATAATATCATAAATATAAAATATGTCATGCTGACGTCACCGGTTCGCGGTTCAAACCAGACCAGTTCCTTTATCGGTTCAATCACCGGTTCGGTTTTGACAACATTGATCCTGAGCTGTATTAGAGAAATTCTGGATTTGGAAATTCTTCTAGTCCAATGCAATTTTTTAGTTTGATTCTTTTGTTGTTGGTCTCATTTGTCCACATAGTGATGATATTTTAGATGGTTAAATATTAAAAATACTAATTTAAAATTAACATTTTATCATTAAATTATTTTATTATATTAATTTTACATATTTATAGTTGAGACGCATATGTAGAGTTGTATTATACAAATGAAAGGGCCTCTATGATAATATAAATAATATTAAATACAATAGATAGAGTGAATTTTTTATCAATCATCTAAATATTAAAAATGAAGAAAGTTACATAAAAATGTAATTTTATAAAAGTGAGCCGATTATCTAATATCTTTGCAACTAAGTTGTTACAAGCCCATGCTAAAAGTATGGTAATAGCTTAGATAAAACAAGAATAAAATGAAATGTTTCATTTTCAAATTCCAAAAAGGTTACAACTAACCATTTTTCCTTTTTTTATTTCTAGTAATAACACTTTTTTTCATTCTACATTCTCATTTCATCTACATAAAATCTAGTCTTGAACATGACCTAACAAATTTTGAAGTTTTTGCTCGAAGTATAACCTATTAATTGACAAATTTTATCATTAAAAAGTTATTTTTCACCATAGTCATTGTATTATATTGTTAAAAATAATTAATTTTTAGCAATAATAATTATTTATATTGTTAATAACATCTTTTGTAACAAAAAGTACGACAGTTGCTAAAAACATATTGCAAAATGTTGAGTTTATGAGAGTAAACCTTCTTGTAGTGTAACTGTGACTACATTCAACATTTTGAAGACATTAACTTTTGAGAATAATTTATTTAGATGTGGATTTAGCATGAATAAAACTTTTGAAATAAGAACTTTTTAATCTAAAGTATTTCACTCTCATAACTATCCTATTTTAATTATTTTTTAATATATTTATATATACTAATTTTATTTTTCAATCATTTTTACGTAACAATCTATACATCATTTTCTATCGTACTACATCATCGTCTCTTATTTAAAAATTTTTACATCAAAAAATTTTTATCCGAAAATTTTATTGATTTCCAAATACACCCTTTAGTACATTTAAAACTTTTTAAACAAAATATCTTCAACATAAAATATTTTTTATTTATAATTATCTTTTTTCAATCATTTATTCACATGTTTTATACAATTACCTTACTTTTTAATTATTTATATATAATTACTTATACGACTAACATATCTATTCTAATTTTATTTTATTTATTTTTATCATTGCTCCGGTCATATTACATCATTTTTTTCATTTAAAAAACTTTTATACCATTCTTAATTAAACATACCTTTAGTAAATCATTTGTACTGCATCCAATGCCGCATGGACAATGCTATCATGCTGGCTAGAGATGCTGATTATGAATATGATTAACATTTTGAAGGCATTCACTTATGAATTGTCCTGCATCCAATGTCGCGTGGAGAATGCTACCCTGCTGAGGAGCTGGCCAGAGATGCCAGAAAATTAATCTCTGGCTCTCGTGAGGGGAGAAAGTCAGATGAAGAAAAGGCATTCGTGCAGAATAGGTAATAAAAAAAAAAAAAGGGTAAAAATAGAGAAAATTGCAAACAACCTTATTTCCTTGTCAACAAACAGAGCCGCCTAAATTTAATGATTTTATAAACAGGATATATCGAGTATCGTTAAAATAATCCTCCTAAATTTTGCGTAATTTGAGAATTAGCTCATGTTTTATGTGCTTTTGTTTTTCGAATGGATTTTCTACGTTTGAATTTTATTATTATTATTTTTTAAATAGATCCTGACAAGCCCTGAAATTTCTAACGAAAAATTTTACAGTTTGAAAGCAATTTAGCACTAATTACGTGGGCTTTCTATATAGAAAAGAGGGCTCAGTGGGATATTTTAACCAACAAGTATTATATCTAGATCTACTTGTTATGAATGAATGAAAAAGACAAGAATTGGGCAACGATATATAGTAGGCTCATCGGTTACACCACATTGTATTCAATTTCTGGATTGCCCTCCAGCAATCGACAAAAAGTATCAATATCCACATTCACAGCCAGGCGTTGGGAGGCAGGGGTACGGGGAAGATGATAAGCGAATATTTTTAAAAAATACGAGAGCCATGGATGTGACGGTTAAGATGAGAATAAGTAGGATAGTTATATCAATAATTAAAATATAAAAATAAAAGTAAAAATAAAATTATTAAATTAACAAGATGTTAAATTATGTATGCATTTTTTGGTGTAAGAAGAGTCCAAAGTTTGCTTTGCAAACGTTATGGTTACCAAAAGGAGTGGAAGACCTTTGCAAATGTTCATGATCGGCGATCTTTTCGCTCAGAATTCTGATGATTTCATACCGGTCTAAAAAATATATATATTTTTAAATTTTTTATAAATATATTAATTTAGTTATATTTAATTTAAAAATCAAGTTTTATCATTTTTAAATATGCATATATATTTATTTTGAATTTTTAAATACAAAGGTGTATTTTAAAATTCCAAATATACACATATCTAAGGTTGATAAAATTTAGTTTATAAATTAATTATGTAGCTAGATTAACATGTTTATAAAAGAAATTTTTAAAAATATATATATATTTTTTGGCAGTTCCGAAGATGATAAATCGACGATGTACATGGCCCAACTTGCCTTCACTGCGCAATGACTTTTCAAACCCTTTTTTTTTTTTATAAAAAAAAAAAGAAAAGACTTTTCAAACCTTGAAACCCATGCATTGCTGCTCTATAAATCCAGTGAAGGCTAAAGGCCGATCTCACAACTCACAGGCCTGAGAAATTTCAATTTCAAAAAATGGCGACAGTACTTGGTGGTAAAAACTTGCTAGCCATCACCATCTTGGCCGGAGTACTTGTGACAGGATTCCTGCCACAGCTCATCTCCGGCCAGAACTGCGGATGTGCACCCAACCTCTGCTGCAGCCGCTTCGGATACTGCGGCCTCGGCAACGACTACTGTGGGCCTGGATGCCGGGAAGGCCCGTGCAGCGGTGGGCAATCCGGCGGGGGAGTATCAGTCGCCGGCATCGTGACGCAGTCGTTCTTCGACGGTATTAAAAATCGTGCAGGTGGGAATTGCCCAGGGAAGGCCTTTTACACTCGGACCGCCTTCCTCAACGCCGTCGGAGCCTATCCTGCCTTCGCCAAGACTGGCACCGCTGACGATGCTAAGCGGGAGATTGCTGCCTTCTTCGCTCATGTCACTCATGAAACCGGATGTAAGTTGATTAATTAATTAGTTAATTATACAACTTATCAAGTATTTCGCTTGCTTAATCACACGCCTTCCTCTTAACGTACAGCTCTTTGCAAAATAGAAGAAGATGGTGGGCCAACGAAGGACTACTGCAACAAAAGTTACCCCAGTATCCATGCGCCCCTGGGAAAGGCTACTACGGGCGGGGTCCCATCCAACTCTCCTGGAATTACAACTACGGTGCGGCAGGGAAGGATCTGGGATTCGACGGTCTAGGCAATCCAGAAATTGTAGCGAGGGACCCCAACGTCTCGTTCAAGACGGCCTTGTGGTTTTGGATGAACAACGTGCACTCGGTCGTAAACCAGGGATTTGGGGCGACCATTAGGAGGATCAACGGTGCGGTCGAGTGCGATGGGAAGCGGCAGGATCTGGTGAATGCACGCGTCAGCTATTACAGAGACTACTGCCGCCAATTTGGTGTGGCAACGGGAGACAAACTCACCTGTTGAAGCTCGAGGCTGATCGAGTACTAAACTGCTACACATGCATAGGTAGTCTGCTCAAATGAAAGAATATGAACTTTCATAAAAAAAATAAAAATAAATAAAAGAATATGAACATTTTAGCTATGTGGATGCTGTCGGATATTTAATAAGAAGTAAAAGTAAAATCATTTGTCTATCTCATGTTGTGTGTCTAATTTTGTATATTTTCTTGGTTTTTTGCTAAACCAATATTTAATTTGGTGGAAATATAAGTACTTTTTTGGCAAATGCCCCGTGATGTGATGATCTGATCTTTGTATCATTGACCCAAGGGATTCCGTCGATTTCTCCCAAACTCGATTTGAATTATTTTGAAACCGAATTTCTCTTTTGGGTTTTACCGTCACAGTTCCTAGAATGACCGGAATTGATGTATGCAACCCGCGATAATCCCACCTAAAGCACGTTTAGTGTTTTATGCAAATTCTTTGAGTGTGTTGTATTTAATATTATTCATTTAGATAAAAATTAAGTTTAATTGAAATTAAAAAGTGTATAGATTACATTTAATTTAATATAAATATTTATATGCAAATTAAGAAGAATACTTAGATTTATTCGCATATATATTAGAATGGATTGATATTTCATACAATTATTTTCTACACATTAATAATATTTTAAACAAGCTAGATGTTAAAAATATAAATTTAATATTAATATTTAACATTAAGTTATTTTATTATATCAAGTTTACATATTTTTAGATGGAGTTACGTACGATGATACTAAACAATAAAAAATGTATAGAACAATAAAAATAATGTCAATAAGTTGAGTGAATCTAAAATTAATCATAAAATATATATAAATAAAAAAGGTTGCATATAACATAGACTTCATAGAAGCAAAACACATATTTTAAAAGTTATAAATGTTTAACTTATATAACAATTAAATAATTTGAATGCATTTCTATTAACCTTTAACTCATGATGACCCATAAAAGCCTTTGATTTAAATGAAATTTAAACTCTCAGTCAAATATATCATCCTAAATAAAATGTTCGGTAAATTAGTGTAATCGGTTCAATAAAATTATCTATATATTTTCCATTGCTAATAGTTAATTTTTTGGCGATTCTTTTTTTTTTTTTTTTTTTTTTTCTGGATTGGTTGAAAGGTCGATTCATATCTAGACTCTAGAGTTGACTTGGGTCTGCCCGCCACATTAAATGTCTATACAAGTTGCTCCATGGTTCCCTTCATAGTACGATATTGACCGACAGTCTTCGGAAGAAACTTCCAACCACGGGCTCTGCACCACCATAAAATGCTGTTAAAAATAGCTATTTAAGTGAAAACAATTAGCTACCTAAGGTGGAGACACTCAAATGCAATTATTTTTCAATGCGTATACAACCAAAATATCATTTAATAAAGTCGTCTATATTCGAGTGCAAATAATAACACCATTTATATTCATTTGATAGTGGAGTTACACAAACTAGACGCCATCCTACGCTTTCGGCCAAAAACTTTAATAATGGATGCGTAAGGCTGAAAAAATAATTTTTTATTTTTCTAACCATGCGAACCCCCAACGTCCCATTAATAGGGTGCAATTTGGTACTAGATCCGTCCGAACTCGCCTGACCTGACTCATTTTAAAACTAAATTTAGGTTTTAATTTTAAAATTTTTTCAGATTAGACCCAGTTTCAAACCCGACTTGAGAAAATTTAAAACTAATACCGAGTTTGCATCAACTCAATACTTCAAGACAGGCTGAACCTCTATGGTCCATAATTTATTAAAATAATTATATTTACTTATACATTAAGTTTTCAACTATAATTATAATAAAATTTATTCCACTTAATCATAACCTAATTAAACTATAAAATGTTTATTCTAAAACTTAAATGTTGTATATTTTTGTCCATAGAAGTTAAATATGTTACATCTACATTAACTTTATTTATAAAAATTTATAAATATACAAACCCTTTAAAATTATTGCATATATACTAATTAACTATGAGATATATAAGTTTCGCTTTTATTAAACTTTAAATAGTGATATTATGTAATCTTTAGATAGTGATTACATTAACTTTATTTGCAAATAATTATAAATGTGCAAGATTTTTACAATTATTGCATATATACTAATTAACTAGAATATATTTAAGTTTTAATTTTATTAAGTTTTAGATAGTGATTTCACATAATTTCATTTATTTTTTACCTTGATTATTATGTGTAAATGCATTATGTTTATTGTATCTAGAATTATCTTTTAATAAAAAAATAACTTTCATTAAACTAAAGATGTCATGGGTCATATAAATATATTCATATATAAATTATTCATGTGTAAAAGTAATAATATTTAAAAAACTTATTATTTTTATCCATAATTTTAAGTTTTAATTGTTTGATAGTGGCCCAAATTTCAATCTGAAACCAATATTAACTCGATCTGAACCCGAATACTAGTATTAGAGTTAGGGTTTGGGTTTGCCTAAACCCGATAGGCTTAAATTTGAGTTCATCCGAACTTCATACAACTCGACCCATGTCGCACCCCTTCCCACTATGTATTCCTCCTAAAATTTGATAATTTTTCTAAAATTTATTTATTATTTTATTTCAACTTCTAAAATGGAAAAATAGACATGGATTTAGGCACAACCCACATGAATATATAAATCCCAACAACACGTGGTAACTGATTCATTCATTTATATATAAAAATTAACTACATGACATATTGAGTAGTAATTCAATTCACTCCGATGAATTGAAACTTAAGAGCATTGGGTGCAAAATTTGTTTTTAGTTTTTTGAAATTTTTTATAAAACCTTTAATTTAAATATATTTAATATATATTAAAGGTGTGTTTGGGAAGTGATAAAATTTTTGGATGAAAAATTTTTGTTATAAAATTTTAAAAATAGAAAAAAATGATGTAATATAATAGAAGTAATGATAAAAAGTATGAAAAATAAAATTAAAATAAATAAATTAATATTATAGTTGTGTAGAAATAATTGAAAGGTAGAATAGTCATATGTGAATATGTGAAAAAATGATTAAAAACTAGGTTAGTTGTGGTTAGTGAAAAATTTTAGATTTAAAAGTTTTATTTTGAAAAAGTTTTAGGGTTAAACAAACACACTCTGACTTTTATCATTTTTGAAGATAAATTTATATATTTTTAATTTTTAAAAACAAGAGAGTTTTAGCCATGTTTAAATCACTTAAATACCCTTATTTTTTAAAATAAAAAAATATATAAATATCTCAACAAATAATAAAACTTAATTTATAATTAAATATATCTAAATTACCAATTGTATAAAAGAATTTTGAAAATGAATTTTAGACTCGACTACATTAAATCAGTGCCCAAACTTGGGATATTCTTTTTTTCAGTCAATGTCACTGTTTTGTGCGAGCCATGTGAAGGCTTTTAGCCAGCTGCTGCATTGTCTTGCTAGCTACAGTTAAAAGCACTTCCGAAGTAAACACTCAACTAGTCAAGCCGGGGGCGCAACTTAAGGTTGGTTTGAGTATGAGCCTGAGACCGGCCCATCGAACCGGATTTTTAATAGTATTAAAATTTACTTTTTTATAACTCAAATTTTATAAATTCAATTTGTAAATATGATAGGGTCATGGTTTGATTAAACTCGAACCTGATTCCGATTTTCTATTTATTTATTATTATAAAATATATTATATACATAATATTTAAATAATATTTCTTTATACTTTTTGTATTTTATGTTATATTTATATTTTAATATATGTTTGACATATTGCAATTATATTACAAATAGAGTATATTATTTCATTTATATTTATATTTTATTTCTATAATTTGTCTTTATATCCATTGATTTTGTTTCTTTATCTTGTTTTTTATGTTAAAATTTTTTCTAGAAATATCATTTATCTTTTAATTTTTTTAAAAGTCTATTGTTTAACTATATATTATTAGAGCTCTGCTTTTATGTAATCTGATAATTGATTCAAAATTTAATCAATTCATTGTATTTAGCATGACTTATTTATCTAGAAGAACAAGTTTAATCAAAATCAGGTATGTTCATGGGTCACACTCGCTCAAAAATATATATTCATGTATAAATTATGAAAAATGCTTAGATTCATTCACACATGTATTAGAATGTAATAATACTTTGCAGAATATTTTATCTACGTAGTAACGATACTTTAGATGATTTATTTATTGAAAAACTATTTTAAAATTGATATTTTAGCATTGAACCATTTTATTATGTTGATTTTACATGTTTATAGATGAAACCCATATATAGTGAAGTTAAAAACATACAAGGGTTTTTATGATACTATAAATGATGCTAAGTATAATAGATGAAGTGAATTTTTTATTAATTTTCAAGATTTTAAAAATAGAGAGGGTGACATACAAAAAGAATTTTATAGAAGCGGAACCATATTATTATGGTTATTACATGATTTCTTATTATTATATATTCATATAAAATCCTAAACTTATTACTCTCAAGTGAAACGTAGTTTCATTAACATAAATTCTAAAATTATCGAATTTTGATCTTATGCACTTGGGTGCAAATACATATTTTTGTATTATTTTTTGAAATATTTTTCCCACAAGTATTAATCTAGGTATATTAACACATGTATATCAATTTTTACTATTTTTGGAGATTTTTAGATTTTTTTGAATTTTTAAAAATCAAGGGCATTTTTAGTAATTTGATTTACTAAAATGACACTGATTTTTAAAAATTCTAAAAAATTCTAAAAATCTTCAAAATTGGTAAAAATTAATACACCTAGATTAACAATTGTGTAAAAAAAGATTTAAAAATATTAAAAATGGGTATTTGTGTTTACGTGCACCAAAGCTAAGTGTACCTGGGTACATAGGATTAGTTTTCAAATTTATTACTCTTCAGTAAAACATAAATTTATCAACATAAATTTCAACCCGAAAACTCAACCCTTATTCAATTTTTAAAAATAAAACTAGGATTAAGTTTTACAAATAAGGCATAGGGTTGATTTTTATAGATGAGATTGAGGTGAACTCGAGTTTCATGAACTCTAGGTTCACCCTATTCAAGTCAACAAGCCAACAAGCATCCGAAGCCCCAAACTCAAGAGAGGAACACCTTTCTCTTTGATCCATATGGCCCACTTTCACATTTATCGTAGCTATTTTGCTCCTAATGTACCATATAACTTAATTTGGGACCCATAAAAATTGTAAGTGATATAATTCAATGGTGTAGATATATGTTGCTAGATAAAATGAATGATAAGCTTTGATTTAATCATTAAGGCATATCCCTTCGTTTTACTTAAAATGATATTATGTTTATAAAAAATTTAAAAAATCAAAATATTTTTTGTGGACTTGTCTAAAAAAATCAATCCACATTTAATATATAATTTAAAATGATAGACATTATCTAATATCCACGTTAGTTACACGACAAAGAACAAGTAAGTTATAAAAAAAAAAACTTAGATCACTCAGAAATGCATTAAAAGTAATAACATTTTATAGAATCATTTATTTATTTAGTAATAATGTTTTAGATTTATTAGATGTTGAATAATGTCAAACCATATAATACAATAATTTTATAGATCTTGAAGATGAACATCATGAAACATAAAAGGTGAACGACGTGTGAATCTTTGATAGGGATGAAACTAATTTTCTAGTTAAATAAATGATGCTAATAAATCTGATGAATGAAATTTTTATATATCATAAATATGATCCAATATACTAAAATCGTCTTTACTACTGCTACCTCACCAATTTGAAGTATTTCTTGAATGGAAAAACCATACTTTATAGTCGTAGCAAAGCAGCCCATTCAAAATATAGAACTTCTTAGCTATCATATATGAGAAATGATCCTTTTGGTCTGGTCTAAGTAATTACTTACTTAGTCTACCTTAAAAAATCTATTTAAAAAGTTTTTATTTTACTTTTTTTCTCGTAAACTTGTTAGTATAAATGTATTTAATATATAAACTAAGTTTTATCATTTCGAGATATGTATAAATATATATATTTTTTAGTTGTCTAAATACAAGGATATTTAAAAACCAAGTTTTATCATTTTCAATTACTGAAAATGACTAAAATATTCCTATTTTTAAAAATCTAAAATATATATATATATGGTAAAAAAATTATTATTAAATACACTTAGATAAACAAGTTTATGAAAAAAATAAAAAAAAAGTAAATAAATTTTTTAAGATAAACTAAATAAGTTATTATTTAGCTTAAGTTAACAAGATTATTTATCATCATATATATCTATTCCAAAGTAATATTAGCCAATGTAGTCTTTAACCATGCACATCCAATTCCAATGTTCCTCGTATAATAGGGATTTTGGCACCTATATGTATTACAAAGATAAAGCATTATTGTTGATAATTTACACAAGCATGGATAAACCAAATTCACGTTCATGATTACAAGAAAAGCTAAGAAAAATTTGCGCCATAAACCATCTAACTTTGCATATTAGCATTTTGGACCCATCAAATTTGCTTATTAGCATATTAAATCATATAAAGTTTCAATCTTTGCATTTTAAACTCTATACCTCATGCAATCAGAGAAGTCCTGTTAAGTCATATGTAATGAATAAAATTTTTGATGCAAAGTTTTGGAGAGTAAAAATTGTCAAATGATGTGATATGATAAGGGTAATGATGAATAGTAAATACATTAAAATTAAAATATATAGGTTAGTTGTGTAGAAATAATTGAAAGTAGGTTAGTTGTATAGGAAAATGTGAAAAAATAATTAAAAAATATGATAGTTGTGGAGAGTGAAAAGTTTTAAATTAAAAAGTTTTAACTTGACATTTTTCTATTAATTGACAAATACACCTATAATATATCATGACAAAAATACCACTACATTATTCCAACTTCGTCATCTTCCTCAAGCCACCCACCGCACCATGGCTACCCCATTGAGCATCCGTTGCCAAAGGATTTGGTAGCACTTCTGCATCAAAGGAGTGCATGCGAAGCTAAAAGGCGGGTAGTCTGCTGGAATCCACCGCTTCATGAGGCGACATGACAAACTGGATGTAAATAGGTTCCCCAACTTGAATGCTCGCCAGGAATAGATCCCAAGAGAGATCGACAACTGCAATAGTCACCGAAAACTGAAAAATTGGATCTTGGTCTATTTTAGATTTTTCCTTTTCATCGTAATCAAATATTAGTTCTTGTCAATCGTTTCCTTTCCTAATAAACCGAAGAACCTAATGGATCAAAATAATCCTTAGCTATGCAGAAATATATCGGCTTTGCGTTGCAGAAAGAATGTTTCGTTCTGAGTTGGAGGTTGAGACTGAGAGCAAGCAACCTTGTTTTGCCCTTTCCTTCACGGTACGGCCCTGCTCATAGAGGGAGGAATTCAGTCGTTCCTCACGAGCTTGACGAATGTACAAACCAGGAATAAGGAAAACTTGCAATTCTTTGCTAAACTTACAAGATTCCAAAATGAAAACATAGCCGAAGGGAAAGTGCAAATAGAAGCAAATCAGTTTTTACATATCACGATGATGAAGGCTTATTCTAGCCAAGCCATATCCCCAATTCGATAATGGCAAAGTTGGGCTGCTGTTGCGGCCGCTGTCCAACAGAGATGCCCGTGTCTTCTCAAGGACTCTGTTGGGAGATGAATCGGGCATCTGTGGCGTATCGTAGGGGCTTGTCGCCTTTCCCCAAGCATTGCTCATGATATTAAGCCCACCGCATGAGCTCTTGCTGCTGCTATAGCAATGGAGAGAAGTTGAATTGGATCCTGCCACCGAGCTCGACTGCAGCACCGCACCTAATGGCCCGTCGACGACAATGAGGATAGACATGGAACAGAAGTCATTTAGCTCAATGGCTGTGACTTGACGGTACCACTTTCGCGTTCGGATTTGCTAATGCTGAGGCCCAATTGAATGTAATCCATGTCTTAGCTGCGCCATCAATGCTAGACATTAACGGCGTCAAAGAAGAAACTGGGATCTTTCCGCTATGGGAAGTAGGAGATTTTCCACTGTCATTATGGTTGGGATTGTCTCCCGCTAAGACTAACCATGCAACGATGAAGCGTCTTGGAGGCTATCTCTGAATGGGATCGAGTATTCGAGTTCTTCCAACGATGAAGGGTATATGTTCAAATACAGACAGCACTGATCACTTTGCTGAGCTTCTGATCCCTTGTCACTAAAATCAATAAAATGTAAGTTCAGATATCATCAAACGACTACAAAATCGGCCGTTTGGGGCTCACATTGCAATCTGGACTCAATCCCACTATCGAATGCACAAGCCGCCATTGCTAGTCTGATTCTATTAGATCCAAATACTTAGAAGTTTCAAAAGAACAAAAACCAAATAAGAAAAACCATACTGAGAATCAATGGGGGAGCGCTTGGTGCGGTGGTCGGCTTGAGGAGGATGACGATGCTGTGATGGCGGGAGTATTTTTTTCATTATACATGACTTAACAGGGCTTTCTAGACGGCGCGAGTGGATCGGGTTTAAAATGCAAAAATTAAAACTTTGTAAGATTTAATATATTAATATGCAAATTTTAAGGTCTTAAATACTAATACGTGAAGTCAGAGAATTTATGACCTAAAAGCTCTCAGATGCAGCAATTTTTTTTCCAGCCAAATGTAACTTGTCTAACGACTGCATTGCTTGTCGGCGACCTTCAGCTCAACTCTCAAATATGTATACACGTAAATAAGCCAGTGTTTGAATTTAAAAGTTACATCTCATATTCAGCAACTAGAATGAATCAAAAGCACGTTACAGAGACTTCTCCATCTGCTGATAATTTCTAAAATAATATACATAATCTCTCCGCTTATAAGTTATCTGCTGGATTTCATGAGAAATGATCTTTTACACCCGTTTGACAACCACTCCTCTTTTCGACCACGCCTCTACGCCGTTGGATTCAGTGGACACAACCTCAACCACACGATTAGCAAAAATAGGAGTCTGACGCTGCAACTCTGCAATTAATGTGAGGAAAATTTGCATTCAGCCCCCTTAGAAAAATTACACGTGGCTTCTTGATCTCTCTGTTTTTGACAATCGGCCATAGCTACCTGACTCTCTCTCTCTCTCTGTGCATTTTTCTATCATGCTTGCGACGCCATTGAATCCTCGATGGAGGAGACTGACTAGCAAAGCTCTAGCGGATGCCTATGAGAGCCTTTAGGTGATTTTCGATCCTGGCCACAACTTCACTATGCCCGGCTGTTGCCTCAAATATCACCCATCATCGTCGCCCCTAACGCACAAGGAAGAGAGGATTGCAATGGCGTCACGGCAGGTCACGGCAGGCATTGCGCATGTTGGGGTCAGAGTCTTCAAGGCGACAAATAATGTGGGCAATGATCTTGGTGAGATAGCCGGAGGTGGGTGGTGGCGAGGAGACAAAAGATTCCTTGATGACAGGGGGCTTGTCGGAGGAGGAGGAGGCAGGGTTAAAGAGGGAGTTGCATAGGTATGAAATCCGCGATAAAAAAAAATTGGACTATGTATTCGAAGGACAATCCTCAGAGCAAGGTCTCCATTGGCGCAACACAGATTTCGTAGCTAGCTGGACAAGGCAACAAATCGATTTGAGTGGGCAGAAACATTCTCGTAGATGGTGAGATTGACTCGACGGTCTACGGAAGG
>JAXCLR010000001.1:81377808-81400297 GCA_035584095.1 Annona squamosa
AATAATATGAGAAGTTGATGATTTATGATGTTATGGATAAGTCCATTATGAATGATGATGAGTATATGTTTATGTGAAGAAAAAAAAAATTGGACGAGATCCAATTAAGTACCTGCCGTGTGATCAGGGCAACAATCCTGAGTCACGTTTACCAATCGACAAGATCCCGGAGTAAGGACTATGTGGACGCCTCGGTTCGGGGCGCCACAGAAATTGCAGAAAACCCCTTTGGTTAGTAATGAAATATAGCTGCGGGGTTTATATGCAAATTTTTCTATTTGGGGTTTATTTGCAAAATTATCTATTATCTTCTTCTAGAACCGAAAAACCCTAGCAGCTGCCGCCCAAAACCCTGGCTGTTCGCCGCCGCTACCGGCTGTGGCTCGAAATCCGGCATCTCCCTCTATCTCTGGTTCTGCCATTGTCGGCCGTTCGTCACACAGCCTGCTTCCTTGCAGCCGCAGCAGCTAGCAGCCGGATGCCGCTGCCTCTGCACATCCGACATCGCAGTCCTGACGCCGTCACCGTCAGCAATGTCCAGCCAACACGGCCGACGTTCGTCGCCGCTGCTTGTAGACGCCATTGTCGTCTCCGGTGCCGATCCGGTTGTGGTGTCGCCGCACATCACAGCTGCATCTACCAGCAGCCCGATTTGCCGTCATCTCCGGCTCTGGCAGTTCCGGGTAGGTGTCTAGCCGGAAACGACATCGGCTTCCGTCCATTCTAGCAGATCTTCGGTAGCATTACACGGATGCAGTTGATGGGGTGGGGCTCTGTTGTGCCGGCGTGTGTCTGGAGACGTTCCTACATGCTGATGCTGGAATGAGCTTTCAGATGCGTCTTCTCTGGTAGGTTTCCAGTGTGCAGCTTCCGGCAATGGCAGAGCAGAGACCAAACGGAAACGACGGCGGCATTCACCGTTTTCCTTCCGGCATGGTGCATGGGTTTCGGCAAGCAGCCGCGGAGTTGGTTTGTACGGGCCCTTTTTATTATTATTATTATTTATTTTAATTA
Organism: Annona squamosa; assembly: GCA_035584095.1. Classification (NCBI taxonomy): domain Eukaryota; kingdom Viridiplantae; phylum Streptophyta; class Magnoliopsida; order Magnoliales; family Annonaceae; genus Annona; species Annona squamosa. The sequence goes on from JAXCLR010000001.1 coordinate 81,378,823, forward strand.
ATGCTGAATCCATGATATCAAAGCATCATTCGGCTAATACATAATGGCATGTTTTGCGTCCTTAAGTGAACCAGAATTTAAAAAAAATCACATTAGGCAAAACATAACATGGATTTTCATGAGTCATGCCGTCAATTGCGTATGGCTAATAATATAAACAAATCCAATTATGATAGCATGTATTCATAATATATTCATGTATTAATAGACAATATATTCATGTATGGCATCATGGGTTTTATTCCATCAAAAAAAAAATTATACCATAATGCATTCATACATATTTCAGATTCATGCATTCTTAAAAAAATAACAATGATAATGGCATGAATATTCTAATACAATAATGAATATTTCAATAATTCTTAAATAATCATGGGTGAAATCTATTATACCCAAAATCGAAACGTAGGCTCTGATACCACATGTTGGAAATCATGTGATGCGGAAGCGTACCTGAATCCATGTATGCGTAGATTCCACCTGTAGACTGAGTAGAGCACGAGGTCTTCTCCCTCAACATTTCTCCCTATAATACTAGTGATAGATGGGAACCATTTGTAATGTAAACCGTGTGAGAGAGGAACCTAAACTCCTTTATTTATAGAGCCCTTCCCATCATGACTCAACTAGAAGTGCAGTTCTACCTAAACTCGGATTGCGTACGCAATTCAGATATGACTAGGCTATCTTTAAATCCAAGACTTATTATCTAATTAGGACACCTTATAGGAGTATAACTCTAACAGTATGGGGTAAGTTTCGCTTACAAGATATTTCCTTAGCACCCTTGACGAAAGCAATATTTTCAAGCTTCCGTCTTCAGCACTTTTTCCTGTTAGAATTACCGGTTTCACCAAAAAAAAAAAAAAAAGCAACCCACATGAGCCAATGTTTGCCAAACATAATTCGAAATAACCATGTCGCGGCTTTCAAAAGTGCATAAGTGCCACAGAAAAAGCTGTGCTCGGCTTCGTTTGGTAAAATGAAAACCTAGTTCATCTCTCTCCTTTACAGATTTTCAAATGTTTATTATCTTAAAATTTTTTAACTGCTCAACTATTATATTTTAATTATTTTCTTGTAGAATTACCTTATTTATTTTCACGTTACTTTTATAATATCACATTGTTTTTATACTTTTCAAAAAAAAAATTCTTTTCTACTTTCCCTTCACCTCATTACCAAATTGGTCCTTAATTTATCTGGTTTCTAAATTATAAAAAAAATACGGTTTCATATCTTTGGGAGCTTATTTCATTTATTTGAGAAATTAAAGAAAAAAAAATCATTACAAATAAATGTAGGTGGGGTTAGAAAGATTGGTATTTCATATTTGGGATCGGGAAATGGTCATTTTGGATGCTAGACGAATAACATAACGGCTGATGTCTTTGAATAAAGAGCAATGATCTAATGTAACCGGTCGCATAGGGTCATTCCGTGCAACTGGTCGCTTTTTTTTATTAAAAAGAATATTAGATGTAGGGATTGTATGTTAAGATGTTTTAAGAGAAAAAGTCGGGGAAATTTTGGTGCTGAAAATTTTTAGATGGCTAAGAGTTTGATGTTATGTAGCGAGGATAATAATTCCATGTATAAAAAAATAAAGATCAAATAAATAAGGAACGCGTCCAGTTGCACCGTTCCTTATTTATGATCAAATAATTCAAGTATGAAAAGATATGAAAAAATAATTGAAATAAAAATTAATATGATTAAGTAGTTAAAATGTCAAATTGTATTAAAGAAGTGTGGATGACGAAGAAGGGAATTTGTTAAAGTGTCCAAATCACCATTTAAAACGCGTAAGTCTGTTCCAATCCATTTTCTTTGCCATGCGGATATATTAAATCAAATAGAGGTGGGCTTAGTGCGTTTTTTTTTTTTTTTTTTTTGTCTTTTCCTCCTGACCCGTTAAACTTGTTGGCTTCTTTGACGGATCTATGTTTTTGTACACAAAGGCGTTGGGAACTTCAGGAGAGCAACATCGAGAATTAGTTTAATGAAGTAAGTAGGACTGTAGGAGACGGTAGGGCGTACAAGCAATCGACGCACGGGTTCTTGGCTTTTGCTATTGTTCATCTTCCTAAAACCCTTCGAAGTCGATGGCAAGAAGAGTATATATTATTATTATTATTTAGTGAAATTACAGATAAAATGGCACATCCACTCGCCTGAGTTGATGGGAGCAGTGGTTGGATCGATTTACCACTTCAGGCGCGTTGTTGGGTATTTTCGGCTGATAGAGGGAGAGCTTTGAGCAACGGTTGGCTTGTTTATAAAACGAGATTTGAAATTGGTGATAAGCACATAGTGAATTAAGGGGGCTGTTTTGCCATGAGGAAAGAAGCAACACATTTTTTTGACGACTGATTCTGTGCTGTGAATCGCAGGGGGCACCCACGTAGTCACCACCGGAATCAGTCTCATATGTACATATAATTAAAATCTATTAAAAAATTTTGATATAAAAAATTTATAAAAAATTTAAAATTTATGGGCACTGATTCCAACCCAGTGCGGTTATCCGCACAGAATTAGCACTTTTTTTTTGTTATGGCTTGGGTGGGAACTTAGCTCCCATCGGCCTCAATGGCAACTATCTTAAAATTTTATATTTATTTTTTATTTTAAAAAATCTCATCGTACATATTATTTAAAATATATTTTTGATATTTCAAAGTGAAAATTATAAAAATAAAATGGGGTTATTTAAAAATTACAATATAAGTATCTAAAAATATGTATTTTTTTTTAATACAAACAACATGTACATTGAACTTTATTTCATCTGAAAAGTTATTTATATGTAATGTATTTCATATCAATAAGTTTTTAAAAAAATTTCTATTGCCAAAAGTATTGATTATTGGTATGTTTGGGCGGTAATAAAATTTTTTGTTGTAAAAATTTTTGAAATAAAAGAAAAAATCTGATATAATAGAGCTAATGTGAGTATTAAAGAAAATAAAGTCAAAATAAACATCAAAGGAGTGTGTATAGTCATGTAGAAATGCTTAAAAAATAAGATAATTACATAAAAAAGATGTAATAAAATGATTAAAAAATATAATCGTTGTAAAGAGTGAAAAGTTTAGAGTGTATTTTGGAAGTAATAAAACTTTTAGATAGAAAAATTTTTAATATAAAAATTTTTGAAATGAGAAAAATGATGTGATATATTAAGGATAATTATGAGAAATAAATAGAATAAAATTAAAATCAATATCATAGTTATTTTGGTAATTCTGTAAAAATGATAAAAAATAGGATAATCATATTTAAAGATATGAAAAATAATTTAAATATATAATAATTGTGGAAAGATAAAAGTTTTGGTATGAAAAATGTTATATATAACTAAACATGCCCTATATTTTTATATTTTTCAAACATTAAAAATATAGTTTTTAGTGTTTTTTTGGTGCAATCTAAGTGGTCACAAACCTGGCATGTTAGCTCGACGTTTAGGATTAAAATCCTGTGATCAAATTGAAAAATTATTAATAGTTTTTATAATTTTTACTTATTTAAGATCATATTAATATCTAATTTATTTGGCCTTCATGATGAACAATCTAAATTATATTTTAATAAGCAAGATGTTGGAACTAAGTCAAAAATATCAACTTTTTAGATCGTTCCCATCGAGGCTAGGAAATAGAGATCTAGTGTAGCTGTTCTTCATTTTTTTTAACCATTATTAGGCCTTTTAGTAGAAATTAAGTAGATATATTTACTTTCTGCATATATGCCTACATAGTTTGCATATTTTTACAAATGTATTAACATTGTAACGGTATAATAACAATATCATATTGTCGTTGATGTATTTATCAATATTATGGAATTATATAACAATTATTTATAATTTCTAAAACTATATAAGTATATTTGTAATTATGGTCAAACTATATAAATATATTTGCAAATTATTCATTTTTAACCAAACTTTTTGTTTCCATCCATCCAGTCAAGCCTCAAAAGGAATTCGATTATTTAGAATATTATCTGTTTTATATTTGTAGAAATCCGTAAAATTAAAAACTCAAGTTACCTAGATTGACAAAAAGAAACAATAGAGAGTAACTATTTGCTTTAGTGATCATCAAATGGCCTAACCTTAATCACATTATTTATGACCGAATTGTTAAATTTTAAATTAAATCTTAATTCTAAGTACGTATACGGTATACCTGACGTTCTTCATAAACGCCGGAAAATCATAGTTGCACCTGCCGCGGTCCGCGTCTACGCGAAGAACGGATCGGAGGACACCCATTTGACCAACCGACACCAGCCTCCAAGAATTGGACAATTCAAGTCAATATCACGCAAGTCAATCCCACGCAAGTCAATCCCACACAAGTCAATCCAAAATTTTCCAACCCTTCCATGGACTCGGCTCCACTATTTACGAGGGTGTTTGTTTATGCAAAACATTTTCCAATCCAAAATTTTTTATTTTGCGTATCTTTTCTAAATATTTCTTAACTTCTTCATAAATAATTATTCTACTTTTTAATTATTTTTTATGAAGGTATTTGTTTATATAAAAAAAATTCAATCTAAAACTTTTCCCTTTTCACAAGTATTTTTAATTATTTTTTAATTTTTTATATACGATTATGATATTTTTCAATTATTTCTATATAATTATCCACATCTCTAATATATCTATTTTAATTTTAATTTTTTACTTTTATTATTACCCCTATCATACTCTATTCTCTTTACTTTTTATTATTACTCTTAAGCTACCGCATCATTTTTTTATTTGAAAATTTTTATATTAAAATTTTTTATTATAAATTTTATTACTTTCCAAACACATTCTATATAAATATTTTCTCACGTGATGTGCTTAGTGCATGTTGCAAACCATTTAATGTGTTTGAATGAGTTGTGATTTAAAATAATTTTTTAATTTTCAATATAATTTTTTACATTTTTAAATAATGCTTTTTTATTCTTAACACACGACATTACATCCTTATTCTATTTTATTTTTTGGTTTCACTCGGGCCACGTAAAGGCCCTGTAATTGGAGAAATAAGATTATTTTCCTTTCCTCATCCGAGTCTGACTGGGCTTTATCGAATTGGACGGTCAAATCCAAGTGGACAGTTAAAATCCCACCACCCGACTGCCAATCCAACCATTTGAGGCGCTTTTTATCCAGAGGGGAAAAAAAAAAAAATTGGTAGCCGCCCTGGCCCACCCTGCATCTTAAAAGTCCTCATTTTAATTTCAAACCTATCATTTTCAGTTTTAGTGCATGTGATCCACGACCCCCCCACATTATAAATACGTCTCACCAATAATGCCCAATTTCAAATCACACAACATCTCCTATTCTTAAAGAAATGGGTAGATTATTCAGAAAAAATACTGGGCTCCTAGCCATCGTCTTCCTCAGTGCTATCGCCGGTATTCTGCTGGAACCGGCAGCCGGTCAGAACTGCGGGTGTGCTCCGGACCTCTGCTGCAGCCGGTGGGGGTACTGCGGCACCGGCGAGGACTACTGCGGCAGCGGATGCCAGGAAGGACCGTGTACTCCACTGCCGCCGACGAACAACGTCTCGGTGGCGGACATCGTAACGCCAGAATTCTTCAACAGCATCATCGGTGAGGCAGCGGCAGGATGCGCTGGGAAGAGCTTCTACTCGCGAGATATTTTCCTGGAGGCCCTCAACTCCTATTCTCGGTTCGGGAGGGTCGGGACGCTGGATGATTCGAAGAGGGAGATCGCAGCCTTCTTTGGGCACGTTACCCATGAGACTGGACGTAAGCTTCTTCTATTCCCACAAATCATAATATCAATTACTACTACATGCACTTGCTTGAAAATTTACTTATGCTGCTGAATTCATGAACACGCAGATTTCTGCTACATTGAGGAGATAGACGGTCCATCCAAGGATTACTGCGACGAGGATAACACTCAATATCCGTGCGTGGCAGGGAAGGGGTACTACGGCCGGGGCCCGATCCAACTGTCGTGGAACTACAACTACGGGCCGGCTGGAGAAAGCATCGGGTTCGACGGTCTGAACGCTCCGGAAACTGTCGCCACGGACCCCTTGGTGTCGTTCAAGACGGCGCTGTGGTATTGGATGGGATCTTGCCATTCCATCATCACTTCTGGGCAGGGATTCGGGCCGACGATTCGGGCAATCAATGGCGCCCTGGAATGCGACGGCAAAAACCCCGCGACCGTCCGTGCGCGGGTTGAGTATTACACCAACTACTGCCAGCAGCTGGGGGTGGATACTGGCGACAACCTCACTTGCTAGAAGGAGGAGGCTAGCTAGGCCAATTTTATTTTCTTCTGCTTTCTTTCTAGACGTGGAAATGATGGGCCCAAAAGGTCAATAAATGAAACTTTGGCGTTATCTGAAGGATTTTGAGTGGAGATGCTGATGCGTAATCTGTATTATTTAGATTGATGGATAATTAAAAAGCGATAAAAATCATCTAACCTCATGTTTTCAATTGATGGACTCGCAAATTTTAAGTAGTTTTACATCCATATATGGTTCATCCGCAGCCGACTGCGCTTATTGCATTATTGAGTCCCAAGCCAAAGTCCAAATCTTGAACAGGTTGGAAGAAATTGGTACATATATATTTCTGATTTAGATATATACATCTCAACAGTGATCACCGCTTTGATGCTCATGTAGGCTAACATAAGCGCGTATAGAATAGTGAAAATAAGAGTTCTAGGTTTTAAATATCGAGCAGAGATAATGATCTTGTTACCTCGCTAGTACACCTCCATTGATCAAGAAAAGTTTGGCACTCACGTGATCTATGGTGTCAACAGCTGAGTACGTGCTCTGTGCTCATGTCAACTCATGACCATGGTAAGGATTTTATATCAATTACAAATGCAATCAAGAAAGATAGCCATGTGCATTTAAGGTAATATGCAAATATTACTTACATATTTTCACTATAATTACAAATATAATTTCAAAAATTATAAATAACTCCAGCATAGATTAATCATAATTACAAAAACATTCATGCTATCATGGCGCCGTTGTTGCAATATCTTGAGATGGGTTCATTTGAAAAATATGCAAATTATTTAGGTGAATTTGTAATTTCAAAAATTAAATGAGTATATTTAGTTTTTGCAAACATATGTACATAATTTACTTATCTTTGAAAATGTACTTACATCATGATAATGCGGTAATATATAGTATGAGTATATTTATCATTATGGTCAAACAATATAGGAATTATTTACACTTTCTGAAATTATGCAAATGTATCTACAATAATTATCAAACTATATTGGTATAGTTGCAAATTAACCATGCATTTATTTGTAATTTCAAAATTACATATGTTGCAAGCATTTATAAAATACATATACTAATATATGCTATACATTTCTAAAATTTTTAATAATTATTTATTCACTTTCTTAGGAAATGCTATCTTGTATATTATACAAATTTTTAATAAAAACTATATTTTAAACATGATAAAACGATGTGTCAAACATGATAACTGGTTTAAAATTAAAATACTAAGAGTTTGCATGGTTTGGACGTGTTAATGCAAATAAGGTAAAACTTATTATTCAATTATGTTGTTGCCATCATGGAACCTACCATTTTTCTCACATTTAAGTTTTTTGCATTGAAGTATGTTCTTTTTACCATCAACTCATTTTGAGTTTGAGTTGTATCTATCTATATCTCAACTATAATAGTTTTAGAGTATGTTTGAGAAGTAATAAAATTTTTAAAATGAAAAAAATGATAAAATATGATGGGAGTGATAATAAGAAGTAAAAAAAAAGTAAAAACGTATATGTTAGTTATATGAATAATTATGTAAAAAATGATTTTAAAAAGATAGTTATACAGAAATATGTAAAAAAAAATTAAAAAATAAGATAGTCATGGAGAGTGAAAAATTTTAAACTAAAAGTTTTGTATTTAACCATATATACCTTTACAATCGCATAAATTTAATCTTGCTTAGGCAAACCTTAAGTCTAAACACACCCATAAATGACCATGTACCACTTCGTTATAATTTTGATAAGCGTCAGAGTGGAGAACAATGAAAAAATTTGCCGTGAAGACTCATCTGTATAACAGGTCTGGTTCTATGGAGTTAGACGCTATTTTGGTCAATTTCGATGACTAAATTAAAATTTGATCTCCTCGTTTTATTTAATATCATGGTTCCAAAATCATTTCTACCAAAATCTTGGTGGCCATACTTCTTAAACATATTTATGATCATTTATAACATAAGAAAAATCTCACCGATCTATTAAAATATTTAAATAATTTAAATGATCATATAAAATAATGTTGTAGTCATTATAAATGTTGAATTAATAACTTTAGATAAATAAATTTAAAATTTTTATTACATTATTTGACACTTTCGCCAATAGGGTCATGAAAGTGGAGGTTGGTCCAAAAAGAGAGATACTTCAAATCTGTCCTCTCCGTAGAGCCAGCCCTCCTGAGTAAGAGGAATTTTCAGCAGATTTACATTCTGAAAGTTTACTTTTATTGGTGAATTTTGCAAATATATATTTACACTCCTACTCATGATTAAAATTTAATAAAATTTGCTTCGTTGCAGTTGATGTCTTTTGCTACCTACAGTGGTGAGGGTATTATTTGGTTTTTCCATATTGTAGAAATTATGCGTGGGTATTATTTGGTTTCTCCATATTGTAGAGATTATGCATGTACTAACTTATAATATGAGAGGGCTTGATATCTATATATACATGAATCAAAAAAAAAAAAGTAAAATTTCTTATATAAAAAATAATAAATTTTCTGAATATTCAGGGAAGTAATTATGTTTTTGAACATTCTTTTAAACGTTAAAGGAATTTGTAACGTTATTACATCTCATGGTATTTGGACAGGTTTAAATGGCTTTTCTAAAATCACTAGAGCGATTTTATTAATTCGAACTCTATTTTTCTTCTCTTTTTAAGAGTTTCATAATCAAACGTAACTGTTTAGAAATATTCAAAAAAATTCTGATAAAATTTAATTATTTTTAAATTAAAAAAGTATATCAATACTCAATTTTAGACTTACTAAAATTATAAACGATATTTAATCGTCATATAAAATCTAGTCAAGTCAAAATTTTCTAAAAAGCTGTTTACCACAGAAGAAAGGTGGTGTATTAAAAATGCGATTTTTTTGTTTTCTAATTTAAAAATTTTTTAAACTGTAAAATTTTATATGGAAATTTATTTATATATAGAGTCTACACATTTATAAAAAGAAAAAGAAAAAATTTTTTGGGTTGCCCCTGTTACCTTCCGCGGATAATTCACGTTGTAAAAGACAACCCAAAAGGATTTTTCGTGGGCTCGAGGCCCGCGAGGCCTACCTACTTACCACCCTATAAAATCTCTCCTGCTAGTTGTTAGGGTTCGTCTCTTCGCCGAAGGTTGTTGGGGTTTTGGAGATTGCGAGAGGCGCAGCAAAAATGGTGGAGAAGGCAAACAAAGGGAGGAAGGAAGAAGTCGTGACGAGAGAATACACGATCAATCTCCACAAGCGACTACATGGAGTGTAATTTCTCGGTCCCCCCCATCTCTGTCTGCTGTGTTTTCCTCGAAGTTTTGATTTCCCCTCCCATTCGGAAATTCATGCATCTGAGAATCATAGGATTTCGGCCTTAGCTAAAATATCCTCTTGGCATCGAATTCAATAGTTGTTGTGCTTCTCTACGGAGCAAATCGATCTTACCTGCGGATTGGCACTTGTTATGGTCTATCTGCTGCAGAATCTGGTTTGATGCCTCTTGTTGCAGATCTGTTGATTCTAAACAGACTATATGAAGCATTTGCTGCATTTCTCTTAGTCTTTTGGAATGTTATTTGTGAATGATTCAGTCAATATTTTGCTGCCTTTAGGCTCGTATTTTTGTTTTCTTGCATTTTGGAGCGTTTTGTGTCATAATGTTTGATTAGCGTGTAAGTTTTCTCCATGAGAAACTGTGGAGATTGTGAAGTGGATAAACACAGGCTGAATTGAAATGGAACTCGGTTAAATAATGCCCATTTTGATTTATCGGTCTGGCATTTTGCCTGTATTTTATTTGGGATGGCGCAGTTCAATCAGATGATCTGTTAGGAGTGTGCCATTCCTCGTTCTTCTTCTGCTGCTGCTGTTTGTACAATGAATAATAAGATCATTACCTTTTATATTGCTTTTCTGAGATTTGGATATCGTTTAGTTTCTTTTTTGTGGATCAGAATATGCAATGCTGTATTTTTGTTAATCAGCATGTTGAGGTTGGTGGATTTTTAGTTTAACTATTTCAAAATGATGATATGATTTATGACTATTTAAATGATATTCATATTTTAATTAATTTCAATTATTGGTTGATTACCTGGGACAAAATATTCGTCCATTTTACATGCAGCTTTTTAAACGCAGTCTTCTTGTAAGTGTTCTAGAAGAGAGCAAATCTGCTTGGGCATCTTTTGGCTGGGGGCCATTTTAGTATGCATTGAGAAGTATTACCATTGGTGGCATCATAATTACTAAGAATTCCCTTATTTTCTAGCAAACTGTAAGGGAAAATATTTTCCTTGAATCATTGGTTGATTGATTGTCTAAGTTGACCAAAGTGGCTATCCGGTGATGCAGTTTCAACATTAAATCTCATTGCAATCTGTGGACTTCCTAATTTTCTGGCCATGAGAATTTATGAAATTATTTACCTGAGTGGTAATGCGAGTATTTTTTAAAATTTGTTCTGGTTAGGCATTTTTTTCTATGCTGTGTGCTTTCTCGATCCCTTTTATATTTTGTGTTCTGAGGTTGTCATGTTCACTTCTCTCATGCTGCCTAAATATATATAAATATGTTATGGTGATAGCGTTTGTCCAGATAGAATGACTGTTGAAGAAATCATCAGCATCATCATATAGCATTCCTTGCATGAGTGTGGTCAGTTATATGGATCCTTTTTCATTACTCTTATAGGTTTTGAGCTTTATCTCAGTTGCCCTGATTGTTTTCATATCTTTTCTAATTACTTCTAAGCATATTTGCTTCCCTTTTCTTTTCTTCTGTGGCATTCTGCTATCATAGATTCACTTCTAGCCAGGGCAATTCATGGATCTCCATTATTTGTGACTAAAATGCTTCACATTTATCGCTTCCTACTTATTCTATTTTTTATGTTTATGACACAATTCAGCTACAGCTTTTTTAGATGTTGAACTACCCAACATTCCACATTATCAAAGTATGGATCGACTTACAACTCCTATGCATAAAATTCTTCTTTTAATTCAAATTGTGCAAGGTTTTCACATAAAATTCCTAAAGCTAATCTCTCTGGTATCATTGGTTCTGGCCTTCTAGGTACGTTAAATTTTCATTTATGAAAGAAAGAAGATGACAATATTGGGAGAAACAGACTAGTGAAGATGTTTAAAAAACATAAGATGGTTTATATTGGAATATTTGTTGTTCACAGGGATGTCTTCCTGCAGTTGGTGTTCCTGTGAATCTTTTAGACTGCTCGATTGGTGTTCCTTATAATATTTTTTTCTTATTTTTTTTGTATTGCTGTCTAATTAAAAGTGGGAACCAGTGGTGTGTTGTGTAACTGGAGTTTATGCATTCACTTGCCAGCAAGTGGAGAGAGTATTGGTAGAGATCCTTCTTCTGTGTGTCATGCATTACCTTATTTCAATCTCTCCGTGTTAGTTAGGTTTCGGAAAAGGTGGCCCAAGCCAAAGATGCTAGGAGGATCCCATTAGTCCTCTAGAATTTAACAATCGTAGCAACTAAAGTATGGGAATTCTGTTTGATTTGGCAGCACTTTCAAGAAGATGGCTCCAAGAGCTGTAAAGGAGATTCGGAAATTTGCACAGAAGGCCATGGGCACAACCGATGTGAGAGTGGATGTGAAGCTGAACAAGCTCGTCTGGAGCAGAGGAATTAGAAGTGTCCCTAGGCGTGTTCGCGTGCGCATTGCTAGAAAGAGGAATGAAGAAGAGGATGCTAAGGAGGAGCTCTACTCACTGGTGACCGTTGCAGAAGTCCCACCGGAGGGCCTTAAGGGGCTGGGCACGAAGGTTATTGAGGAAGCGGATTAGTCTTCAAAAATCTAGAGCTTCTATTTTTTTCTAGTTTTTTTTTTTTTTTGTTGTTGTTTTTAAAAATCATGAAATGGAGATTGTTTCATCAGATTCTTAAGCTTAAAAAACTGCATCGGACACTTCAAAATTTTGACGGATATGTTGTCTTCTCTACCAACACATTTTGACTCCCTACGGCTCCAGTCGAGCATTTTCATCGTTTTGCTGTTTCTTCTCTGAATTTGCTCTGTAGACAAAGGTTCTGACTCGCTGCTATTTTTCTGTAATTCGCCCCTGGACGCTCTGAAATAATACCATGTATGTTAATGGATATTTTGAGTACAAAACAATTCTTTAAAATAGTCCGTTTAGATTTTTTTTCAAATTTATTTTTCTGAGGGAGTGTTTGTTATCACTATTTTTCAAGTTCAAAATTTTTTCTTCACAATTATTATTTTTTTAATTTTTTGTATAAGATTACTTTACTTTTTAATTATTTTTGCACTGCTATTGATATATTTAATTTATTTATTTTAACTTTTTTCTTTTATCATTATATATCACGTTCTCTCACGGTTTAGATTTTTTTTAATTTATTTTTCTAAGGGAGTGTTTGTTAACAGCACTTTTCAAGTTAAAAGTTTTCTCTTCACAATTATTAGTTTTTCAATTTTTTGTATACGATTACTTCACTTTTCGATTATTTTTGCACTGCTATTCATATATTTACTTTATTTATTTTAACTTTTTTCTTTTATCATATTATATCACTCTCTCTCGTTCTAAAATATTTACTTTAAAAGCTTTTCATCAAAAAACTTATCACTTCCTAAACTCACCCTGATAAAAGATATAATATACATATCTTTATTGTATCGATAATGTACATTTCGAAAGAGTATATATTAATGGTATGGATATGCATATCGTTATGTACAGTCCAATGCAGGTTGAGCTATTAATATATCGTTGATCACGGTTGCTTGTATTTCGCTCTTTCAATTGCTGATACTATGGCATAATTATTTTTTCGTTCTCCATTTTAAATTCCAAGGCAGTGTAATTAATATTGTTATGGTCATTTGTCATAATAATTCGAAACCTTTGATGTGGTTTATGATAATATAAAGGGGAATTTCTCACATACCTATAAATTTTACTTTTAATTTTATTTATACTCAGCAAGCTTTTAAAAAATTTCTTATGTACTTGAATTTTCATTTTAATTCTATAAAATTAATATTGTTATGAATCGGTTAAAAGAGTCATTAACTTCTTATAAAATGATGAATATATTTGTTCCTAATTATGATTTTGTTGTTAAAAATTTATGAATTTTTAGTAATCTTATAATTATAAAAATAATTAATTTTTAAATATGAATATTTAATTTTGAGCAAAACGACTTCAAATTATATTAAAATATGAGCATATTTATCATTTTATAGAAGCTAGTAGCCCATTTAATGGATTCATAATAGTCTATATGGAATTAAGACGAAGATTCGCAAGCGTGGGAAGCATTTTTGAAAGTTCGTGTGCATAAATAAAATTAAGGATAAAATTCATGAGTATATACGAAATTTGTTCTTAATATAAATAATATCAAATATAATAAATAAAATTAATTTTTATTAATTAACAAGGTGAAAAAAATACGGGGTGAGATGGAAGTACAACTCATGACGAAAATTCATGTATTTGTGTTTGATGTTTCTCCATATTCTTACTGCTTTCATTTTGTTAATATAATAAAGCTGATGTATTATGAACCTGCCCAGTTACGATACAATAATCGAAATTAAATAATAACACGTTCACATAAAAGGGAAATTGTATCGAAATTAAATAATACCACGTTCACATAAAAGGGAAACAAAAACGTTGGAGGCATAATCCCAAGATTCCAACATTGTGAGTCCTAGATCCACTTGTTCAAAGGTTCAAAATAAGCGCCACGGAGACAATGCCTCACTAGTCAAAAGACTGACCAATGAGTTGAGCGTCCTTAGTTCGAATTTTAGTAGCCAAATTTTCCTGAAGAATTTTAGTGGTGGTATTTATTCCACCGGAATTTTCAGTGTGAGTGTTCACCAAGTGGGTATTTTCGAATTGTTAGAAATTAGAAAAATTAGATTCTTGGTTAGATAATTGTAAGAATGTCTCAAAGCATGATTGTACTGTAAATTGAGATATTATAATATATATAATAAAAAAGAGTTAAAAATATGCCGGCCGCAATTATTTTTACAGCAGTACGGTAAGAGAAATAAATGACGTTAACAGTAATTGAGAGTGATCCACTTTATTTCAGAGTCCTGAGAAGTGAGACCCGATGCAGATTTATTCACTCATTACAATTGAATACAACGCAAACATATAATCCAATTCCCAAAAGAAAAGGTATTTTTGAAATTCGAACCAGAAATACAACCGCCCTGAAGTTAGTTAGTGGCACTACATGTATAAATAAATAAAGCTTCAATGAGAGAGAGAATTAATGACTATTAGAATCTTTGATGTCCGCCAAAAGATTCGGATTCTTGTTTCCGGTTTTATTCTAAAATAGAATCAGGCACGGGCAGGCGTAATTTGTAGATGTAGGCAAGTAGTAAGTAGTAACAAACTTTAAATTAGTGGGGGCTGACATAGTCGTGTTGAAGGTGTTATTTTGCCTCTCTAACATTCATATGAACAAGATCATTTGTCTAATACTGTAGTACCTGCTGCGAGCGCTACGATGTGCTAGGTCGTCGTTCCTAGCCTTAGAAATATGGGCTGTGTCGGATGGGTTTGAGTTGGCTCTCCAATACCTCTAGAACAGCAGTGTGGGTTCGGCTTTCCAGCGTTCTCATGGATTAAAACGTGTTAGTATTGACGATCTTTATACAGTATTTGACATATGGGTGTCCTCCCATGGATCCGACGGCATATCCGATAAGATTGAGGTGTTTACACATGAATTGAGATATGGATTCGGCAGCATAACGGCAGCGTATAGTGCTGGAAACTACAGGACGATGCGCGCCCATCTCGCTGGAGCATCAACTCAAATAAACGTGTTAGTACTAACACAAAATATAAAAAAACGGAGTCGATACTGATCTTAAAAGAGAGATCAGCCCCTATTTTCATTGGATAAGGACATTGATTATATAGAATTTGGATTCTGGCCTTCAGATTAAAATAGATACGGCAAAATTTGTTAACTCGAGGAGGTCTACACAGGCATGAAATGGGGAATTAAAAAATCTGAAAAGGGGGAGAGAAGAAGAGGGGGAAAGCTTAGAAAAGCTTGAGCTTGAGGAGCGAGAGAGCTGGGGCGTCGAGACTTTGCTGCAAATTCCTGTCTTCCCCCTTTGGGATGTCTCCTCTAATGTCTTAAGGGGGGAGGCTTGGCTCCCTTTTTATAGAGGTGGAGTGAGTCATGGATGGGAACCCATTGTGGTTGGACTTGGATTTGGTTGGAGCTTTTTGTTTTAAGTGGGCCGCTATTGAGGCCTAATGTACTGTCGTTGAAGGGCCCGCTTTTGTGGGCTGAGGCTGGATCTGGTAGGCTGCTGTTGTAGAGCCCAATTTTTGTGTCTGGTGGGCTGCTGTTGTAGAGCCCATTCTGGTAGCTTAGTGGAGCTTTGCTCCTGTGGGCCGAGGCTAGGTAGGCCTGGCTTGATCATCTTTGTTTTGGACTCATTCCGAATGAGCTATTGGTTTTAAGGCTCATTGTCAATCGTTTTGTTGTAGAACTTGGATTTTAGCCCATACACATGTTTCTTTTGCTTTTGTGCTTATGGAGGGGTATCTCCATATACCTTCAAAAATAAAAAATATCATTTGTCTGATGAGGGGCGATACCCCGCTTTCCACCATTTAACATATTTTTTTATTTTTTAGGTACTAAACTAGGTGCATTTAATTTGTAATTCAAAATTTACTATTTCATTCTATTTACACATTTTTTATTTTTAAATACAGGGATATTGTGTCATTTTCACCGGTGCAAAATGACCATAACTTGTATTTAAAAAATGAAAAATATAAACGTATTCAAAAAGGGCAAATTTTGATTTATAAAATAAATACACTTAAATTAATATATTTATAAAAATCAAATATAAAAAAAATATTTGTGACTAGCTAGCCGCATATGATCGACGGTTTGTCTAGTTAATTATAAGATGGAAGAGTAAAAACCGAACAATCAAAGTTAGTAGCATAGTAAAGAATTCTAATTAACCTGACCCCTGCGAAAATTTCGTTCTAATACGCATTTATACCGGGGATGGGCTCCCCGATTCAAGTCTCTACAACCGCATATTTCAAAGCAACCTATGGTCGTATGGAAAAAAGATGAGTTGGTAGCAATAATCTCCCCAAGTGTACGAGTGTTCATTGGTTAGATAAATTCATAAATATTATTAGTGGTGTGTTAGTATGTAGTAAGAAATTTGTTAAAATGTCTTAAAACTTAATTGAAAAATATCTCTTAAGATGATTATGAATACTTACTGGTATAGAAATTTCAAAAAACCTTCATCTCCTTTAGGTCCATTTGTACTAAAAATGAGGGGAAGAATGAAAGTAATTTTTTTAAGTAAAATAATAATAATAATAATAAGGGTGTTCCAAAAGATCTTTAGGATTTAAAGAAATATATATGAGCAAGTGTATAACACAAGCTTGTGAAACTTGAGTTTAAGTTCAACTTAGCCAAAGTTGCACCCTTAGGTATGATATGATATTCCACATTCTCAAAAGAATTTTTTCTTCACAATATATATATCATTATATTTTTATCCTATTCAAGCCCTTGAATTCTTTTGAAGAAATCCTTATGTTACGAGACATGAGTAATATTAAAAAGTAAAGAGAATGACAATAAAATAACTAGGTAATTGAATATAATATGTAAAAAAATATAAAAATAAAAATGTAATCATACAAAAATTAAGATAATGAAGTAGTTAAGATGTTACATCACATTCAAATGGGTGTGAAAATGAAGAAAATATTTTTTCTTTACCTTATTACTAAGCAAACCCCTATTATCTTTTTTATTCATTTTCTTCAATTTACTCTTCAAATATCAACTGAAAGTTTGCATTGCAAGTGGTTAGAAATTATGTTAATAATAATGAAAATTTAGGTGTTAATAAATAAGGTTAACAAAGTGAGGATAAGTCTTAGTGTGATGGTAATAGCTATTTTATGTTTTTTATTTTTGTATTTACAATTCAAACTAATTATATATTTTAATCCTGCTCCAAGGATGTAAATTTAACAATCCTACAAACTATGTAGTTACAAAGACGTTATTCTATAAATTAAAAGATAAATTCTCCAAACTAGAACTCAAGCCTAAACCTCTTACCCTCACACAACAAAGACACAACGTGTATCGAAACTCCCGCAGAGATTCCCTGCTACGTGCTGGAACTCCATGCATCGGCCAAATATGGAACTGGTTCTATGATCCAAAAAAAAAAAAAAAAACATGGAACTGGTTCACTCGGCTCACATTTTGTCACGTCAATTTCATCAATAAAATTCGATTACGTCAAACATAAAACTATTTTTGGGAAAGAATTAAATTAGGCAATTCAATTAGACAGCCACAATTTCCTGTGTTTCTCCGTCGTTGACTTTGCCGTCTTATCTTTTCGAAATGGTTTAAAGCATTTGTGTTAAAAGGATCAGATGTGATCATATATATACAAATCCCTTTAATTACCAAATGTGTAATCACACAAACACAATGAATGGGACAGATTGCACCGAATCATCTTAGTGGATACCACATGTGACATGTACCCATTCCACAGTCAAAGTTTTTTTTTTTTTAAGAAAATACGTTTAACAAAGTTTATTTAATTAATTAATTTAGCAGTTTCCGTTGCTACATAAATTGGTAGGCACGCTAAAATGAATATATATATATATATATAATATAATATATATATATATACGAGAGTTGCTTCAGTGCAACTGGAAAAGTGGTACATTTGCCCAAAAATGGATCTCATATATATTAGAATGCAGTGAAACTTTATACAATTATTTATCCATATATAAATTTTATAGCAAATGGTATACATGTTGAAAAAACTATTTTAAATTTGTTATTTAATCAAACTATTTTTTTATATTGAGTTTGTACCATTTTTAGACGGGGCCTATACACATATCCGATTGGGATGAAAATTGTTATGGTAATAGAATACATAATTCTAAATATAATTGGTGGAGTATATTATAATTTTATGATCATGTGGGGCCCATTTTGGCGCAATTGCACCACTATTAGGTGGAGTTGCGCTGTGCCTGAATAATTTTTTTCTCTCCCTATATATATAGATGCATAAGTATGTACATGGCCATCAAATGCATAATGGACAACATCCACATGCATGTTAGGATCATCAGATCAAATAAAATGGCTACTTGACAATATCTCAAGCCTTTTCCATCTCATAATGCAGAAACATGCACAAATGGGAGTAGAAAGATATATATATATGTACAGAAAATTATCAAGTGCATTCGGATTGTATCATAATTATGATGCAGTTCATGCATTGTGGGCCCCACATGATTATGAATAGGAATCATCCCACCTATTGTATTTAGAATTTTTTACTTTATTAGCATACCAATTTTCATCCAAATCTAACATGTGTGTGGTCTCCATCTTAAAATGGTATAAAATTAATGTAATAAAACATTTTAATGTAAATATTAAGTTTAAAGTAGTATTTTCAACATCCAAACTGTCTAAAGTATGATTTTTATATGAAAAAATGATTATATAAAGTTTCATTACATTCTAATATATGCGGAACCCATTTTATAGCGGACTATATCGTAATACATGAATGATTCTATATATATAAGAAATATTCAAGTGCAGTACCACTACACCATAATTACAATACAGTGCTACACAATGGGCCCCACATGATGATAAAATTATAATCTACTCCACCCATTGTATTTAGAATAATGTATTCTATCATCATGTCAATTTTCATTCGAATCGGATACGTGTATGAACCCCGTCTCAAAATTGTACAAATTTAACGTAATAAAATAATTTGACATAAATAACAACTTTAAAGTGATTTTTTCAATATTTAAACCATTTGCTATAAAATTTATATATATATAAATAATTGTATAAATATTCATTGCATTCTAATATAGTACAACTCATTTTTAGGCAAATGTACTACTGCACTGGTATAGTGGCGCTGCACCAGAACAGTTTTATACATATAGGAAAACAATCAAGTGCATTTGGATTGCACCGTAATTACGGTGCAGTCCATGCACTGTGGGGCCCACTTGATAATGAATGAGAAATCTACTCCACTATTATATTTAGAATTATTCACTTTATTAGCATACTAATTTCATCCAAATCCAACATGTACAAAATCAATATAATAAAATAGTTTAATGTAAATATCATGCAAATATCAATTTTAAAGAAATATTTTCAACATCTAAATCATCTAAAGCATGATTTTTATATAGATAAATATGTGTAGGGCTCATTTTGCAAATCATTGCATCGTATGGTATCAAAATGAGCCCCACATGATAATAAAATTATAATCTATTCTACTCATTGTGTTTAGAATAAAAATTTTATTATCATATCAATTTTCATCCCAACTAGATATGTGTATCGACCCCATCTGAAAATGATATAAATTCAACGTAATAAAATAATTTAATGTAAATAACAACTTTAAAATGATTTTTTAACATGTAAATCATTTGCTATATAGATAAATAATTGTGTAAAATTTCATTACATTCTAATATATGCGGAGTCCTTTTTGGGCAAATGTACAGTTGTTACGACGCGGTGGCGTTGCACCAAAAGGACTCTCTCTATATATATAATAAACAAAATCATTTTTAATGGATTTAAAGTCACTCTTAATTGTTAATTTTGAGAATGATACAAGTTATGAATTGAGAAATTTTTGGTATATCAATAAAATAAATAGTATTAAATACAATAGATGGATTGGATTTAATGAAGTTATTAGAATAGGACCTAAACTAGATAAAGTACTAAAGTGAATTGGTATATCCGGATATATAAAGTCGAACTCAAATATATATAATATTGTTATAAGCAACAAAAAATGAAGAAATTTAAGATTCCATGTACATTTCTACTTCTTTGTATTGATTTTTGAACCCCCAAAAAAATTGGTCTTGCATGCAGGAAGCATGGACTAGTGGGCAGGAGCATATATGTATACATGTTCTGACTGCTGAAGTGATTAGTGGCCAAGGCCGCTGGGGCTGGGCCCGGACACTAATCGGCTCATCCACAAATCCATGGCGGCTTTCGCCTTCTCGTATATAGAAGATGGGTAGGTGGCCAGGGATTTGCTGCTGTCAAACTCCTTCGACAACACTCTCGCCGCCGCAACCCCGGCGCTGTGGTGAAGAACAGCGGCAAAGATGGCAAGAGCAAGAAGAACAGCGCATGTCAGCCGGGAATCCATCGCTCGAAAACGCGAGGCAAGTTGGAGTGGCGGAGCGGATGAGATGGGCTGATAGGCTGCGGCAGAGCTAGGGTTGTATGTGCTCGCTGAAATGCTTGTATGTGTACGTGGTGGGATATATATGCTAGCTGATCATGTTGCAAGCATTTATGTCGCTGTCCAAGCAACCATCACTCGTACAGCTCATTCGGTTGATGGAGAGATTTCTTGGGGTTCTCTTTTTGGGATTTCATTGTTGTATATATGAAGGGGAGTTCAAAGACGGATGAGATAAGAATTTGGGATGAAAATGTATAAAATATATTGAAAAGGAGTAAAATTATTTTGAGAATAAGTACAAAAATACTATCGATGAACTAACAAATAAGTTTCATGTTGAATCCGTCGGTTTCCCAAGTGCCATGCGACCGGCGTTGATGTAGATTGGTGCGGAAAAGTTCACGCATTCATTCTCATTGACTTAATTACTGAAATACCCCTCACAGTTTGCAAGACAGACCATGCCTTTTAAGCATTCAGTTGTTGGATCTAAGTCACCAACGAAAAATTAATTTGAATAATCTAGTCAGATGATCTAAATTTTCAGCCTAGATGGCCTTTCAAAGTATTTATGTCTGTTCATAGTTTTTTTTTTTTTTTTTTATAACATGTATGTTCATAGTTGTGTTTAGGTTAGACGGGCTCTGCTTTTATATGTTGTAAACTCCTTAATTATTAAGATATTGATGATTGATTTAAAATTCAATCTATTCATTATATATTTTTTTTTTGATTGGTATCTAATTACATGTATCTCAACACATATTATACTTGAAGATCTGAGACATTCTTACAA
>JAXCLR010000001.1:81400397-81417879 GCA_035584095.1 Annona squamosa
GCCGCAGCTGGCGACCAACCGAGCTAGCCTCGGTTGGTATCTATTCATTATATTTAATATCACTTGTTTATCTACAAAACCAAGTTTCATCCAAATCAAGAACGTGCATAGACACATTTGCTCAAAAATATACATTCATGTATAAATTATAAAAAATATTTAAATCCATTCACAAAAGTATTAGAATATAATAATATTTTATGGAATCATTTATCTACATAATAGTGATATTTTAGATGTTGAAAAAATTATTTTAAAATTGATATTTTATCATTGAATCATTTTATTACGTT
Source organism: Annona squamosa (assembly GCA_035584095.1). Taxonomy (NCBI): domain Eukaryota; kingdom Viridiplantae; phylum Streptophyta; class Magnoliopsida; order Magnoliales; family Annonaceae; genus Annona; species Annona squamosa. Next base: position 81,400,691 of record JAXCLR010000001.1, read on the forward strand.
GATGTTACACATGTATAAACAGGATTAATGTATAGTGAAATTTTAAAAAAAAATAAAAGAGTTTTCAAGATACTATAAATAATATTAAATATAATGAAGAAAATTTTCTATCTACTGTCAAAATTTTAGAAATAGAAAAGGTTATATAGAAAAGATGTTTCATAAAAGTGGGGTCGATGTTAGACAACACAATCAATTGCTTGAGCTTCACAGTGCTGACCACAGAGGTATTTTAGTCATTTTACAGCTCGGATTGAAAATTATGAGCCTATCTGTTCAGAGTATGAAAAATGAAGAATGGAAATGCAATGTATATGATATAGATAAAGTTGGAACAAACAAAAAATGAATAAGATAACTGTATGCAAAGATAAGAAAAAATAATTTAAAAGATATAAGAAAATAATTGAAATATAAAAGTAAAAAAATTGGAATAGTTAGGGATTAACTTTTACATTAATATTATTTATTTTTCATTCTCTTCCAAACAAATACAGTCTAAATGAAATGCCGAATTTCATATTAAGCTCTGACTGTGTTCAGAATTCTTGCCTTTTAAGCCGCAGTGAAGATGATAAGATTTATAATCTTGTGGTTGGAACAAAATTTATAATATTAATATTCAGATTGCACCCTTGAATCAGTTCTTCAGGGGCCCCGTGTGTCTGACTTTTGGCTAATTAACTTCATAATCTCAGCTATTTAATTGACTTATGCTTACCAAACTAGCCAAACGGAGAATCAACGTTGTTTCATATTTATATCAATTCAACGTAGTTACATTACACCTCATGACGCACTTGTATGTGAACGGTGTGATTAAATTTAGCTAGCTTTGAATTCAACAAGTGTGTGTGTGCATATATTGATGATGATGATGATGATGAACGGCCCTGATTTAACCTTCTATGCCACGTGGAGGGTACAGATTTACATTCAACAGCAACCAATGTTGAATTGGCTTTTGCTCGAGGTGCCACGTCCAAGTGCTTACGCTAACGTTACTGCGGAGTCGTTACAGGTGCGCATACACATGCGTAGACGATACAATCTTTGAATTGACCCAGGATGAATTTTTTGTCACAATATCATTTCATTCCACACCTGTTGATCAAAATTTTTGCAGTTTCATTAATATAAAAGGAAGGCGAGTTAGTGTCAGCAAAAATATATTTCTACACTAGGGCAATAACGAAGAATATTATAAAGATAAAAAGAGCACTATTTATTTGCGAAAAGATCTACCGATCTTTTAAAACTGGTCTTGTTTAAAATATCATCAATACTTTTGCATTTAAAAATCCAAAATATATATAACCAAAAATGGTAAAACTTGGTTTATAGACTAAATATAATTAGATTAACATATTTATAAAAAAAATAAATATATTTGGAAATGATATATTTGGTGTACGTAGAGAGTCCATTCCATTGAAGCATAGCCATAAATAATAGACTTTGGGTCTATCAAAAAATAATTATAAGAGATCGAAAATGCGAGGAGGTAATAAGAATCTGGTACCTTAATCAAGTCAACTTTTTCACAAGAGACGCAACTGCCTGATAAAAGAGATTTTCAAACTGTTGCACGTTTTACATTGGAAAGTTGCTTTTCTTGATACTATAAAATCAACTAGTTAAGGTCAACATGCGGGAAGAATTATACGACCGTGTATGGGACGGTCTCTTTGGATATCGTGATGGTGGAAAATCCCTCCCTCAAAATCTGAAAAATATTTCGATTTCTTCAAAAAAAAAAAAAATTTAAAATCTCCCTTAAATACTTCTTATGGAATATACTATAACAAGATATAACATCTAATAAGTTTATATATTTATTGTTTTAAAACATAGATTTAAATTTAATTTGCGCCCTTAACTAAAAGCTCTTGGATCTGCCATTACGAACCAAATGGATAAAAGATTCTTCTAACTATTTCTCTTAATTAGATGTATTGGACTTATAACCTAAATCTTCCCGTATATAAGAGGGTTTTTTTTTTTTTTTTGTTGATGAAACCGTCTACAAGAGTTTAGTTAAATGGAGATGGAGTGGCAAATACATTTGGTTTGGCCTCACGTCGTAAGAGGTCGTATTGGTGTTTTCCTGTAGGTGGTTGTAAGCTCCATCCATTTCATCGACCAAGCGTGAAATGTCAAGAACGCCCTTAAGGCTCAAACAGGCTTCTTACTTTTTTTATTTTTATGTCTCTTTTACGAGCAATCTAACCAGCCGACGTAATTGGAATTCAACGCCTTTTGAGGGTCATCTCATCCAAATGGAATAAGAGTCCTCCTTTTCTGAACCTTTTTTAATTTTCAATATAATCTCGCACTGTTAATACATAATAACCTTATTTTTCCTATTTTAATACTATTTTTTATTTTCCAATACAGAATCCATTCATCTAAATCTCACTGCATTTCATCCCATTGGATGATCATGAACCGACCCGTATACTTGAAATTTGAGATATTACGCCATGCAAATTTCATATTTTAGTTTGCAAAGCAATGTTCACGTACGTGGAATATCATGCAGTGAATTGGCAAGCATGCACGGGAAACAAATAATATATGGATATAAAGAAGCAGAAGGGAGACACTGTGGTTATTGTACATGAGTTTCATATACAAATATACAAATATGTAAAATCAATGTAAAAAATTAATTAATGCTAAATATCAATTTTAAAATTATATTTTTAATGTTTAAATTATCTAAAATATCATTATTATATAAATAAATGATCATATAAATATTGTTTCATTCTAATACATTGTAAACAGATCTAAATATTTTTTTTATAATTTTCACATCAATATATATGCGACCCGTATATACATACATATATATCTTTTTTTGATGTAACATACATATATATATATTTAATTTAAATAAAATTTAGTCTTCTAGCTAAATAATTTTTCATTGAGCATGAAGATACTCAATATTAAAAATGTAAGGAATTACATGAAACCAATTCTAGAGTAAACATAATTAATGCTAGTAGAAAAAGAGATTAACAATAAATTTATCTAAAGAACAAATAAAAATACTCCATTGCAAAGTGTTTGAAGAAATTCAATATCTCATGTACATCGATATTCTTACCGATTATTTGTATATATGCGGCGGAAAAAAAAAAAAAAAAAACTTGTCATGTGGGAGACATGCACGCGCAGCAGCAGCATCGCCGCGCGGGAATTGTAGTACTAGACTGCAACTCTACTAGTGGCCAGCACCGGGACTGGGCCCGGAAACCAATCGGCTCATCCAGGACTCCATGCTGGATTTCGCCTTCTCGTACATGGAACCCGGGTAAGTGGTCAGGTATTTGGTGCCGTCGAAATCCTCCGACAATAACCTTGCTGCCTCGACGCCGCTATGATGATGAACAACAACGGCGAAGACGACCAGAGCAAGAAGAGCAGCCCATGTCAGCCGAGAACCCATCGCTAGCAAGCTTGAATATTCACGAAGACAAAGAAGCAGCAATAGCAGCAGCAGCAGCTGATGAGAGGGTGAGTTAGGTTGAGGAGTTGGTGTGAGTGAGAAGTTGTGGGTGGGGTGCGAAAGAGCAAGGGCTGTACGCTTGGAGTATGTGCTCGTTGAAATGCTTGAAGGAGTGGTGCGGGTTGGGAAGCGGCAGCTGCCAGAGTATATATAGCTGTTGGTGGAGACTAATAATTTTCTATGCCCTTTGACTAAGCACCGTTTGCTGAGCTCGCGATGCATTCTTTGATGGAACTTCCGAGGGCTTTCTTTCTGAGTTTTTCGATGGTTTTTTGCACTGACCGATCAAAGCTTTCCAACAGGCCGTGCAAGCGGGCGTTGATCAAGCCGTCTTTCTGAACGCGGATTTTATTTTTCAATTCTTTTTTGTACGCCCGTAGAAAAAGTCAATGCGTTGCTGTGACCAATGAAATGACTCCAATACCCCTGCTCGTGGTTAGACTCCCGCGGTTCACCTTTCACACGCAGCTAAGCAAAGGCCGTGGTGGGACTGGTCGGCACTTTGCTCACACTGCACGTGCAAGCACGGGATTCTCTTTTTTAAAAAATAATTTCTCCCCTTGAATTCATGCAAATTGACGGATCCATGCAAAGTTTAAGGGATACTTGCACCCCTCAAATTTTAAAAACTATTTCGAATTTTAATTCTTTATATTATGTATATATAGCCGCCCCCTAGCACTTGCCACTGCATATGCTCCGTAGTAAAACTGCCGCCCAACAAGTCCTAAGTCGGTTACTATTAAAAAAAAAAAACACCAAAAGTACCTGTATCTGTCGCTCTTAAAAAAAAAAAAAGTCTGTAACATGCGCTATTGCTTTTTTATTTTTATAAATGTGTGTGGGGGATCCGTCTAAGTCTTCTTTTTTGTAAAATTTAACAATTTTTAAAATTATTTTATTTTATTTTATGAAAATTGATCAAATGAGCACATTGCCACGCTCATTTTATTGATTTTCAAAAATTAAAATAAAATACTACATAAGTTTAAAAATTGTTAATTTTATAGAAAGCAAGATCCGGAGAGTACTCACGCACATATAAAAAAATACAAAGAAAAAAATTTTCAGCCACATGGGCAGCGTGAAAAAATAACCATGTAATTAAAAGGGGCATCCTCGTCATTTCCCTCAGTAAAAGGCTACAACAGAATTCGTCTCCATTTGCTCATTTTTAGATGTAGGCAGGCCGGCCGAAGTAGCAGTGACAAGAATTTAGGGAAGCTGGCTTTTAATCAATAATTTTTATCGGAAAATATAATCGATTGAATAAATTAATCAGCGTTCTGGGCGACGAATAAACAGAATCAATTGATAAAAGGAAATCAACAATCCAAAAAACAATCAAACAAATTAGTAAGAGGCAATCGATATATTGATTAATTGATTGAAATTTTTGCAGATCGTTAATAACTTTGTTCAGTACTGTTCATAGACAAGACCTAATATCTATCTATATATATATATATATGAGCCACTTACCTGAATTATATGTAGATGAAGTTGACCGTCATCGTTCCAAATTCAATTCAACGAGCTAGAATAGAATATAATTCGGTTACACATACTTGAACGGTCCAAACTTTGAATAAATCAAAAACTAGCAATTACGAAAAATCATCCTCGACCGACCGATCGATCTAGCAAGCTGGGAATTAAGATGCATGAATATTGGCCCTGAGTTAATACTTTTCATGCCACGTGGACGATGACTTGGTCTGTACTAGTACCCATCTGCAATATTAAATAGTATTTTTTGAGGAGGTGACTATGTAAAATTAAAGTGCCTTTTTAAAATTTCTTAACTGAGGGATATTTTAAATTTTTAAAAAATTCAGGGACGTGGCTCCGCCGCTGCATGTGGACGGTCCAACTCTCCAAGTATAGAATTGAAGGCTCCCCAGTCCCTCCTCCTTTTGACCGTTAGCTGCAAAATAGCAAACCAAAGCTCGCACCACAGTTCCTAGTTGGCCGGACCACGACAGTTTCGAATTCACGCTTTTACACTGCTCTACCTGCCACATGCGTGTTAATCACCTGCAATTTGTTTGATGAAGTGATTACTAGTACAAAACTAGCATGTTTTTATTTGAAATCATAGATGAATAATGAATTATGAACTGGTACAAAAGTAGGAGCTGAGGTTCCATAAAACGTGGGAAGAGGGGTTTTCCAGCAAAACTAATTTTAAAGGACTTGAGGACGAAACGGTTGTTAGTTGAAATAATCATTTCAATTTAAATTTTTATTTCGGGGATTTTGCATTTACACCTGCATAGTTTGAGTGAAATTGCAAGTGAATTTCTTAATTTTATAAAATTGCAAAAGACACTATAATGTCTTATAAAACGCAAGTGCATCGTTTTATTAAATTATTTGACGAAATGATGAATGAAAATTCTGCCATTAATAATAAATTAATTATTAATGTTTCTAATTTATTATTAAAATACTATTGTTTTGCAATGAAAATAATGGTTGCCGATAAGAAATATTATAATACATGAACGAAAGTATTTCTATTCATTTCATCAAAAAATTTTAACTGACGTTCGTGATACCTTAACGAAGGAACAAACAATATATTTAAGAAATTGAGTTGGCTGGGCATTGGAAAGCACGCTCGACCAACATGCATACAGACAGCAGGTAGCCGTGTGTCTTCCGCTGCTGAAACATTTGTCGACCGATAATATCCAGCGCCTTTCTTGCTTTCGTGCTAAAATTATTTCTTCTTTTCCAATCAGTTGCATACAACGTTATGTTTGTTTTGGCATCTTTTCTATATTTAATTCATTGTGGAACGAAAGTTAAAGACAATGAAGAGAATCTCCTCGTACAAGTAATTAATGTAAGTAAAGATAGTATTAAGAAATGGAGATAGGCGTAGAATGATTCAAATGAAGTTTCCATATATCGAATTTGGTCCTTGATAGCATAAGTGGATGGAATGTAAAATCCTTAATTATACTGGATGATAAGAAAAGGTTATTTTTACCCGTATGCATATGATAACTAGGAAATTTCTGCTCTTTTTTTGTTATCACTTTTTTCATTCAATTTGGCATCTTCTTTAACTACGTAATAATCTATTTTTTATCATTAATTGTTATTTATGTATTCGATAATTATTTTCTATCTTTTCGCGTAAAAACTTACGTTTTTGTAGATTCATTTACGGACCGGCTTCACGTCGTATTGTTTTGTGTCTTTTTTTCTCATATTTTCATATTTATTTTTCCCATCTATTTTCTCATACCCAATTGATTAACAAACTGGTTTAAAAGAATTTTTAAATACTACAGCCTAACTGGACTTATAATCAAGATATCTTTGCAATTATATTTAAGCATATTAAAAAAAATAACATGCCCAGGTCCGATCTAACTTTTAAAATATATATATATAGGAAATAATCCAGTGCATGCTACTGCACCGTGCAGTCCATGCACTGTGGGCTCCACCTGATCATAAATGAAAAATTCACCTTACCCATTGTATTTAAAATTATTCACTTTAATAGCATATCAATTTTTATCCAAATCCAACATGTGTGCAATCCCCATCTTAAAATGGCCAAAATCAACGTAATAAAATAGTTTAATGTAAATATCAAGTTAAAGTGGTTTTTTCAATATCTAAACCGTCTAAGTATGATTTATATATGGATAAATAAGTGTATACAGTTTCATTACAATCTAATATGTGTGGGGTCCAATTTACAGCGGACTACACAAGAACGGGTCTCTCATATATATATATATATATATAAGCGAAATCAATGTAAAAAATTGACAGTGAAGCTTTCTCAGCTTCAGGGTTCGTAAATTTTAGAATCCCCCGTTCATTATGGACAATATGAAATTAGATTACTCAATATATTGGGATAAGAGCATGTGATTTATTTCCTAATTAAAAGGGTAATTCTTTAATTCTCACTAGAATTTATGGGAATCCATTTTACTAAACTTAAGATAAGTAGAAATGGAGGAAAAGGAAAGAAATTAAATGATGATCCAGCATTCTCAATTGTCAGGCACCGAATTCATTCCCGTAGAAGTGCCAGATGGTTTGTCGGCAGGGTAATGGCGGTCGTATGGTATTGAGCCTATGGGCATCACCTCCTGTGCTTACTGTTCTTTTTAGGTTTTCAGCAACTGCGAGACCTTAGAAACAGGAGTTAAAAGGCAGAAAAAATGCCACCGGAATAAATGACGATGATAACAATAATAGTAATGATGACGGCACATGCCCCTAGGTTAGACTAGGATGGCACTGGCTGACTGGTGGTTGGCTCTCAGCAAAGAGACCAAAATGCTGAATGCCTCCTGTCCAAAAGCATGTGAGAATGCCATGAGAGTCTCATCATAAACTTCTTCAGTTGTTTCTCTATTTTCAAACGAATGTATGCCGGCATAATGCATACGTATTCCATTTATACCGAAGTTACGACTTACAAGCATTGACAAACCACACACAAAGACGTCGATCTCACGCTAAAATCCTATTGCACATTTTCACCCTGCTCCTGATGTCACTCGCGTATTTTGACCGATACATTTCTTCACACCACCCCTTAGATTGCTCGGCTTTTCTTTCACAGTCAACCATTTTTTATTAAAATCATACCCGACCCAATGCTCGTCCACCACTCCAGTCTTGCCTACTTTGAGTTTTTTTATTAAAAAAATTACAATTATTTTATAATATTATCAATAAAATAAAATTATAAATTAAAGAATGTAGCCTAACTATGAAATACGCATGCACTAAGAACGCCATTTCATACTTTTAAAAATTGATTTATATTATTTAAAACTTCATTTTTTATTTTTTATTTTGAATAGAGATTTAAAACTTCTTTTAGAATAACCCTATTTTAATAAAGTATGGCTGAATGAAGCCTCATTTCTACTTCAAGTTTCTTTCTATTCCTAAGGCATCAGACCCGGCAGGCAAATTACGATCTAATGACACAGACTCTGCACCAAATAATCCTTCCTTGTAATGCCGGCGTCAGCTGGGAAGAAAGTGATGGCTTTTGTATTCCTATTACCTCATGACCGGCGTTGAGAGGCTGGAAGCAGACGCCAACTCAATCAACACGGCAGCGCCGCAGCAGTCTGATTATTTCATTGAGAAGCCGCCATTTTAACTCTTAAAAGCGGATCATTTCACTTGTTTGACAAGGCAATACAGTCCACATTCGTCATTTTTCAAGATCGGATACAATGGAAAGCAATTTTTAGGTGAAGAAGAATATATTTTTTCTCTGTAGAAATTGAGAATTATATGTACAGAAATGGACCACTCGATTTATACGACATACATATTCCACCCACGTCTCTTCCACATATGCTACCTTGACTTTTAAAAAAAGCTCCCTTTCAATGGGCGAAAATGGCTTCAAAGCAGATATGACAGTATAATTATCCAAAAAGAAATTTCGAAAAAAGAAAAGAAAAATAAAGAAACCCTAGAATTCCTTTGCTTTTCTCCTTAATTCATTGAGTTCCTTCTCAATCTCCATGTCTTGAAAGGGCGGCAATGACGAATTTGTGCTGCTCACTGCTGCTCTGCCTGGTGGAAGTTCTCCCTTCTAAAGTACATGAGTAAAAGCAACAGAGACAACACTCAGTTTCTGTGGTTCACAAACTAATACTCTCTATTTGAAGGCACTCTGTATATCAACCTCAAAAAAAAAAAAGGTGCTATGTATCCAACATGACATCCTTGTACTCTCAAGCATAATGTCCATTAGATGGGACTCTTTCCACGACTAGGGAATTTCTTGAACTCATCTAGTTTCTTTTTTTTTTCCGATTTTTTTTTTAATATCAAAAGATGCAGGCTAAAATCTCTATTGATGCAAGTATTTTATTGAAGGATCAACTCGAACTAAAATCAATTACATTAGTAATAAAGGAAGCGTTTGAGAAGTGATAAAAACTTTTGAATGAAAAGTTTTTAATATAAAAATTTTTGAATTGGTAGAAAATGATATAAAATGAAAAGAATATATAGGGTGCATTTGGTAACAACAAAAAGTTGTCAAGTTAAAATTTTTCAATTTAAAACTTTTCACTCTCCACAATTACCCTATTTTTTTAATCATTTCTTCACATTTTTCTATACAACTATCCTACTTTTTAATCATTTTTACACGACTACCAACACAACTAACCTATATATTTCAACTTTATCCTATTTATTCATCATCATTACCTCTATCATATCACATTATTTGACAACTTCTCATCTCTACAATTTTTCATCAAAAGTTGTATCCATTCCCAAACACACTCATAGTAAGATGTAAAGAAATATATATATATATTTTTTAAAAGATAGTTGTGAATAGTGAAAAGTTTGCCAAATACTTCTTGTTATTTATTCAAGCACATAGCAACATACAGGCCAGCTTCAGGCAAATTGGGTGGGGGAACAACAAAGAAACAAAAAAGAAAGGGAAAAAAAAAAAAAAAAAGAAGAAAGAAAATTGGTGCTAGCCTGAATTAATTGCTGAAAATGATGCAAGGTAAAAATGATATTTTTTTAGACTACCCATGGATTCCAGCACGTATCATGAAGCTAAAAGATGAAAACCAAGATTATATAAAAAGCTCAGACTTCTTAACAAAGACATCAAGATAATAAGTCCCATCAAATAATGCTATGAAGCTGTTTTGGACAATCAACTGCTCATTCTGTTTCCACACACTAAATTAGTATATTTGGCTACATGACCTCATAATCTAGCAAAAGTCTCATACTATTGCCTATATTGGCATCTGTGACCTTAGTACCCCCCTATACTGCTATCGATAATTAGATCCTCCTAGCACATAGCACATTTAACTAAAGCATGAGAAGTGGAGTTGCAGAAGTACCGGAGAGCTCCCTGATAGCTCCTTTTTCAACTGTGCAAGGTCATCATCCACTGATGAGGTCTCTAGTAGTGCAAACTGCCAAGAAGGAAAGATTTATATTTCCAAATCAATACAACCACCACTGCCCATGGAAGTACATGTAATCTGAAGAGATTGGCAGAAAAGAAACCACCTTTCCTTCAAGCTCATCAGAGCTCAACTGATTCAGGGCCTCTGATTGTGATTCCATAGCCAACACTATCAGGAAAAGAAGCAACTATGATTAATACTGAAATCAAATCCCAATCAACTTTGATTGCACCCACTGTTATTTCTATTTGTCGGTTGCAATTTAAATTGCTTGTTGACTTGAAATGCAAAGGTGAATTTTGAAGACTAAAGATCACTTGCAATCAAAGTCTTGAATCAAAATGCATGGTGAAGCAGCTCTGCATGAAAATCACCGTAAATTAACTACAGTTGCAGCTGCCAACTGGAGGCATGCAACTGTTGGAGCATGGGCCTGCATTATGAGACAGAAGACTCCGTTGACAGAAACTTCCACTGCACAATATTATGCGTCTTGCAGAGGGGCCCAACAAGATAATGACTTTGATCACCAAACCATGTCTTCCCACTAGACCAATCTAACAAGAAAGTACATCACATATTTGTCCATATCATCATCAGAAGCTTTGTAGATATACTCCTTGACTTGGTAAAGACTTGGATAAAGATTTACATGAAAACTAGGGTGTGGAATATGATGAAGTTGCAATAAAACTAATGACCAAGAACATAAAGATATTTATGTTGCATGATTAAGGTCACATGCAAAGTTGTAAAGATGAAATTTACCCTTTTCCTCCATCTTTTCAAATGCTGAAAGAGCATTACTTGTATTGACATTCCCCAGCATTTCGCTCACTTTTGTTGCAGTCCTAGAGGAGCAACAATCTCAATCAGCATTCATTTTTGCTGACAATTCAAACAAAAGGAGAATCAATATTAGGAGTTGGACAAACTTCGCAGACTGGGCTCGCGCTTTGAGAGTATCTTTCTTTGACCTGGCCTCCTGTATCTTGCTCTCCAAAAGCTAATGATAAAAAGACGTTGATTAGTGGTGGTGCTTGCGCATAGTAAAGCTATTAGAAACTCAGAGCACCAAATTTCGCATACAATGTCGTACTGTTAGTCTAAATAAGCAATTAAGGTGACAATCAAACATCTTGAGCTCGATTAATGCATATCTGAGAAGACGAACAGCATCAACTGCCTTGGAAGGATCAGGAAGGTTAAATTATCTATATGCCGGAAAGGTCAATCAGCATGTAAAACGCAACTAATAGACATTTCATTCTAAGAAGCAAAGTTAGCATCTAAAATGCCCAAAATATTAGTTATGAGCAGATCCGATTTGTGTCATGATTTCCATTTTCCATGGAGTAGCCAAATAAGCTTCCAGATGTCAACTCCAAGGCCCTTGCTCGTAGATTGTCCAACTCATAAAATCTTCATTTTTTCTCCATGAAGATTTATCTCCTGAAATGCAAATCTTTTCATTTTCCCCAGAAATGTTGAACAGTAGGGGAAGAGCTGAAGCTTAGCTCAACAGCTTCAGGGAGAACTTGATCTATGTCAAATGCAACTCGGAAATGCTAGCGGGCAAGTTGAGGGAGTCAAAAGATTAGGAGAAGAAAACAGAAATTTTTGAGGTAATGCCAACACAAGAAAGTTAAGAAGAAGAAAAAGAATCAGGGGGCAATTCCAAACTTCAAGAAGAGACATCAGAACAGACACAATACTAGACATGTAAAGCAATTCATATGTAGAAAACAGCAACATACCCGAGTATTTGAAACAAGATTATCAACAACTTTCTTCTGCTGATCAAGCTGATTTTTCAAAGCACTTGCATTGTCCTGTGAAACAAATCGTGAAGGAAGCTAATTACTCCAAGAGAAATGGAACCACGGCAATGTAGCAAATAGCAATGCCCAAATTTCTTTTTCTCAGGTCTTGGACATAGTAGAATCTTCTCGAATATTTCTACCCAGACAATCAAGCATGGATAAACCCATGCTTCAAACAGAAGGAAAAAAAAAAAAAAGCTCAAGTTTTATAACGAGATATTCCAACGATTTTCTCCTTTCCTTCAAAAATTTTCCGATGAGATCTACCAGCATAGCAGATTATTTGTCTGTTTGACAAATGGTAAAAGTATTCTTAGTAAGGCTCATTAAATCAACAGGTAGGTTATATTAGTTTCCTGTGTGTGTGCGCTCACACGATTGTTCGTACACCCCGTGCACATCCATCCACATAAGTGCACACATCTACACATTGCACATTTATACATGTATGTGAATTCAGGTGTGATTGTGTGCGCATGTTAGTGATACGTGTATGAGCACGTACTAGTGCATAGTAGGCCTCATTGGTGCACACATCCATCTGCAAATGTCCATGTACAAGCAGGTGCAAGTGTGTGAAAAATAAATCAATAAGCATGCGTATGTGTTAGCATGGTGCAAGAGTATAGAGACATGTGCATCCACATATCGGTGCATTTACACATGCATGGATGTGCCAATTTGGGTGGCTGGCCAGGCAGTTGCACATGCATGCATGAATGAAAGAGTTGGGTTTGAAAATATCCAGAAGCCGGTTTGCCACCAAGCATCATTACATGTTGAGGAATGAGTAAACATAAACATACTTACAGCATAAGCTTTGCGCCTCTTAAGAGCTTCACGAGCAAGGTCCTCTTCTCCTTTTCCAAGAGCAAGTTGTGCTCTGCGATACCTATATATGTTTTTTTTAGAACAGAAGTGAAAAAAAAAAAAAAAAAAAAAAAGATACAGCCACGTTAGCAAACAGAGGAAGAGTCTCCAATAGGCAGAGGCACAGAAATCATCATGAAAATTTTACCAATCATCAGAAGCTGTTTGTGCAGCTTTATACTTGTTTTCTAACTGCTTCTGAGATGCTAAGACCTCAAAACAAAAAAAAACACAGAACCGAAAAAGTTATAACGCAGATTCGTAACATAAAAAAGGGAGGATGTCAAAGAAAGGTAGTATATGAGAGTAATCTCTGCTGACAGCTGGATGACAGCTTTTCTGACCGCATGTAGACCCCAAAGCAAAGAGTAGGCATGTACCTGTGCAGTGGCCTGCCGCATCTTTGTCAAGTCATCACTCATTTCGATCACTGTTTGTTCCAGGATCTTCTCCGGGTCTTCCATGGAACTTAGGATTGAGTTCGCATATGACTGCAGTTGGAGAGAAATTCTAGCATGTAAGTAAAAGAAGTAAAGAAATTTAATAAGAGTTACATCAAGTAGCATATTGGTTTAAGACATCTCACCTTGATAACTCTTGCAAGTCTACTGAAAAGGTTCATCTGTGCTCCAAGTGCACCCCCACCATGTGCCCTACATCTAGATCTGTCCAATATTTCAGTCTGCATTGCTCCAGCCTTTAGACCTTCCACTATAAAAACACAACACAAGGTCAAATATCATCAGGCTATATTAATGCAATCCCTCAAAAAGAGTGCAATTTAGTCAATGATTGGTTGTCAGGAACTTAAAATTTTTCAAGCAAATATACTTTTCCTCCTTTCATTGTGAAATGTGTCTACCCTAACAACCTTATTTTTCATCATTACCAATATTTCTCGCCTAAAAAACAATATATTTTTTCTTTATTAATTTCAAGGTTGACATCATTTCTCATACATTTTTTAAAAATAGAAATTTCCATTTATTGCTATCTAGTGTAACAAGATCACTGAGAAACTCTAACAATCCTCCAAGATGATTCTATCATCTTTTCCCCTCCTCTCTACTGTGAAATCTTTATGTTATAGCTCCAAAAACTAGAAAGAAATCTGCATGCTAGGAAAATAACATTAAAAAAAAAAAAAAAAACTCAAATCTCATCTCTTCGCCTTCAAAACATCATTTGGAACATTCAAACCTGTCTGGACAATTACCAAAAACAAGGCCAGAAAATTCTTGTCTTGCTACTGGTACCCATTTCAACAGCCATTCCGAGTGTCTCATGAAAGGCAATTGATCTATGCCTAATTATTTGGCCAACAAATTGCTAGTCCTAAAAACCTATTTGAACAACTTCTAAAGGTGTGATATGTTGCAATAAAGAGCATATAGAGGAGACCCGCTTCAGATATGATATCCTAGCTCCATAATGCATCAAGATGCAAGGCCCAACATATGAGGTGTGGAATGTACTCAGATGCCATGTTAGAAGGACACTTGGGTCTGATGATATGCACTCAAGTATATATTTGGATGGTGAAAATAATCCATATCAGATAAGCTATTATGTCACAAATTGTTCAGCTAGTATATTGATCCACTTGTCAAAAATAGAACCTTATCGCTTAGAGAAACCACAAATTGTTGAGCACAGGAGTATAAAATATGGTTGTAGGACACTAGGAGACTCTACAAACATGTAGCAAATGGTTATGAGCTGCACTCCATGCAATTCAGAACCTTCCACACCGAGTAATATGCCCCATACTTAAGTTTCAGAATCCAAAATCAAAAATGAAAACCACTATAGCCAGCGACAATACGGCAATGTCCCAATTGTTATTTGCTTTTCCTGCTGAAAATATTTATTTAAAATTAGTAGCATTTTGGATCCATGAGGAAGGAAAAACCTAAATTTTTCATTATGATCGATTTAGAATTCTAACCAATCGCTAAGAAAATCAATTTGAATTAGGGCTTAAGTTTGGTTGAAAATTAGAATTGTAAATTCTAGTTGATTAGAAAAATCTAGTTAATAAATTCAATAATTATGAATTTTCAAATTTTACATAGGTTTTAAATAAATATTTGGTGGAACCACCTCAAGGAAATTGATTTTATTGAGATATTGATTTTTTTTATAACCTTCTTGTTTTTTGTCCAGCTTGATGGTTAGTCAAAATTCAATTTATTTATTTCATTTAACAGTATTTATTTAATTACAATACCAAAAATCATTTCCCATTGCAACACAAAAAGTTCTTGGAAGAAAAACGTAACATATGAAGGTAATACTTTTCAGAATTACTTTTAATTGTTTACAGTCACCAATAAAGATAACACCAAACATCGTAGATCATACTCAAATTTCGAAAGCATGTTCATACCTCAAGTACTCCAATCCTACACTTTTTGACCCATAAGTTTCAATTTTATATAAAATCACTTGAACTTTGATACAAATTGCATGAACAAACCTCCAGTCATGGAATGATTTAATGCATTCTAATTTTTTAGGTTAAATGAGAGAAATGCACTTGTACACTCTTGGGCCAAAACTGTAGATATCTTTAGTGAATAATAGATTTTATCCGATACTTAGTTCATGGAAAACATCTTCATGGTTTCACCAGATTATGTCTTCATATCTTTATGGTAAAAATATTTCTAACCAAGCTATTTCCAAAGATTCTATTCCCTCTAGCATTCCGTTTGGACCTCTGGGAGCCCAAATTGTTTCCAATCTATGCGCTGAGCTCTAGCACTGCATCTGAACCCGTCAGGACATCCAAATTTTTTGATCGTTTGAAATGTCCACGTGCACTAACCACACTAGTTCCAAATGTTTACCACCATCGCATTGACTGGATTATCAATCAGAAGCTCGCCACTTGATCAACCACTGAATGATAATCCAGCCGCTCCATCACAACAAGCAAGAAGCAGCAGCACATCTCCATGACCGGGATTTGGCCATTCTTACCTCTGATTAGTGGGAGCACAATTCGCCAAAGCGTATCACTTTTTGGTAGCCCACCTGATAACTGGATCAGCTAATTTTCAAGCTCAATGCTTCACGGTAATACGCAATTTACTCCCACAAGCATTTTTCGGAGAACAATCATTTGCACACTTTCCCAGCAAACAAGAAATAGTTCACTGACATCCATGCAACGCATTCCGCAAAATTACCTGAGAAAAGGAAACCTAAACAAAACTTGGAAGCTCTGCTTCGCCAGCCCGGACATCAAAACACGGAACGAGAAAACGAAAAATGAAAATAAACCTGAACCTTCCAGGAAGGGCTTACCTCCTCTATTCAAAAATGGTGTTTTGAGGGTTATCCTGGGGAAGGAAACCCTGCGAGAAGACGCCTCGAATGAAGAAGATACGGAGGCCGCCAAGTTGAATCCGCCGATGGGGGCTTTGATCGCCATCTTCAGTGCCGAAGAAACACCAAATGACCCCGATACAAAAACGGTAGCTGTTTATCTTTCTTGCGGGAGAGTAGTGGAAGAGATTGAAAGATGGGAAAGACTAGGGGCCCATCGCCGCTTGTCTAAATTGGAATGAAAATGCTGAGATTCGAAAAATAAAAAATAAAAAATAAAAAAATTTCCCACGCAAATAAGTAAAATAATGGTCAGTGTAGTTGTTTAATGTTCATTGATCCAGTGTCTGAATTTCGGGATTCGTAAAACCAGTTTTTTTTTCTCCCCTCATGTATACTGTAATGAAAGTCGATAAAGAATGTGGGGCTTATTTTATTTTATTTACACGTATCAATATACCGACAAATTTATTATGCACTTATTCATGCCATTAGTAAAGGTTGCTTGGTTTGTAAATAAAATGCTATTTAAAATTTTTCAACAATTGTATTATGAAAATAAAATTAGTTGTGCTAATTATTCCGTGTGAGTGAAAATGAAATACGATGTAGGGTATGTTTGGCAACAACAAAAAGTTGTCAATTTAAAACTTTTCAATCTAAAACTTTTCACTCTCCACAACTACC
>JAXCLR010000001.1:81431269-81457382 GCA_035584095.1 Annona squamosa
CTGCGCTCGATGTACCCAAACCGTGATCGCTTCCACCCAAAGCCTATTTCCCAGCCCATCCAGATGATCTCAAAGAAATCTTTAGTCGGCAAAGAGCCCACTACAGCCCCGATAAAAGCCTCCACACACGCGCTCCCATTTGGAAACCGAAATGGCTTCCATACCTCTCCTGCGCCTCTCCCTCCTACCCTCTCCAAAACCCCTCCAATGTTTCCTCCACCCCTCTCCATCCCCAATACTTGTCCGAATCCCTCACTCCATCTCAACGGCTAAGATCGCCCTCCCCAAGCTCCCCCAACCAAAGAACCGACGGCCTCGCATGTCCTACAGCCCGACCCCGGCCTCCGAACGCCTCGTCGCCACCGCTGCCTACTTCCTCCCTTTCTTCAACGGTATTCAGTACGGACGCTTCCTCTTAGCGAAATACCCTTCGCTCGGCCTCCTCCTGCAGCCCTTGTTGCCCCTTATGAGCTTCTACCGCTCCATTCCGTACGCTAGCTTCGTCGTATTTTTTGCTTTCTATCTCGGCGTCGTCCGTAACGAATATTTCAGCCGCTACGTCCGCTTCAATGCGATGCAGGCCCTTGTGCTTGACGTCCTGCTCTCTATTCCGTTGGTGCTGCAGAACATTTTAGGCTTCGACAGAGGGGCGGCCATGCGATTTCTAGCGGTGGGCTATAGTGCCATTTTCGTGTTTATGGTGGGTTGTTTCTTGTATAGCACCGTGTTCTGTATTCTCGGGAAGACGCCGTATCTGCCATTTGTAGCTGGCGCTGCTGATCGTCAGCTGTGAGGAGTGGGGAGGATTGGATTTGAACTTGAGTTTGTTCTCTTTGTTGCTTTGATCCGATGGAATATGGAAAACCCTCATCTATGAAATCCTGGAAAAAAGGCTGTCGAGAGTTTTTAGGTTTGCATAGGTTTAAAAACTTATAAACGCCAAACCCTGAGTCGCTTTCACAAGAATGGGAAATGTTTTGCATCGCTTTGTCTGTGTGGCTAGTGTTTCTTTTTGTAATTTCTTTCATGCAAGTATTTGTTTTCAGAACACAAATGAAAGGTTTTCTCGATATGATGATTAGTTTTTCACATTTACATTTTTGAACCGATGAATGGCTTGCCAGTCATCCCCGACTGCACCATCTGCTGTATTGCTGCTATCTGGTTTGGCTGCCTAATGTGGATTGAGGACTGTTTAGTGCCAGTTTTTCAAGGACAATGAAGTGAGACTGTTTTGTGCTAGTTTTTCAAGGACAATGAAGTGAAAAGTCAGAGAGCCAGAGGTGGATGATCTAATTCTTCCTCGTTCTAGCCACGCCATCTCTTTTATGGCTTGCTGTTTTGGCCTTTCCAAAATTGAAAGATGGCAATGTCATTGCAAGAATCTAACAATTGTATTCAAAGGTGATGATTCATTGAAACAAGCAATGAAGGTATTCTTTTTTCACACCCAATGATGGCTGGCTGAATTGCGTGTTGGGCTATAAACCTTTTGTGTATTCTGAGATTACCGGCTTGCGTGCTGTAGGATTAATTCATATCATGCTAATGTTACTTCTTGCCGTCCTGCATGGATGATCTAATTTCTCTTCCCGTCCTACAGTGTGAGGTAGTGTTTTATATCTATGTTCTCACTCACGGGAGGGTTGTCTGTGAAGTTTATGGCGTCTCTGGTCTCTGCAAATCATATTGGTGAGATACTGAGATTTGACCATTTCGTGAGATGAGTTCTGCTGAAATGTTCTTCTGGCTGGAGGAAATCAAGAGATATTGAGAAAGTATGCCGATGCATTCATAAACGTCGTCTAAATCGAGAGTGTTCATACTGTTATTTCATTTTTTTCTTGTTTCCTGGTCTTTCTAAAAATAGGATGATGGGGAGCCAGTAGATCATCATCACTGGCACTGCTGATGGCAAGCACCCTGTAGCATTGCATTGCGCGGGGTGCCAAAGTCGAATCTGCCAGATGATCCTCACACTTGTGGAATCTGCGTCCATATTAGTTGTCTTTTCTCCATCTCTTTTTGTTGTTCTTCTGCATAAAATCCTTCGAAGTTTCTCTCTTCGGGTGGTACCTGTAGAATCCGAGATGGGCCAAGTTTTCAGATTCCTCTTCGCTGCTGCTGCTAGAGAGCCCAAATCACGATTGTTGTCTTGACCTGACTGGGATGATGAATTCTCGTGCTCAGTAGAGAATCGGTATAAATTCTCAGATGCTTTATTGCACAATGTACATTGGTTGGAGTGGTGATCCTGTTGTCAAGTTCTCTGATCTCTCTCATAGACCATAGTGATTGGCTGAGTGATTGATTAATAAGGCCATGGAGAACCGATGAGAATCGATTTTTTTAATCCAGGCAGAAAGTACTAACAGTGATTTTTATTTTTTTGGGTGAAAATTTTACATTGGAGAAAGTAATCAAGTAGTCCCAAAAGTAGGACGGTAAAAGTCCAACGGTAGCCAATCTGAAAAATGCCTTTCTAGAGCATAAGCAAATTCTAGTAATTGACGGGGACGTCCGACTAAAATTGGTGCAGCGAGGATAAGGTTGGAGACCGCAGGACAACACCGCCACAACTTGCCAGCTCCAGGGCAGACGTTCACGGGGACGTGGGTACTTCTGCATTTGAATGCCAATGGTTAAAAAGTGTTTGCAGTTATAACCATGCAAGTGTAAAATCTCTTTATTTGTTTAAATTATAATATTTAAGTTATTCATTATTGTTTATTAATATTAATTTAATTAAGACATCAATAATTATCTTGATTGGATACATCAGTGGGTCGTAGCTAATTTTAAAGTAATTATGAGTTTATATTTATTATGGCCCTCTGGGCTTCGGGTTCAATCAAGAAGATTTTAGCGACAGAAATAACGATATTTCCACCCTCGAAGAAGAAGAAGAAGAAATAATGATCTTCCACACATGAATATAATTGTAAATATTTTAAAAAATTCTCGGGCATGTTCGCAATAAGTTCGATATTATCGACATACCACAGGTTATGAAAAAAGCATAGTATGAGTAAATAACTCTAATTCTTTTTAGGGCAATTGTAAGTTATATTCACTTTTTACTAATTAAAATTTGAATTATGGTTAAAAGGATGAGTATATCTGTAAATGCCTTAATATTTTATAATTTATGTATTCTATGAGTGTGTTTGAAAAGTAATAAAGTTTCTAAAAGAATATTTTTTCGTATAAGAAGTTATTAAATTGATAAAAAAATGTAATATGATAGAAGTATAATAATATTTAAAGGGAATAAAGTTAACATGGATTAATTAGTTGTATGGGTAGTTGTGGAGAAAAGATTAAAAAATAGATTAGTTGTATTAGAAGATGTGAAGAAATAATTTTAAAGTATAGAAGTTAAGAAAGCCAAAAGTTTTATTGTGTATTTATGAAATGATAAAATTTTTAATGAAAAGTTTTTAGTGCAAAAGTTGTTAAATTGACACAAATGATATGATATGGTCGAGGTAATGATGATGTGTAACGATAATAAAGTTAAAATTGATAAGTTAGTTATATAAGTAATTATTTAAAAGATTAAAAATAGGATAATTATATAAAAACATGTGATGAAATAATTTTAACTATGGTAGTTATAAAAAGCAAATTTTTTTTTTATTAAAAACAAAGATGTCATATCTTTAAATGTAACGAAAATTTAGATAATAGTAATTTAAACTAAAGTAAATATTTCAATAACTATGATTCTACCGTACGAATCGATGGTTTGACTTGTATAAAAATATGAATGACTGCAAATTTTTTTAATTGAGATTTTATATATAATGACATTTGATATTATAAATTATACACTTTCATAACCCTCATTATGAGGGACATTTTAAATAACTTCACTCATGGGGGATGGTTGTAAATGCTCCTATTATTAGGGGACACACTACATACCCACACAATGAAGGAATCACAATTGCATCTGCCTATTTACTTGCCAGAACGTGTACCACAATGTCTTGATAACTGTGAATTGTGTTTACGAAGTTTTCGGGTTAAACTTTGAATTTTTTTAAAATTTAAAAAGCGACGTTTTGAATTCTTATTAAGGAGAATTGCTTTTATACCTTCAATGTTTGTATCTAATAATGTACCCATAATATTTGAAAATTTTCTTTTATACCTACAATATTTTACCCTAAATTTATATTATATCAATGTTGTTAATACAAGTGTCATTTATCCAATTAAAAAACGATTTTATTCTCATGAAAATTTTTAATTAAAATAATTGAATTTAATATAACTTTTAAATTATTTAATATCATATATTATTGATTTATTGTTATTAATTAAGTCATTTTAAAATTAAATTATTTCAATTAAAAAATTTTAAATGGGCAAAATCGTCTTTTTAATAAGGTAGATAACGGTTGTACTGATAGTATGGATATAAGATGATAAATATTATGAATATAATTTTGATAGTATGAATATAAGATGATAAATATTATGAATATAAGAAAAATTTGTAAAATATTAAGAAAAATTTATAAAAAATTAAAGGCAAATGTCAAATGTTGGAGAGGAATTTTTCCCTTTATTATATTACTTGAAGGCAGACCAAAGAGTCGAGAAACCCTGTGTGGCTCGTTGGCTACACCTGGATGGTACATCAGGTGTTCCGCGTATATCTTGCCCGCCCGATGGATAAGTGCGTGAGGCGGAGCAAGTTCCACTTCTCCTCCGCCTGAAACGCTTGCGCTTCTGCAAAGTCATCACTCTCTCATCATGGCTTCTTCTCTCCTCGTGCCCTTAGGTGAGAGCAATGCAAGCTTAAACTCCGCGTCTAGTCTGCGCGCGCAGATTATAAGAACATGACAAGTACGCGGGCGAGTTAGCATTTAGAACTTGCAGAATTGGAAACCACGCCATCAAATCTTTTCTTCTTTTTTCCCACATTTTTTCCTTACAAAATTTTCTGGTTTAGAATTCATCTATTCTGTTGAAAGGGAATCAATTTCGGGCACAGGAATGGTTTTGGGTGTTTTGCTAAATTACTGGATCAGATATTCATACATCCATTTTTCATCTAGTTCAGAAAACATGTTTTGCTGGCAAGTTTTCATGAAGTGCATCTTTATGTTGATGACCAATGCGGATGCAGAATCGAATTGGACAAGAGTAATTACTTGGGTGAATTCGAAAGTGGGCTTCTCATTACGGTTTTTTTTTTTTGGGTTCAAATTTCGGTTTAGCACAGAATCAATATCTTACAGAGAAATTCCAGCTTTCTATTCTTGCTTTAGTTGTGGTATTCACTACCCTACAGATTCGCTGACTGACTGATTCAAAAAACTCGCACTGTTTGTTAAGAATCTCAGAAACCCCTGTAACCTCTCCTTTAGTCATGGGTCATCCACTAACTGGGAGCTAGCCAAGGCCCAAGTTGAATCGATTGAGTTTAGCCAACCGTATTGGTTCTTCACACTTTACTTTAGGCAGGGAGTTATTGTCCGTTATGCATCATGTTGTCGATTTGAGTATTTACGCAGGACCTATGAGGCCATCTCTATGTGGATTTAAGTTATGAACTCTTTTCAACTGATTGAGCTTGTTCGATTTGAAGAGATTTATGTGTTGAACTTTATCTGGAGTATCCATCTGAAATGCATCCAACCATGTTTTCTGAGCATGGATTTTGTCTGTTTGTAGGTTCTATCTTCAACAAAAGTGCTTCTTCTAATCGTCATATGCTACTGGGTAACAAAACTCAAAGTTTGGTTGTGCAATCCTCATCTTCCGAGCATCGGTGTAGAGTTGTTTGCATGAAAACTTGGGACAACATTACTTTTCCCAATCGACGGGCTGCCATTGGGCTGATGTTGGCAATCTTGGGTTTTGACTTGGCAAGTCCATTTCATGCAAGGGGAGCGGGTTTGCCTCCTGAGGAAAAGCCGAAGTTATGTGATGAGGACTGTGTTAAGATGCTTGAAAATGTATGGTGAGATACTGAGATTACACAGCCATATTCTTCATTTCCTTTCTAATTAGAAGTTTGGGGGGTCATGATTTGGGCTTGAGCTTCTACTTGCTTAAAAACGACGGTCTAGGATTGGAAGATGATGTTATCTTCTAGGCATTTGGTAAAAATTCTGCAGCTCTCTTTCTCTCAAAGCTAGATGACTTGTCAAAGCTACCTACTAAGAAGTCCTAAAACATCTTCTCAAGAATCTGTTGCAGTCTACGTTTTTTTGGTACTTGTCAAAATTTCTTGTGGTATAATGCTCTTTTTGTTTTTATGGTCAGTTAAATCAAATTTAACTAAAACTTAATTTCCTTCTATGGAAGAGAATATTTTTGCAATGATATGCAACCTTTTATCAGAAAGTTTATTTAATGAAAGCTAGTTCTTGTAAGGTTCTTTCTACAAAGCACCTCCTCTAAAAATCATTAATTGAAAGTGATGCTGAAGAACCAGTGTCCGTAGGTGATTTGACCTAAATTACTGCAGTTTTAGTTTAACTTGGAGTATAATTAAAATTATTATTATCTTAATTATTTAAAATTTATTCAAGCAATGTGGACTTCACATGTAAGCACTATCTTTTTATTATTTTTATTTTTTTAACATTACATTACATGAGCCATTTGCACCCCTCTGGATTTGAAGCCAGGTTTACATGCACGCACCCACAACCATTGGGCTATGCATGGGTTTACCATTATCCTTTTCTTTTATAGGTTCCTATGGCAACAACAGAATCTGGACTCCAGTACAAGGATATTAAAGTTGGCCAAGGGCCTAGTCCACCCATTGGTTTTCAGGTATGATTTTTAAGTCCTTATCCAGTTGTTTTATCCATCCGCAAACAGTTCCCTGCATTTTCTCTCAATCCTAAAGAGTGATTTCCACTTTTTGTCATCCCTCATGCTTCACTACATTTGTGTTCAAGGTTGAGGTTTTGGTTTTTGTGCTTTTTCAAGGTTTCATGTCTTCAACTGTGACTGTGGTCCTCAAGGGAATTTCTTGCTGTCTTAGACACTTTCTGACCTCTTGTACTCCATAGTGCGCCAAGCTACATTTTTCTTACCAAAACAGTTTCTGCACCTTTACTTTTTATGTTATCACGCTGAATTTGCCTCCTAAAAGTTATGTATTCATTTTTATCATTTAGTTTATCTTTCAAGTTTAAACCAGGAACTGCACAAAATGTATGTTCACATAATTTTTGTGCATCCCATGTGAAATTTCCTGGTCACAGGCTCCTGGTCTAATGGTGGTAATGTTTGGAATTATATCACTTAAGCATTCTTCATTTTGTTGTCTTTTGGGTTCCTTCTGTTAAGTAACCTTGTCTGTAGCATCCCTTCTAGATTCATTGATTTCCTCTTGATATTTTTTTTTGTTGTCTCAGGTGGCTGCTAACTATGTTGCCATGGTACCCTCGGGACAAGTATTTGACAGGTATTTCCAAGCTATTTTTTAGTTCTTATCACTTTGTAGCCAGTGGAGGAAATCTTTGCATATGTTTTGGATCCAGGGTTCAAGTGATCCTTGAATGTTATATCTCTTGCTTTTCAAAAAGAAAGAATGAGGGAAGCGGAAGAAATTCCATTGTTTGGCTGATGCTTCCGATTATCCAGAAGTTACGAAGAGAAATTGATTTTTTCAATAAAAAAATTCTATTTTATGAGTTTAGCAGTTTTGAAAATCTCTATTAGTTGGAAAGACACATTGATTTGTATTCTCTTGTTTTATTCTGTTCATAAGTTTGTGTCATTTGAATGCCAGTTCTTTGGAGAAAGGTCAGCTATATATATTCCGTGTTGGTTCAGGCCAGGTAAGTTATGAAATGACTAGGATTTGCTTTCCAAAGGGGCTTCTTGATACATTTTTTTGCTGGTTTACAAAACTTGATGATGAAAAATTACTACTTGGTATCCTTTAACATTGGAGACGACTTATGGATTCAACGAAATATCAAGTTCAGCTAAACTATTCCATTTAGTGAGGCTCCAATTCAATCTATGTGCTTCTTCTAGCTCTGTTTATGTTGGCTGATTCATCACTGAATTCAAACCAAGCCTTATCCTGTGTTCCTTAATTTACCTACCCTAAGCCTGCATTCCTTATGTTACAAGTTACCTAAATCAAACCCACCTTCCTTTAATGCATCTCCCTCCCTCCCTCCCTCTCCCTCCCTCCCTCTCTCTCTCTCCCTCTCTCTCTCTCTCTCACACACACACACACATACAGAGCTCTTGCTTTGATGCAGAGTAGGCCATGTAGAAAACTGAGTGTCTCTCAGTTCTTTCTGTCATGAACAGTAGACCATGTAGAAACTGAAAGTCTCCCAGCTTTTGCTGTCCTGCAGAGTAGTGTTTGGCTCCTCCCACTCATCACATGTTCCTTGGATCAAAATACAGACACTGCAATCAAGTTGAAGAGGAACTATGGGAAAATGTTCTTCAGCAATGTATAGTTTGCTGTAATGTTGGTTTTCTTCAGTTTGGGCGAAAGATGATGATTGAAAGTCTAAAGTCAATTAAAAATTTTCTTTTTGGGATCCTTGAGGTGTCCCAGATTAAAGCTAGATAATTTTTTTTTTTACATGCAAGTACCTTTTCCAACTCTCAATCATGCACTTGTAATTACAGTAAGCAGTCAAGTCATCTTCTTTGAAACGCCAGTAATAACCTTATATATGATGAATCTTATCAGCAGCATTTCATTTCATTGGTCCATTGACCTGAGCACAAGATCCAACTTTCTGCTAGTGATAGATTTTTGCACTGAAGCCCCTATGCATCCTCTGACATTAAAGCTCATAGAAAATAACATGTTTCTTTGTGGCTAGACTAGGTGATCAAGGGACTCGATGAAGGAATTTTGAGCATGAAAGTTGGAGGGAAGCGGCGGCTATACATTCCAGGCTCTGTAAGTGTTCTCGTTATTTATCAGGGAAAAAAAAAAAAAAAAAAAAGAGGATACCAAATATCAGCAAATTCATTTCAAATTTCTTTTGCCTTATTATTATTGTTAATTTTTGGGTACTTTTTGGTGTTGTACTTGTCTAGTCAACAATCTAACTATGAGTAGATTCTGCATGGAGCATCTAGGCATGATTCTAGGCAGAAAATAAAACACACTGTTTTTGTTTGCATTTTAAACATTTTTCAGTCTCTACTTAAAATAAGAGAAATGTTAAGCTGGGACATTGCTAGGCAAGTTGCCTTTTTTCCAATTGTATAAGCATGGATATGGGATTTTCAATTCAAATTTCAATAGCTTGACAAGATTGTAGAGATTTGTCAGCTAGCAGCTTGTATTGTTTTTCCTCACTGATGCAAATGGACTGTCTTGAGTTCTTGAGTGCTTATGCATGGTTGTTGACCTTCATTAGACTAAACAAATAATTTACCATTTATCATATCTCTCACGCTTACTGGGATCAGCTAGACAGAATATGCTCTACTCTTCCAATCTCTGATTCTTTCATTACAATCTAGAGATGGATTCTCGAATTCTTTCAAACTTCAATCCAAATATCGCCCAGGCAAAGCTGTATCTTGTACATAATTTTGATTTTTGTGATGTGAATTCATTACAGTTATTTATTCTTTGAATAGATGGCATTTCCAAAAGGCCTCACTTCAGCACCAGGAAGGCCGAGAGTGGCTCCAAACAGCCCAGTGATATTTGATGTGAGTTTGGAATACATACCAGGCCTTGAAACAGATGAAGAGTAAGACATTCAATTATTCGTCATTTACTTCTCCGCCCATATATCAAATTATTATTTTTTCTCATGCTTCATTGTATAATATCGATATCTATTTGTTGCTAAATCTCATGGACTTGCTTTTGACTGGACACTGGAGATTCACATGTTCTAAAGAACCACTTTTTTGCATCATGGTAAACATTAATATGGATGCTGAATCATGTCATGTGATGTGGAATGATATGAAAAGATTGGAAAGAGGATATTTATTCATGCGAGGGTTATTTCCATTGATTTTGTAAAAATATTGTCATTTATGACTTTGTTTTCAAACCACTCGTGTCATCAAATCTGATCGGATTTTGTGGCTTACTCAGATGTGATTAGAGTTATGTAATTATATCTTTAGATCGTACCTCACCTGCTTTTTATGGCCAATGGATCAGCTGCTACCATATTCCTAACAGCAGTTGTTGACTGGGGTGCTTTCGGAAACAAAGTTCATAAGTGCAACAGTTCTTGCAAAATCAATAATAATCAGGTTAAGTTGTGAAAGCATCAAACGATGACTAAATGCAAAGAGCCGAACTTTTAATTTGCAAAGCCAATGCGAGCATTTTGAGGGTTTTTGATGAGTATTTACCATCATCTCAGTAGGTATTTTCCAACTAAGCTGTGAAACATTCTAACAAATTTCATACTATATACTAATACACAACTAACAATATTTCTAAATTTATGTCTCCCGTACACTTGGGGAGACTATTGCCACCAACTCATCTTTTTTCATACCACCAGACGCTTTGAAATATGCTGTTGTGGATGGGCGCAATCCGAGTTACCACTACGCCTTTTGTTTATTGATGGGAAGGATCTGACATTGGTGTTGCACACCGAATTTTAACTGTCCGGAATATCTTTAATCGTGGAGTGGCTGTAAATTTTCAAATTAGACAGTCAGATGAGAATTAATTTGAGTTGGATTTAGAGCAAATCCACTTTGTTGATAGACTTAACTAAATAGCATAAATTCCTACATGATGATAAAGCTTAATCAATCTTCTTACCCTGGCGGGTCCCTGTAGGCATGGCTTTCCATCGTGGCCCAAGCGGCCATTATCTTTGCATTTTCGTGCGTCCGGTAGCCATCTTAATCAATGTGGACCGCATCTTATTCTGTGAGATGCCGTAATATTCAATTTGTTAACCAAAAAGAGAAATCCTCGCACGTGCAGTCTCTGGACTTGGGCCTTTATAGAAGCCTTTGAAATATTTATTGAGGCTAATTAATACTATTAGGGGAGAGTGAATACCTACGACTTTGCGTAAAATGAGCTTATGACACGAACGTATTCTGAATACTGTTATGTGTTAGCATACAAATAGTTTTGTAATTAGTCAAGATACTGAATTTCACTGGATACCATAATTTTTTCTGCTCAATCTTTCTAACCCTGCCCAATTAGCTAATTGGCATCGCGAACGAGGTTCAAAATTCAAATGTGCACTTGGGTTTCTTCCTCTCGATCAACCAGCGGAGAAATTCTCTGAGGCAGAGACCTCCGATTTTGCATCGTCGACGTAGCTCGGTCTTTGCCCTGATTCAAATCACCATAGCGTTCTTTCACGTCAGCGGAGAATGAGTCTTCCGTTTAATGCTTGCTCAAGCCTTTTTTTTTTTTTAAAGTCCGAATTAATAGGTTGAATCGAAGCAAAATCTTTTCACGGCTCGAATTTTACAATTTTAATTTTGAAAATCAAATTTATATTCGAAATTCAGAAATGTTTTTTTTAAAATAAAAAAATAAAAAAAAAGGGTTTCAGCTTGCGCCAGCATCAGATCAGAATTATGGAAAAAAATCCGTCCGAGTGGGCATGCTTCCCATAACGTTCCAGATTTCCCCGCTTGCTGGACGGTTTGATGGACGAAAAGCCTAAAATTGCTTTTTATCTCGATGTTGAACATTTTAATTTCCTTTTGAGATGCACTTCAATGACATTTGATGTGCTTATATAGAATCTTATCCACAGATTGTATTTAGTACAGTCTATTTAACCAAGCTATTAAAAATCATTTCAATTGGGATAAAGCATGCATAAAATTTGAAATTCACTTGAATCCATTAAATAACGTAATAGAATGTTATAGAATTACATTGAAGCCTTAATTTAGTTGGGATGAACACATTAGATGCTTGGCATGAGCACCTTAGATCTTTTTCGTAATTTTGTTGTGTGCTTTAAACAAATAATTAATATTAATGAATTAAGTTTTACTATCAAATGATTGTTATTTTTAGACCAATATGAATATCTGATTGGGATATTCAAGGTAGCAAAAAAGAAAAAAGAAAAATGCACTAATTCACTTTGGGGCCTCATGGACTGTTGAAGTGCTTCACTTTTCTTTTCTTTTTTCTTTAATTTTATGAAAATATTATTAAAAAATCACAATGGTTGAACTAGACAGGACGGTGTTGCGTCCTGGAATTTTATTGTGTTTTTGGTAGGATATAAAAGTAAAATTGAGAGAAAGAGAATTTTAAAAGAAATTAATGATGTGATATGATATGAAGAATGATTGAAAGTAAATATCACAAAATTAAAATAGAGGTATGTTTGTTTAACAATAAAACTTTGCAACCAAAATTTTTCACCCGGTACAATTATTCTATTTTTTAAATTACTTTTTACATCTTTTTATATAACCATCTCACTTTTCAATTAATGGGTCTATACAACTACCTATATAATTTTTTTGTTGGTTATTCTTATCATATCATATTATTTTCTTTAATTTGAAAAATTTTTATTTCAAAAATTTTCCATCCAAAAATTTTATAGATCAAATAGTTGTATAAAATATATAAAAATTATTAAAATGGAAAGATAATTATAAAAAATAAAATGATTCAATAGTTAAAATCTCAAACTACATGAAAAAGGATAAAAGGTATGTGAGGGGGACGCAAGAAAAAAAAAATCCCATTTTACAAATTCGTAAATCGTCGTCATGACTCATGAGTGATGACTAGCCTTTTCGCGCGTGTATCATCCCGACAGTCATATGGAGTGTTAATCCAACCTCCTCGCTCCGTCTTCGTCTAGCGAGGAATGTCTCTGATGGCGGAATCTCTTCGTTGTCGATTTCCTGCGACATGGTTGTCTCCGTGCCCACGAATCTCTTCCCCAATTCTTCCATTTTCCAGGAAGGCTTCATTTTTGCGGCCGATGCCTAGAATCGGTATATCCTGTCGGCTTAGAGGTGGGCGAAAACCCTTGTGGAAGAGTAGAGTGTTGTCCTCAGAAGCAATTCAAGTCGTCCATCATTTAAAGCTGGCCAAATCCATTTCGAAATTAGAAGAGATTTTCAATAACAGACTCAGCAGGCTGTTGAAAGCGGATGTCATCTCAGTTTTGGTCGAATTACAGAGGCAGAATGAGTGGGAAATGGCTCTCAAGGTATGTTAGCTGCACGGGCATGTCTGTTTGTGCTTCCTTCATCTGTTTTCGTGTGATTAGTATGATTTGTATCCACTGCTTCCGGAAGGTGGTAGATATGAGGGCTTGTGTTTGGTACGTTTCTTTCCACTTCTTCTGTTCGTTGAAATGTCTATATGAGTTTGAATTGGGGTTACTGAAAAGGAATTAATTCCTTAGTTGGAATTCTCCAATTTTCAATTCTGTCAAGTGGGACTTACAGGTTGGTGCAAAGCAATTTCTCCATGGCTGATATTAAGGATGTTTCCATTTGCGAAAATGGAAGTGAAGAATGTCCTTAATTCGTCAATCAGACACCTGGTGTTTTATTGGGCAGAAAATGCAGCAGGGTCAGCATTCTAAAATTGCCAAATTATTGGTTGAAATGGTGGGGGCTAGATTACAAAACTATTCCCTCACCTGTCAGGACGAGAAATTTTCCTGCACATGGCAAAGAGGGTTAAAGATGCTGGTGATTATCTCTTTAGATAATATGTGCTTTCATTAAAAAACAATCCTGAGTTTGGAATATTTTATGTGTAATGAATGTGGAGAGGCACCTTGGAGGATGGGGGGGTTGTTTAATAAGCACTTAGAGAAGCTTTTCATGTTATAAGGAGTAACTTTAATGTTCAGGACAGCGTGAGATGGTACTTTGGAGGTACTCATTGGGTTCCCTAGCATGATCAAGTTCCCAGATACTTATGTCAGTTAAGAGACTAGTTCATATTTGAAGGGATTGCACACTTTTTTGGTGACGAAGATACATAAATCTATCACATTCAGATAAAAGGAAAAAGTTTTCCTCACAGTCTGAAAGCATAAATATGTGAGGAAAAAGTCAGTTATCCCTCCGTTGACCTAGTGTTTGCAAGGTCCGCTTGGTTTCCTACCATTGTCTATCCTTATCTTTGTTGAATTTTAGAGCTTTTTTCCAACTCATCCATTTATGATCACCAATCATCTATAGTTGGTTTTAAATCATCAACTGCTTGTTCATTGATCACAAGTCATCTTGAACAAAATCATCTTATCTTCTGTTTTCTTTGGAGTTTAATGTGCAAAGTAACTCATACTTTACACTTCAATTCATACACATAATTACATATAGATCCTGCCTTTTATCTTTTTTATGCTTTTTTTTGGGGGGAGGGGATGGGTACTTACCCCCCATTTTACTATCATCTTCCTGTCTAAAATGGGATTAGCACTTCAGGTATTTAAGTTTGTTCAAAAGGAGGTGTGGTACAGTCCAGATATCTCGCTTTATTCTGATATGATTATGGTGTTGGGAAGGAATAAGCTGCTTGAGATTGCTGAAGAGCTTTTTTCCGAATTACAGAAAGAAGGCTTAAAGCCTGATACCAGGGCCTATACCGAAATGATTGGAATATATCTACGAATGGGAATGGTGGAAAAGGCAATGGATACATACACACTGATGAAAGAATCAGGGTGCATTCCTGATAAACTAACCCTAACTATTTTGATTACCAACCTTGAAAAGGCTGGAGAAGAGGAGCTTGCTTCTGCAATAAAAAGAGAGTGCAATGATTATATGGATTACCCTCAGAAATTTCTTGACAAAGTGAAAGAAAACCATGGAAAGGTTTGCTCTCTTCCTGCAGTTTTGAAGTTTCTTCGTTCTGTTGTTAGTTAAAAATCTACATTGCTAATTGAATTTTTCCCATCATTTTGAGGATAGAAGAAAATCATGGAAACATTTGCTGTTCAGTTAGATAAATCAAAGGTAAAACTAGTTAAAACGGCAATTTTGCTTTTACATTGTAATCAAAATAGTTATGAATTGTAAAGCATACTCATGTGCTGAACTTTGGCACTACACACTGAGAAGGAATCTTCGACACAGGAATCCTTTCTTGTGATGGCGGTTTCCACATTCTACTCGAGATGGATATTTATCACTGAAAATCCTTGCGATTTGATTAGAAGACTATTTTGTGCCCATCCTGGAAGTTACCTGGAAATGTTTTCATTATCTATTTGAGGTGTCATGACTTAGAGCATCGACCTCTAGATGTTTGCTGACTAGGGTTTGATCATGATAAGAATCGCCAACATGTTTGGTTTAAAACTTTTCTGCTATTTGGAGATCTCTAAGTGCTCTGCTTAAAATGATGTTTGGGAATTCAGCAATGATTGAATTGATTTTTTCACTCCAGGACATTGTGACAATGCTGAAAATGAGAATGCAATGATAATAAGATTACTTTATTCACTCTAAGCATTTGGAAATCCTCCTCTTTAATTGGACAAGCACAGTCAAGAAAAGCTAAAATTCCTCAGGACACTGTATTGGGGGTGGATTGTGCATCATTCTATATTCTGCTGTACTCTGAACTGAGGTCATGTTCAAACTGGAATTGGGATTGCCAATTGAATGTCGAGATGGCCTTAACATTTTCTGTGGTCAAAGTTAGGGTTGTTAGGGAGGTAGTATGTGCTTCGGCACACAGTCAAATACAACTTTTCATGGTAGATTCATTCATAGAAATTTATTTGCAGCAGAAGTACATCTCAGTTATTTTTCTGTTGCAGCGTAAGTCAAAATACTATGAACTTGTTTGAAGATCCTAATACAAATTCTTAGAAGAGTATCCAATCGAGCACCTGCAAGGTGATTCTGCTAGAGAGATGATTCAAGGCAACCATGTTACCAGATTTAGGTTTGAGACATCTACATCCGATACTTGGAATGAACATTTCAATCATGGAAAGATCAGTGAAGCTTGTGCTATCAGCTTGAAGGAGCCTCTACCTACAAAATTGCTGGACTGAAGGATTCAGTTTAGCCCCTAACGAAGAATTCAACTGCCATCAGAAACTTTTGTTCCTTCATACTACATATTTCTAGGATAAAACTCAAGTTAATCATAATGAAGAATCCAGTTGTTTTATGAAGCTTTGTGTGCCCCAAATGTAAGTATGTCAATCGGGGCCCAATATCTTTTGCTATCAGCGATTGACAATCGAGCACTTTCTTCTGTCATTCGTCTATTCTTTATTTGTTCCTCTAATATTGTAGCCATGTTTTTCATAGTTAAATTTGTTGATCAGTTGGATGATGGCAGCCTGTTCTGCGAAAGCCATACGCCTCAGGAGTCATGTTGAGCATGCCATCTTGTTCCTGTTTTTATTTGTGTCCCTCATTAAAGGGATTATTAACAAAAGTCGATATGAATTGGTATATATGTGCCAATGTTCGCATAGACGACATGCCTATCCTGAAGGCCAATAAATTTCTAATTTTTTCATTTTACGCTATCCGAAAATGGATTTCTTTTTTCCCCCCTTATTATCTTCATTCCCAAACATCTGAATTTTTTTTTTATTTCTTTGAAGAAGAAACTTTTTTTTTTCAATGTTAAATATTATATTTTGAAGTAACTGACCTGCAACCGAAACTAGCATCATAAGGTGGACTGAAAACTGAATCGACTTATGGATATGAATAGATATGGTAGACCAAGAACTGAAGAACTGAACTAACCCAAGTTAGATCCCTATTTCGCATGAGAATAATATTTTTGATGATTTATATATTAAAAATACACCTTTAGAATTGACAGATTAAAAAATTTTGCTACTTTATTTCACGCTTTTTTTAGATGAAGCTCATGAGCAACCTTGATCTGGATGAAATTTGATTTGATAGTCATATGATTCAAAATGTATTAGGCGAGTTGAATTTTCATGCAATTGTACCGGGGAGGGGACGCAAATACACAGGTTACATGAAAAACTTCATAGAAGCATCCATTAACGAGTATATATTTATTTTTTTTGCTAGAGAATAGCTTTGATTTTTGCTAGAGAATTGCTTTGATTTTTGCAAGGCTAGAACTTGTCTTCCCTTCATCCTCATAAATAAAATAGAAACAACAGAAACTAGGAAAATCAGATTCACTCGCAAGCAAATATAGTCCCTCCACATCAATTTACTAAAACAAATCTTTTCGGTTTTCTACGAACTATTTGGTTATATGCCCCTCGAATACCAAAAACCAAATTCCAACTTCATTGCTGACTTCTTGTTTAAAAGATCGAATAGTGAAAGAAGCAAATAAAAAGGATAAAGGGTAGTCAACAAGAAACATAACGTTGCTCTCTCAACATTTCTTTTCCTTTCTAAATTCCTGAACACAGAAGGTCCAGAGAAAAGTGTTTTTTTAACTTACAGATACATTCGGCAATACAGAAGAAAACACTGGCTTCCTTCCTAGTTGTGCGAGGAAAGAATAACAACACAGAAATAAGCCCATTTCTTCCCAAAAAAAAAAAAAAAAAAAAAATCAGATTGCTTAGGTGTTTACATGGCAGATTCTCTAGCTAGCTAAGTGACTTGGAGAGCTTTCAAACATGGTGTGCCACATATATGCTCTTGAAAGGACCATCTCCAGCTCCTGGTCCGTCCAGTTCTTTGTAGGAAGGTGCTGAAGGAACATGACCATCTCCTGGAAATCAAGTTTCTGGAGCTTATCTGACCACTAGAACAAGATAGTTTTTTCAGACATCAAAAAGGGGTACATTACAAAATACAGAGAGTATTCTCCAATATAAGCTAAGAGTCCCCTGGTGACATTTAATCAATTTAAGTGTTTAAGGTGGTCTCTGACCTCATCATTCTTAACTCAACATTCATAATTTGAAAATATTCAATTTGTGTTCAAGTTGATCATTCATACTTGAATGTTATGTAAAACTCAATCGTTCCGTAAGAAATCCTAAGGCCATAGCCAATGATTGATCCCATTTACTTCATTCCTATATGTGATGCACAATCCTGTCAGAATTTTGTGAAAAAATTAATAGATCAAATTGTTACTGATAAGGTTGTCGCGCTGACACCATTACAGAAGCCATGATTAATGGTCCATCCACATGGATAGCAGAACCATTGATAGAAACAATTATAGATATAAAAGAAGGATTTTCCATCAAACTACTAAAAACAAAATTGGGGTCAGCTCCTACTGGCCTGGGCTACCAGGAGCTCATGTTAGCCAGGCTAAACGGTTTTTTTTTTTTTTCCCCACTAAATTGTTGTCCCAAGCGTATTTATTTCGTATACCAAAATGCATAATTCTTTTATTTTTTTCAAAAATCAACAGTTGGGGGAGGGGGGGAATTTAAGTCATTTTCACCCTAAAAACTGTTGATTTTTTAAAATAGAACACACACACTTATATCCAAAAAATTTTAAAATTTGATATATAATTAAACACACTCAGGATATTTTCATGAAAAAACAAACAAATAAATAAAACTATCCCTTTATGCCTAAGCCAACATAAGTGAATAGGCTAACAGGATAAGAGCCCACACAAAATAGTTTAGACAAGAGTCACAGGACAAACTAAGATAAACTATGTAAAGGGAAGCAACACATATTTATCTTAACAATAAGAAAAAAGGATCGCTGATCAAGGAACGAAAAATAGTGCTTACTGTTAAAAGAAAGCTGGCAAATATATACACAAGAAACTCCGGCAAGGCATCTCCTTCAGCAAGGTAAGTATCCCATAAACGTGTAACTAGATGGAAAGGAATCTACAGAAAGTATCATAAGTAAATCAGATTGCTTTCAGGAAAATGAAGCTAGTAAAGGTCAGATGGGTAGAAATAAACCTCACGTATCAGAAGACAGTTGAACCAACGGAAAGCAAATTGAAGAAATTCCAGCCCTTGTTCTTCAATATGCCTTGAAACAGGTTCTTGTCCAGGCCCAAAACAAAGTGACAGCTTTATCAGTTAGTGTTGAAAGATCCACATAAAGAATTAGCACCCAATAAGCTTTGCAAAGCATGCCAGGGTTTTTTGCAGTGTGTGCAGATTCCAAATTCTAAACACGAGACTAATTTTTGGCAATCTAGATTCCAGAACACTTGCCTGTTGTACTCCACCAAGTATGGACCCGTAATCATCTGGGTTGAATTTTGCACTGGAACCTTTTTTTTATGTCACACATTACCATAGGAAGATTTAGAACAAAAATAAGTCTAATTGATAGCAAGATTGCCATTTCTGAGTGTGTCAACATGTATAGCATTTACCCATTCAAAGTAATCTTTGGTTCACATGTTTTGAATTTTGACTACAAGGACTGACATTAAAAAAGTCGAATTTATTTTAGACACCAGGTTGCAGAGAATAATCAAGGATAAACGCAAAAATGTTGCAAGTAAAATCACCAAAAAGATAAATAAATGGAAAATACCATCTATCCGCCGAACCAACTCCTTCAATTTGAAAACAAGGCGTTGAATTCCAGGTTGAGCAAATGTATAGTGATCTTGCATACCATCAAGAAGTTTTGATAGGCACCAATAGCAATCAGCTTCAACATTGGATATTGTCAATGGAGATAGATCTTCCAGTGACCAATTCTCCATGTCGCCTTCTAGGTGTTCCGACAAGAAAACGATTAAAAAAGGTGTGACGAGATCATTTATTCCCTGAACATATCCACTTGCCGGATGACGAATGGCCCTGAAGTCAAAGTGCATACACAGGATTAAAAGAACAGAAAGAATATTCGTTGACTTATAGTAATTCATTTAATTCCTTCAATCGGATGGAATAGGATGGTTCTTCCTATTTCGAAAGAAAACTTTTCCTGCTTCTAATAAAATTCCTCATCTCCCAATACGCAACTATCCTACTTTTCTCATTCCCAGTATAATTTCTCATTTTTTATTACACAACAACCCCTTATCCAAATCCCATTCTATCCCATCCAATTGGATGATCATGAACAGGTAACAGGCATCAGAATTGCGTGCCAACAATAAAATCAGAATGGCAGAATCATAGAAATCATTGCTTCAAAAAATTTGTTTGGAAGAACAGTGAAGGACAATGCAGAAGGAGAATTATAAGGTCTTGATGCATCATAATATGGAAGCTGTTCTCCATATTTTCTATTCCAATGATTTTCCATAAATAAGTGAAGGACCCATCCTGCAGAATCTCGCTCTCAAATTCATTTGTAGTTCGACTCCAGCAATCCCATCCCTGCAGTCTGTTTTCTTGTAAAATTCTTGTTATAGAAGGATTTCTAGTAATCATTTGAATATAACATTTGGGTGCATGCTATATATGGAATGATATCATTGATAAAAGCAACTGATCTGCAAAGAGATCCGAGTCTGACCATGTATACAGGATGCGTTCCACTGACTTCTGAACTTTTGGTTGCTGGAAAAAAGAGACATCGGGCACAGTTCTTGGGCAATCAACAGAAATCTAAGAAATTTGAAAACAAAGAACATTAGAGAGTATGTAAAAATTATCATTGACCAGATGAAAAGACTGCAACCATTCATTGAGCATCTAAGTCACCTGGCGGAGCATGTTGATCTCATCGTCTGACCGTTCAGTATCAGGAATATCATAATAATGAGAAACACATTCCACATACTCAAGCCGCTTTCTCTTTAGAACGCCCTCCGTTCTATCTGAATTAGGCGGTGCATATCCCTGTTGTCAGCTCATGTTTAAAACTTTTACAAGCAACAAAACGTGCAGTATTAGATGAACAGTGAAAACATTTGAGAGGCATTTCTCAAGTTCATGTCAGAAGTAAATTCACAGTTTGCTACCCTTACAAGCGGAGTCATTGTCATGATAAAGAAATTTGACCTCTTAAGCCAAGACAGATTCACCAAGGATATTGCAGCAAATAGAAGGCATACACCCTCCAATCTGCCTCGTCTCTCTGAATGCAGACCTCTTTTTCATTTGATCTCATCTACCCGCTAGGCTATCAAGCAACAGTTAAATTTAGTTAATCTTGGTAAGTTTGGACACACTCTTCCTCTACAGCACCCATCTGACACCCAGGTTAAAGAATATGTCGCACCAGACACTTGTCTTAGCATAGAAACCTCAAGTTCATCTAGAAAAGACTAAACCAATTCGCGATGAAAAGGTAGAAGCAGTGATTGCCCATTTACCTAGCCTTAAAAACAAAGAAAGGAAAAAGATTAAAGGATCTAGTAATAAAGTAACAAGAGACTATCAGAATCACAATCACTGACTGCAGCACAGCCTAGACTACAGAACATGGAACTGGAATCATGAATTCCATCTCAGCCAAAATCAGTAGATGGATCATCCTATTTGCTCAGTAAAGGTATAATGGTGATTTTAGGCTCCCTATTCTTACCCATTTCATGAGTCAATACAAAATCACCAATAGTTGAATTTCACCTGAGCAAAAAATCCAAAAGCCTACCCATGCTATTAGTATTGTTCCCTGAAAATCACTATTTGCTTGGAAAGAATAGAACATACCAATAGAAGCCTCCATACATTTGGTCGCATATATGGTGGTACACCACTCCATGCTAACTCCCGCAATTTATCTGGACAATTTATTAAAGAAAATAAGACAATCAAAGATAATTTTGTAGGAAATTAATAGGGAGAAAATTTTGGAACATTGCCAAAACCATCATGGAGCCTACAGAAGGTGATTATAATGCATTTATTAGAGAATAAAAACATTGCATTTTATTTTTCACTGACCATGAAAGAAAAATGAGAACAAATCAAACAATAAATGGAGAGTGAAATCGTGGAGACTAAAAAACATGTTCTCAAAATTCACAATATAAAACAAGACAGAGATAACAGGGTCAGAAGCAACAGCAACCTCATGTACCTGTTAATTTATCATTTGTTTATCCACATTCCTTTCTGGCTAACGATTCAATAATTAGTTAATCACCATAAGCTCAAAAAGTAAGGTGAATTTTTGTTTCTGAGCATAAACTCTGTAGGCTAAGATTAACGGGTATAAAAACTCAATGCATGAAACAATCAGGTTAATGCCTTAGAGCATTAATGTCAGCTCATATCAGCACATTTTTTCACTGGTACATCCATATAATTTATGTGACAAACTGCTCAAGGAATGTTTAGAGTGCTTTTAGCAACCCGATCTTGAAGCATACCATTGGGTATTTCTGCGCAGTTTCGAGATACACCCCTAAACAGTTATTCCACTATGAGTATGAGTTTGTCACTTAATCTTCTTGAAAGCATGACAACAGATAAATGACAAATGGGCCTGACTTGCCATTCATGGTGTAATGTGTCAAAGCCCACTATCTCCAGATGCAAACCAAAACGATGTTGGAAGAATGTTTTGTTTATCAAGATAGAACTACATTTCCAACAGTCATTCTTAAAAGGATATTTAAAAAATAAAAAGTGACAATCCTCTAAATCAAATAGATAACTCCGTTTTCGTGGTGGTTAAATGAGAAATGTATATCATTAAACTTGAAAGCAAGATAATTTCAAAGAAAGGGTCACAAGCTATCCAGTTAAAGCAACGAAAGAAAGAAAAAAATCAGGCAGTGAGGGGGAAAGAAAGAAAAAGGATTACCTAATATTACTGTTGGGCCAGAAAGTTCTTTTGTGAATTTTGCAAGCCTCGCTGTATCAGTGGATCTAGCCCCTGACTTTGATCTCGGTAAATCTTGAGGTGGGCTCTCATTTTTTGATGTCTGCATTTTTAACTTGTCTCCATTTGGATTGTCTGTTGTATTTCTGGATTTTTGAACTTCTCCCTATACAAGAAGGTAGAAGGGAGGGAACAAGAACTGCTTTTCATTAGTTACCCAAGAAATTGGAATACAAGATTATTACTATTTCCAGGAGCAAGCAAAAGCCCATCCCATTACATGCTTTTTGCCAGCAACAAGCTGGAATATGGCATATCCAAGCAGTTCACAGGCTTGTGAGGATGCACATGCCAATCCTCTCTGTCATAAAGCAAGCAACAGAAAGTTAAAGGCGCAAAACTTTCATTCAGAGGTCCACAGTTAATTTTATAGTACGAATAATGCCTATTATAGTTCATTCGGCACAGACGTAAATACCAGTATATCTGATAAATGTGATGCATAAATCCTGTTCAAGGTGGCATAAATGGGCAGGACTAAAATGATGGACATCTTAGCTCCAGAGCACTAGATGGCATGTAGTGCAAATGACACCTTACCAATTGCATCCTAACATCAATGAGCATCTGACGCAGGTAAGTCAACAAAGTCTTGAACATAATAGCCTCTCAATATTACCTCATAATCATCCACATCTTTACTTGGCCCAAGATCACTCTCAAAGTGACTCCTTCCAGCATTTGAGGGAGATATAGGGGAGAGAGGTCCAAAAAATGGCTCAGATCTTCTGGTTAACATAACTTTCCCAGGAAAGCTGCGTCCTTTAAGCAACCTACAAAATATTTTTCAAGATAAAAAATAAAAATAAAAAACCATCCCAGTGATCAAGTCCGAAGTCCTAACTGCATCAGCAACTCAAAACCACAGCAGTCTCCCTCCTATGAATTCAAGAATTTCAAAGCTATTGGAAATAGGAGACTCCCCTGCAAATTCTGACAGGGACATTGGCTAGAACTTTGTAGCAAACCGGGGCACAGGACCTTAAACATCAATTCAGTCATCATTTTCCATATGCACATCATTTGCTACCATTGCCCATGAAATAATTTTTGAAGCTCTGGCTTTTATATAATTTTTAAAATTGGCACCAATCAACACTCCCCTGAATAATAGAGAACTTTCATCAACACAGAGAGGAGAATCTCTCTTTCTCTTTCTTTTTCTTTTTCTTTTTTTTTTTCATTTTGCTCTTTATAACAAAATTTCCATGGTAAGTATCTCTCAAGAAGCGGTGAAACCACCGAACAATACAGATCTATAAAAGTCGACCAAACTGGTAGTGCCCCACATCTGAAAGCATTTTCTACAATTCAGCAAACTCTAGCATATGTATGGTGACTTCGGTCAGAAAATTTTAAGCTACCACTAGCACCACACGCTGGAAATAAGTTCTCCCGTGCCGTTTTTTTTTATTAAAATTCAAAACTCGAAAGACCCCAACAGCATTTTCAATGGAGGCAACAGATCCGGTACAATCAAGTCCGCATTTTCTCAGAGGAAGACCGCCTATTTACGAAATAAGAGCACATCCTTAATTACTCTAACGGAGGAAGTAAGCGATATCCAGCATCTGCATTGACGGTTGTTCCGATCGCCAGATAAATTAGATGTATGCATCGAATCGTCACCCTTTTCATCGAGTTGCCAGTAGCAAATAGTAAAAAAATCAAAATATCCAATCAATTCCCCCCTCGAACAACAGCAATCGACAACTGGATTCATTCCCAAGCGATTTCTAGCAACGAAATGCATGCTTATGGAGTACGCAGACGAAGGTTCTCAGCGCAATTGAGAGATCAAAGGCATTTGAGGAGCACGGCAGCGTCCTTGAAGAGAAAACGAAAATAGATGTTTTCTCTTCCCCTTGAATGATGAATGATAGAATTGTGGGGGAATTGGAATACCCTTGAACATTTCTGAGAGTTTGGTTGAATCTCCAGTCCAGATTGGGGCTGCTGCTGTCCTTCTTTGTCTCCTCTTCTTTGCTATTGCTGCTGCTGCTGCTGCTGTTCTTCATTTCTCCCTCTCCCTCCTCTCAGACTCTGCTTCTACTGCGCCCCCTCTTTCCCTGAGTCCGAAGAAAATCGTCATGGGCTGGCCCTGCTTCATCAGCCGAAGGCCATTTCTCCCAGCCTGTGGGGCCGCCTCTCCCTTTGGGTTGAATACTTGACGCATGAGACGCATGGGCCCTCTAATGAGAATGAGACTCCTCCGTAAAGAGAATAAATATTTATATAAATAATAAAATAGAGCAGTTGTACGCATAGGTGCGAAAAATTAATTGGAATATAAAAAGATAACATAAAATGTCCATTTGAATAATTGATCAATTGAAATTTACACTCTCGTTGAATCGAATTTATATTGAATAAATATCAATAACTAGAACCTCGAATTTCAAATAAAAATCAATCATTCAAGCTGCGCAGGAATTGATAATCAAACATATGAACAGAATAAAACAAACATGAATCCCTTAATTCTAAAGAATAGATAAATGCCCAATCATTAACTCCTCCCAACATATTTTTGGTGCGTTTGTAAAGTTGTAAAACTTTTGATGAAAATTTTTTTATATAAAAGTTGTTAAATTAGTAGAAAATGATATAATATCGTATGTGTAATGATGAGGAGTAAAAGGAATAAATTTATAATAAATAGGTTAGTTGTATTTGTAGTTGTGTATAAATGATCGAAAATTAGGATTGTTGTATAGAAAGATGTGTAAAAATAATTAAAAAAAGAGTAGTTATGGAAAATGAAAAACTTTAGATTAAAAAATTTTAACTTAACAACTTTTAAAAATTGCTAAACACACACTTTCATACAAAATTTAAAAATATCTGTTCGCATCGTGGGGTGATGACTCGTAAATTGTTAAGTTTATTGGTTGATGAATTTGATATGAACATTTGCATAGCTTAAAAATGTTTTGACTTTCAAATCTAAAATGTTTTGACTTTCAAATCTTACTTTTATCATAAATGAATGAAATATGGACATTAAAAAATAATTATAAACATTTTTCAAAAACTACTTGTTCAGACCATGAATAACATTATACACCTTAAGAAGAAAGGGAAGTAACAGTCCTTGCAACTAAAGAAGATAACAAAATTATCATCTCTGTAGTTCTAATTGATGATTTTGTCGTGCTCGGGACTGGGTAGGGGTATTCGAGACTTCAAGTGACGAGAGTCGAATAGAGGGGTGTTGGTCTTAGGGACGAAGAACGGAAGGAAGGGGCGATAGTGGCAGCAAAGCTAAGAAGGTGTAGTTGGGTGATTTTTGGACTTTCTCGATGAACACGAGTGTAGAGGACCTATTGGGGGTGGAACTCCAAACAACGGCAATATCCTGCTGTTGACACCCCACTGTTGGGCCCAAATATGGATAAATTGAAATGGATTGCAAGTCCAAGCAAATTCAAGACACAAA
>JAXCLR010000001.1:81467258-81479393 GCA_035584095.1 Annona squamosa
TTACCTATACAACTAATCTATCTATTTTAACTTTATTTTCATTATTTTTTATCATTATCTCTATCATATCATATCATTTGACAACTTTTCCTCTTCAAAACTTTTCACCAAAAGTTTTTTACATTCCAAAATACACCTTTAAAATTTATCCTATTGCATACAGGAAGGACCCAAAACGCTGTAAAAAGAATGTACTACCAAAACTATTCATACTTAAGATGGGAAGAGGATCTAATGAGAATGTGAGAAAAAATATTCTTGTATTAATAATTGAGATTGATAAAATAAATTGAAAATAAAAAGTTAATATTTTTCTGAAAACGATTTTTTTTTTTTTTTTAAAAACATGAGATTACATTTTATCCTAATACTGAATGGACGGGTCCGATCACCCTACTCCGATTCGGAAGTACGCTTTGACAGGGCAGACCGTAAATTCCAAGGACAGCGAGGTTATTATGAAAAGCTCGTTTTCGGACAATCATTCAAATAACCGAAATAAAATCCCGTTTGGCATCCGCAAGTATAAAGTAGCTGCGCAGAAAGGCAGAAAAAAGCAAGTTCATCAGACAGGCAGGCAAAGGAAAGCTGGGGAAAGGTGGGGGTGGGAGAAAGAGGAGCAAAGAAAATGTAGATGAGATTCTAGCTCCGTTTTTCCAAGGTACTCAATCTCTATCTTTTTCTGGAAATTCTTTTCACAAGCCATAGATCAATGTCAGAAACTACATTCTTGTGATTCTGGAATCACATTTTTAAAGCATTTCCAGCTCCAGAAGGAGAAGAAAGAAAAAAAAAATGTTGAAAAAAGAGAACTTATTTTCTGATTCCTTTTCAAGTTTTCCCTTTTCGTGAGTTAAGTTTAGGAGAATTGTTAACGGTGAATGCTCGAGCATTGTGTTGTTATCGCCGCTGGCATCTTCTCAAGTGATCCGG
Organism: Annona squamosa; assembly: GCA_035584095.1. Lineage (NCBI taxonomy): Eukaryota > Viridiplantae > Streptophyta > Magnoliopsida > Magnoliales > Annonaceae > Annona > Annona squamosa. The sequence goes on from JAXCLR010000001.1 coordinate 81,468,192, forward strand.
TGATGTTGGAGAACTGTTGAGTTTCAGTGTTGCGGATCACTTGGGCTTTCCAATCAGTCCATCTGGACGGTCCATCTGGTAGGCCTGGTTCGGAATAGCAGAACCTTCTGTAAGTATCGCCACTGGTTTTAGAAACCAACGACAAGATTCTTAAGTTGGTCCGGTGGAAGTGATTCCGCGAACCTGAACGGCTTTGTAAGATGAAACTAGCTAATGAGTGTCGGAGATTGGGGCTAATGAAGCATAAGATGCACCTGACTGTGGGAGATTACGGCGATTCGTGCATTTCGATTTTGACTTGGTTTTTTGTTCATTCAGACGTTTCAGTTGGGAGGATTCTTTTTGAATGTACAGGTATTACAATTATTTGAACTGGGCGTGGAAGATATGGCGTGGGTCTACTAGTTATTGTTGATTTAGGAATCTCAGTTGTGGGTCTCTGTATTTATAAGCAAATGCCCTTTCTATTTTATAATTCTTTCTGATGGTCATGGCAATTTAGGACATTTGTCTTTGAGGCTCGGTGTTCGATGCCCCTGAATTTGGAAATGAGAGTAATCAAATGAAAAAAGCTGCAGACAAAGGAAACTTTAGCTGGTTTTGGGGGGTTAACATTTTTGAGGAATTGGCTGTCCTGACTATGCATTCTGCAGAACAAGGTTCATATGCAAAAGATCTTACTGGCTGGAAATCCCAAGTGCACATCTAATCGACATTCAGTGGTGTCTGAAAATATGTCTGTGTTTGGGCAGAGAAGACTAGGATGCATCTGATGAGATAATTCTGTAGATTTGCATACATATTAGTTGTTCAGAGGCACCATGAAGATGGCAACTCCAAAATCTAGAACAGTAGCACTGAGGCCCATTGCACCAAATTGTTGCTGGACTGACTTGTATGAAAGAACTTCCAAACGATGATCTCTATAATGGATCTTTACAAATTACAAACAATGTGCCTTAGCAAATGCAGATCAGTATGAGGTTTTGAATTTAAAAGAGCTTGATTGTTGCATTTTAGTACGATAACTGCATTCTCGCATCTCAAAAAGACACACAAAAAAAAAGGATTCTTTTGCGTGGATGCAATGTTGGTTGCACTATTTCTAATGTTTAATACTTTGATTTGTTTTTGGCCTCTTGTTATTTTCCTTCTTTTTCTTTTAAAATTAATAAAAAAAACTTTTCTAGGCAATGACTGAAGTTTTTTAGGAAAAATTTATAGAACAGCTATAAGTCTAGCTATATGATATGAAGAGCAATGTTGTAAATGACATAAGGATGTTGAGATGGATGGGCTAAAACAAGGAGAAGATAAAAATAGAGAGGAACACCCAAAAGTAGAATCAGTAGGTGATACAACAAGAGAAAGTATACTTAGATGTTTGAAACAGAGACTATAAGCAGCACATTATCCGTTCTAATTGCATTTATTTGATTACATCCATGGAGCAACTTCCCACAGGCCACAGCCACACGTGTGGTTCATATGAATAACCATGATATACTGTAAAATGGTTAAACTCATTAAACTGTCTGACATGTTCTTGTTTTTTCTAAATCCAAAGATTCCACCTTATAACATTATATGCCTCCCCAGCTGGACAAAAAAGTGGTTTATGTAGTGACCTGATTGTCGTTCTGGAGCTAGATTGTTATAAGTATTTTTTTTACATTGTAATTAATTATATTTAGATTGTAATTAATACAGTGGCTGCTGTTTGAGGTCCAGAGAGGCTCATCCACGGGCACAGTGCACCGTGGATGCTGATGTTGCCAAAGTTTTAGTAGAGCTATGGACTACTTTGGGCTCATTGCTCTGGTTAAATGTAAGTTCTTGGTAAAAGATATTTTCTTTAATATTTCAGGATAATACAGAACATAGAGGTCATTCTGCAACAGCACTTTTCACTTGCCTGCATTCTGTAGGACACTGAATATTTTCTCTGTTACACCTCTGGCTGCAGGTTCCCTTTTCCGTCACTTACTCTTTACACTTTGGTTGTCTGGTTTGCATGGTGTAATGGCAACACAAATGCTCCCTTTGCCAAATTCTGATGCCCCAAACACTTTTGTGCTCTCTGACCCACCTCTTGGACTTTTTGATCCCATTGAAATTTCTCCTGCTGTGGTTCCCCAATACCCATTACCTGGAGAGGCATTATCCCCAATGTACCCTTCATTCCCTAGCACGTATGATCCAGTCTTGACTGGTAGATGCCCAGTAAATTTTTCCTCCATGTCAAACATTGTGGGAAAAACAGCATCTGATTGTTCTGCACCTTTAGCAGCTCTTGTGGGGAATGTGATATGTTGTCCGCAGCTTAGAAGTTTACTACACGTTTTTCAAGGAATCTCCTGCAAAATCTCAGATAAACTCGTCTTGGAAGAAGCAGTTGCTGATGATTGTTTCTCAGATATTATTAATGTATTAGCCAGCAAAGGGGCAAACAGAACCATCCCTAAGCTTTGCTCTGTCAAGTCATCAAATCTTACTGGTGGATCATGTCCAGTGAAGGATATGGCTAAATTTGAGAAAATGGTAAACACAAGCAAATTGTTGGATTCCTGCAGCAATGTTGATCCACTTAAAGAGTGTTGCAGACCTGTTTGTCAACCTGCAATTGCTGAAGCTGCAGTTCGCATCTCGCTAACAGATTCAAGTCTTGTTGAAAGTGCTAGTGTAATTGGGAAGCCTACTGGGTTAGATTTTATAAGTGATTGTAAGGAGGTGGTATATTCCTGGCTTTCTCGGAAACTTCCATCGGATGCTGCAAACACTGCATTCAGGATACTATCAAGTTGCAAAGTTAACAAAGGTACTACATTTGCCATGTTACTCATGCTTGTGAGCTGATGATCATTTTTTTGCCATCCTTCTTGAAAGTAAGTTTGATTTCTTATCATGTTTTGTTGCAGTTGCTTGACTTAAGAACGAACTAAGTTGATATCTCCCTGAAATGTTTTATTCTTTTAACATTATGGCAATTTTCAGAGTACCCCGTGAAGTTACTTTCTTCATAAATGCCCTTGTATTTTTTTACTGACAGCCTTAATATTTGATTAAAGATTTTTTTTTTTCACAACAATGGTCTTTCACATAAACATGAAAATTTTGATATTCATTCGTCTGAAGAAGGTCATCCTAAGATTTAATCCATTTTTCACATTTTTTTCAAAATCTGTATTAAGTTGAATGGATGGAATTAAATTTCTTGGTTTGAATTAGCACAGAGAATCAAAATGTGAATTCCAACTGTAAATATGAGAGTATATGATTGAGTTTTATACTTTTTCATTGTACATGTTAATTGAGTATGCCATGAAATTATAAATTTTGTTAGGCCCAGATGGCTAGGAAACTCAAGATAGAAAAGTACAAAGAGAAAGAAACAAAATGTGAACAGCCAATGTAATTATAAACTTGATTTGGATTAGTAATGCATAATTGCACATGGGTAATGATCCATTGCTGCCAGTGGCTGTGAAGTCTCATTGCTGCCCTGTTGTTTTAGACCCACCATAGTAATCTAACTAAATCTAAGTCAACCATCATATTTGTCTTTGTTCCTTTTATTCTGATACCCAAAATTATCTTTAGTTAAACATTTTATCCTGTCTCCTTCATCAGTTGGTGACTCCACTAATTTTTAGTCAATTTTAAATACACACATGAACAACTCTAAATGATTTTGGGTATTTTGCACATAACATGACATTGTTTTGTAAATGTTTATGTTGATGTGAATTTTTAGTGAAAATGATTTCTCATTTCTTGCTTAAATGGTTCCAACTTCCAAATGTAAAGTGGGGATTGGACTTAACCACAGCATTCTGACTTGTCTTGACTCATATCCCTTCTGAGTAACATTATTCACCCTGTTAGTTATTATTTATTTTTAAAGACCTCCCTGCATGTTACAAGAAAACTAAATCCTTAATAGTAATTATCAATTAGCTTCTTTTGTTTTTTTCCTCTTGATCCTTTTATTTTTATCTATTTGCAGCGTGCCCTTTGGAATTTAAAGAGCCTTCGGCAGTAATTAAAGCATGCAGTGATGTAGCTTCTCCAAATCCTTCTTGTTGTAGCTCATTAAATACTTACATTGCAACAATGCAGAAGCAGATGCTAATTACAAACAGGCAAGCCATAAACTGTGCAACGTTGTTTGGATCCCTGCTTCAGAAGGGCGGTGTTATGACAAATGTGTATGAGCTTTGCGATGTTGACTTAAAGGACTTCAGCCTTCAGGGTACATTGTTTGTTTCATGGTTGTACATTTTTCAAAACACTGGCAAATAGGTTTTTTAGGTTCATCAATATTTAAATCCGTCATTGACTAGTTTGCTTTGTTGGTCTTTGCATTGCAACTGGAGCAGCATATGGGCAACAAGGTCCAGTACTATATTCAACTTTATTTATTTATGCAATTCTGCTTTGAAAAATTTCGCCTTGTTTTGTACTAAATGTGTGATGTATTTGTAATTTTTACTTTATAACCTGTTTGCAGGTTGTTTGCTCCGAAGTTTGCCTGCTGATGTCATATTTGACAATTCTTCAGGCTTCAGCTTTACTTGTGACCTTAATGACAATATTGCTGCACCATGGCCTTCATCATCCTCGCTTTCATATTTGCCGCTCTGTGCTCCTGGTGGGTGAGATGGCTATTTAATTCTTTTTGTTTTTTATTTCTAAGGGTAAGGAGTAATGTGCAATAATTTGCTAGAATCACTTCAGCTGCAATCCATAATTAGTTGATAAATAGGTGTTGGAGTATGTACATCATATATGAGTGGCAGCTGAAGTTATGTTTTGCATTGCTATGGGTGATACTGAAATATTTTTAAATTCTTTGTCCTCATGTTGGTTTCTTGACAGAGATGTCATTGCCTGTATTACCAATGTCTCACAAATCTGGAGATCCTGGTATGTATGATTGCATGGTGTCTTTGCTTTATTTGCCTTATATTATATGTATAATTTATGTTGGGTGTGAAGTGCTATTTAAATTTGATTATTTTTTCAGTGGGCATTCTCTCATTTCTGTTTTTCCCATCCAAAACTGCTTGATTCTAATGTGCTTTATTGCTAATGAGATTAGCATGTTCATGCATTTTGGGGTTTCATGCCTTTGAAGGCATCATAAATCCTCCCTCTTTAAAAGAGCTTCTGCTTAGGTTATTCATCAGCTAGGATTTGCTCATAAATCGACAACTGATATGCAACAGTTAATTTTGATTATTTAGTCAACTTGATTTAATATTGTGTAAGCCGATAATTATATTAAAAAACAAAAAAATAAACAGATTTTATCTTTTCAGCCAGAATCCTCTCTGGTTTTGGGTAGCCTAGTAGGACTTTAAGCCAATTTTAACTTGTAAAAGCCACTAAAAGCATTGTTCTGAAAGGTTTCAAATTAACATTTCTGATAAAGCTCTCCTCAATGTACAATCAGGCCAATGAAACCTAATTCTCAAACTCCAAAGCAGTTCTACTATTTTATGGCCAAACACACAAGCAACACTTTTCAAGTAATAAGAATCCAAATATTATACAGTTTCTCTTATCATATTTGTACTTTCTGCAAATGCTTTATTTCTAAAAATGATTTTCTTGACATCCGAAATTTCAAATCTAGGCTCAAGGGATCGAATTTGATACAGAAAACATTTAATTGCTAATGTCTTTTCTTCTTGCTTGTGTTGATAAATCAAACCTATTTTTCACTTCTGATAACATTGCATGAGGAAAATAGAAAGCCATCTTATCTAGGAAAAGAAATTCTTAACCTGAAAATGTCAGTGTTCCAATCTAGGAGTGATGCAAAATACAATATTGGTGTTCTTTGGCACCAGGATAGAAGTTTAACTTCAAGGAAAATGACATCGGGAAGCCATAAGAAGGATATCAGACATTACAAGGATATGGGAATGATGTTGACATTGTAATATGTAATTAGAAACAGAACATATGTAGGTTTTTTTGGAATAATGATGGATTTAATGATTCAAAATATGGGCTAGAATGTATGAAGAAATAATAGCAGTTAAATTTTACATTGCATAAATGAATTCTAACATACAACTTCTCCTTGTGTCGGACATTTAAATTTTATATACCGAGCTACTGATATGCTTTTGGATACTCCCCCTGAAGCTTGAGTGTCTATTGCAAATCCTTAATTTGTAACTGGGATAATAGTGTCTTATAATCAAACACCTATTGTATGCTATACATTGCAGTTTTGTGGTACTCAGCCGGGTTGCTTTTTCTGTGTATTGGCAGTCCACACTTCAGACGTAAAGCCCTTGATTATGGATTCTTTTATTTTAGTTTAGATTGCTTTCTGACATACTGCTGTACACAGTATATGATTGGGGCCTTATTTTGATTTGAAAGAATGTTAAAGAGAATCAATTACTGCTCTAAAAATCTTTATAGTTAATGAAAAGATGTTTATTTTCTTATGGTTTCAGAGTAGTAATGCATCTTCTCATGCAAATTGTAATTTGATATGCATCATTGGCGATATGCAAGATGTCGCAATGATAGTTAGCCCAGTGAAGTGGTGCTTTTTTACACCACCTCTTTTTCAACCATTCAGAATATTATCCAGATAATTTACTGTCTCAAAGAATAGCAAAGTATATCTTTACGGAAAACATCATTATTTCATAATGTTCGATGCTTTGCGATGTTCCCCTGCAAATGCTGATAGAGAACTTTGGGTTTCCAAATTGATATTTGGACTGGTTGTGGCTGGTGGTAAGTTTCAATTCTCGTGAAGAGGGGGGGGGGGGGGGGATGCTACTTTTGTGTGAAAATAAAACGGGTTGCCTTCTAGTCAATAGTTTTTACGTACAGTATGTAGTAATGCTAAATATTGCGTCATAGCATGGCCTTTGATGTGTGATGCTGCATTGAAATCCACTCTTCAAATGCTTTCATATATGATCTGTTGCCAAGAACTAACTTCTTAAAGAATGTTCAGAACGCTGGAGTGTCTTAATCTTCCTAATAAATAATTTATTAAAGACCAGTATGTATGCTTGGGTTCTGACCTAGTGGTGTGTGTAAATTGCCCTTAGAATATCACAGTTCAATTGTATGGTGGTGTGCTTTTGTTACTTTATTATCAAGTTTTCGTTGCTTTTTATATCTAACAATTCGTACATATTATTACGCAGGTGATGGTCCTCGTAGCATTGTGTTTCTTTTGCCAATATGTTCAATTTTCATTTTCAGTATGCTGTTCTGAAGACAATTCCTTGGCGGTTTTGGTGAGTTGCCCATGCAAAAATTCACGGGACAGATTTCTGTCTGTCCCACCACCTTAGATGTAAATTGAGCATCCATCATCATGTATAGCTACTGCTTTTTTGAGCTTTTATTTATGATTCGTTTGCTTTTCTTAAATTCCAATGAAACGATCAGAGCAGCATTGGCTTCTGAGGGAGTGGGGACAAATTACCCATCAAATGGCAGGCAATATTTCGGATGGGGCCATGATCAGGTTAAGGGCGGTTACGATGATGATGGAATGAGAGGAGGAAATTGGATTTAAAAAATGTTAGTGTATTGGAATATGGAAAATTAAATTGGGTATGAAAAAGGTGGTATTGAAAATTGAAGAAGTAAAGTTGTAAGGAAAAAAAGGATTTTTTTTTTTTTTTAATGGAAAACCTTATTCCATCCTGAGGCATTACCATTGGCGCGTGGCCTGCTAGTGGGCTTGAGGCGCTTGACATGGCTAAGGCCTAAGAGTGGGGAGCTAGTTTCCCGCTGCACTCTAATAAAACCAACTTCAGATTCGAAAGGGTTTTTGGAGTACATCCACATCATTTGAACGGAAGTAGGAGAAAACGAAAGCAAACTACCGAGCGCACCAAAAAAATCACAGCAGGCCTAATGATAAAAGATTGAAATCTACCAATAAATTTGATCAACAAGGTTTTGATTTGCCTGACGGCTGAAGATCTGGAATGGCGACTTACATCAACTTAACCTCATTTGGCTATGCCGAACAAGAAGTTTCAAAGCTATCAAAATTTTCCACGCAGGTAGAAGCATGCGGTGACTGCATTTTCTATATTTTGAAGATAGGGTGGAATTTGCTTGGCTGAAAATATTTGGCTAATTATTTTCCCTATGGGTGGGAATAGAATAAATAAAAATTCCTGTTTTCCTTGAGTTTTTCGTATGCAAGTGAATGATTTGAATAATAGTATTTATGTGGGGGTGAAAAAGTCGAACTGATCCCCTATGCTGTTGATATCTATTGTGAAGAGGCCCTTTTTACTGATTTCTTCTCTCTATTTCACTGAAGCATGAAAGTTGCGCAGTTAAAAGAAGAAAGAGTTGATCGCATACAATTGTGATAATCAAACGTTGGACTGGAAAAGGAATCAACTGAGTTACCCCCGATCTCCCATTTTAATGATGTTCGATGTCTCATGAAAACAAAGATCTGTGCAAGGATTTCAATATAATGGCTGCCAGATTGGTGCTTGAAACCCATAAATGCGGTGCCGAGGAAGCAGTCTGCGGACTCTGCGCATCACCACTCACCTGCAGTAGTTAAATGATTCCGAGTGATTTTGCTAGCGACGAAAGAACGAATAAGCACTAAAAGGAAGTTAGATCATTGCAAAAAATGTCGGAAAATTGAACCTGATAACCAATTTCTTGATTGATCGAAGTCATTGAAACTCTTTGATTTGAAGGATCGGAATTCATTAGCACCCACTTGACGGTTTGTCTCGTCTGGCATGGGACCTAAAACATGAGTGGATCATCCAACCATCTCTGCTAGTTTTTCTTTTGCAGGAAGGGAAGAACTTACTCTTCTTTTCTATATTGGTTTGGTAGTTATCAGACCACCAGCGACAACATCTTAGAAACAGCCATTCCAAACTGCACAAAGCATCAATTTATCATCCTGTTGAGGTAGAAAGTTTATCTGGTTGGCTTCCATGGACTTACTCTATGCTAAAGCTTACTCAAATGATCCTCCTGTTAGCTATTCTGGATCTTAATCTTGGTGAATGTGAATGATCGGGTTTCCATCACTACCAATACTCATGACCAACTAAGCAAAATGATGAGAATGATCAGCCATCAGCCATGCAGTGAAATTGGAAAATTTCATCATCATCATCATATTGAGCTATTTCCCACTTATGTGGGGTGAATTGCATTGAAAATTTTCTGCTCTAGAAATAAACCCAAAAGCAACCCAAACTCACCAAGCTTTCAATAAAGAGGTCTTCTGCACTGGATCCTCTGGTAGCTTATCAAGAGAAAATGTTGACGGTTCCGTTCGCCGCCCGGTTGGCTCTCCAGACAAAAGAGGGGTGCCTTCTGGCGATTCATAGCTAGAGAGAGGCGTGAATGGGGGCGAAGGCGATGGTGAGGAAGAAAAGCAGTACCTTTCACAACCTGGGCCCACGCTGATAGGCAATGGAGATGGGGGAGTTGGGGGAGAAGATGCAGGAGAAGCAAAATCCATCTTTCCCATGCTTCTCCCAAGACAAAAAACTTTCTTTGTTGGAGATGTTTGAGCGTTTTGTAAATTGAGTGTTTGCTCTTTCCTTTTTTGAAATTTACCAGCTTCTTTGGTTTTGGTAGTAACTAACGGTCACATTGCTAACGGTCAACAGAAATCCTGCTCTTGACCTTTCACGTGCCTGACTGGTTGTGTGACTTGAATTGGATGGGAGGACTTGAAAATGAACAAGAACTTCTGATAGTTAAACATCTTAAGTAACATTGGCGTCTGAAAGCCATACTCGGGTGACATATTAGTCCCACTATTTCAGATCTCACTTCTATCAGATAAATATGAGGCAGAGTTCATCATTAAGTCAGCATGAATCCAATCTTCATCTCACTTCTTAAAAATTCAGCCCGAGGGTTATTTTTACATTTTTATTTAATTTTAAAGAAATTAAATTAAATTCGAGTTGGATGCGAACGATTAATTATTTGGATTGGCTTTAATAAGTTTAATTTCATTTATTAATATATCTTTGTACATCATTTTTCAATTTTAATGATTAAAACTCAAAGAAAATTAAGATAAAGATGTGAACACTTGTTTATGTTTTTTTTTATTACATCACCATAAAATTGCATAAATCAAGTTGAGATTTGGGTTCCCTTGCAACCCAATTCAATCCTATCTTAAAAGTTAGAGATGTATTGTGAATGCTCCTCCTTTCTTCTCTCTAAAGCATCTGCTTGTCCTTTGATTATACATAAAATTATATTATTGGTATTATTATTTGTTAAAGTTATTTCTTTAAAATTAATTATCATTAGTACGGTTAATTTGCATGCTGATAAGATTTATCAAAAAAATTTACATGCCGGGGCATAAAATTTAGAAGAAGTGTTGATTGTAAGGACGTAATCATATATAGTACTATTAACCAACCCTTCTATCCCAAAAGCCTTGCTCTGAACGGTTGTGATCATGCATACTTATGGTGGTTACTGGATGATTTCCAAATTCCACATTCTAAATTCTAATTTAGTTTGTAAGATGGTGGTAGACTCTCCTTACAATTAGCGTCATCCACCACAGCTTTATTAATTTATCTCCAACAATCAGTCAAGATGCCTCTTATGCATGCACAGCTACCATTTCCAAGGCCGGGCGGCCTATTTCAAAATCTGGGAGGTCTGTAACACTACAAGAATTTATAGATGTAGTAACTTGTTTCCAGCTAAATTTGGAATTCACTACATCTAATAACAAATACAGTCACTTGTCTACCTTTTTGCAGCAAAAGGACTCTACTGATAATTGTAGACAGATGTATTTTGATTGTATAAAATGTAAAAAGTAGTTGCATTTTAGCAAATGACACAATCCTAAAGTAATCCTGTACTTGTAACCCAATATACGTAGTACCCATTTATAAGTAGCGAACGTCAAGTTATATACAACAAAAAAATTTAGCTGTTTATGCCAACATTTACAGTAGCGTGATTCAAGAATCTGCAATCTTTTGGATGATCAGAACCATTGAATTTTTTTAGCCCAGCAGGAGGGATTTGAATGCTGCCAATGCATATACATACATATACATACATACATGCATACATACATACATACATATACATATATATAGGGATTTATTCCAGTGCATGCGACTGCACCGTGCAGTCCATGCACTGTGGGCCCCACCTGATCATAAA
>JAXCLR010000001.1:81512365-81528244 GCA_035584095.1 Annona squamosa
ATATTTATTTAAAATTTAAAATTTTTTAATAATTATGACATCATATATATGTCATGCTGACGTCACCGGTTCGAACCAGACCAATACCTTTACCGGTTCAATCACCGGTTCGGTTCTGACAACATTGATCATTACCCCTATCATATCATATCACCTGACAACTTTTACTCTTTAAAACTTTTCATCAAAAGTTTTATTCATTACCAAACACACCCAAAATTGCCAAAATAGTTTTTGAATAATTTTATCATCCACTATGTGACCCAAATTTTAAATATTGTGACGTTTCTAAAATGTAAAATACATCCAATATGGTTGCATTATATTTTAAAAATGATCATTGCATTATAGTAGCTGAAAGAGTTAGAATGCCATAATCACCACTGTCCTGATTGCAAAAAAGCTCCAAATCCCAATAGCCCTAAATTTATTTTTCCCATCTTATTTCTTCTATTATTATTTTAAATTAGGGGTATTTTGGTTATTTATAGAAATATCCAAACCTTTTCTGCAACAGCGTTAGATGAGTGTGTAACTGTGCTCCCGTGATCTTGTTGCTCTCCGCGACACAGAATCTACAGACGTCGGAGGCAGAAGCAAACAGAGATGATGAAGAGAAAAAATTCCAATTCGTCCGCCCTCGTCCTACTCTCAGCCGTTCTCTTCTCTTCTCTTTCTTATGCTCTTGCATTCCAGTCTGACGAACTTCAAGACGACGATGAATTCGGTCTCGTAGGCGGCAAATCTGGCCGCCATGTCGATGGCGATGGCGCGTCCGCAGCAGATGCCAAATCATATGTGAGAAACGTTCCTACCATCTCGGATTCTTCCTCATCCGATTCCAAGGTGCAGTTCTCCCTCGAGCATGCCTTTGGAGACTCCGATGGCGAGGATTTCGCCCCTGCCGGCATCTTCGCTGCCCGCCTCAAGACACTCCACCATGGAGGGCAGGTGATCCAACTCGCTTTTTGCACACTGTCTTTCTTTTTGTTCCGGAGCAGAACGGGTCTAGTTGCCTCGATTGAAAAGCCCGGAACTTGCATTAGATTCGGATTTGCGGCTGTGATTGTTGTTTTGGATTCTAGTAGCTCCTGGGAATTTGAGTTGATTCCGTGGTGCTACTTGTTTGCTTGTGCTAGATTATTGGGATTTTCTAATTTCTGATATTTTCTATTGAGTTCCAAGTGATGCGATCGGCAATATTCTTGGGTACACCGCCTTTTTTTCTTTTCTTTCCAGAGGCAAGTGTATCGAGTTTGTTGTTCGCCAAGTGTTTGGTTGTCAGCTTTGAAGAGCTTAGCTAGTTACATAACAAAAGTACTTAGACCTGACTCTGAGTACCTTCTCAAGGCTCTTTGGCCACATTTTATTAATCGAAATTCGATTATGCTTTTTGTATGGCCGGCCACTTTTTGGATGAGAGATACCTAACTACATAAGATATCTGCATTGATCCCGGTCATCTAACCAGGCCCTAATTTACTATCTTGTGTGTTGTAACTCCTACTTTTTAAGCCATCGAAAATTCTAATTGGTAGGTTGGTGCATTAGAAAGGATTGGAATATCACTCTGCAACCAATTTTTGTTGGGAGTAATTCTTCTTTCTTTCTCACGTTGGCTACATGAATCATACCTCTTCACGTGTCAGATAAAGTTAATAATTTCCTTCCCTTGAATTTTCTTCCACCCCAATTGCCATTATCCTGCCATCTCGTTTTTCAGCGTTTGAGTTAATAGCGTCTTTAGTTTTAATCTAAAGTTGATTGATCATTTGCATTTGGAGTCTTACGTGATTCTAGGAAAATTTTGAATTCCAGAAATGTTTTGAAAAGTCAATTTTTCTGTTTGGAAAGTTTTTTTTTTTTAAGACAAATCTAGACAAGGCCATGTGCCCCAATCTAAATATAATCTATTTTTCAGTTATGTGGTTTAAACAAATACTTCCTTAATTTAAAATATAATAGAAATTCGTTATAAAGTTTCTGTTCTTCAGATAACTGTTGATAAGAATGGGGCCTGTTTACATTGTGCACAGTTTTCTTTGATTTCAATTGACATCATCAGTATCAGCAGGTTTTTTGTTTCTCAGTGTTGCTTTGAATTTGTTTATGTGTCCATTTCTGTAAATTTATTAAATTTATCATTTTATTCTAAGGATGATGTTTTACTCGTATTTATGTGGTAGACATTAACCAAACTTCGGTTTTCAAGGAATGACTTCACAGAAATAGAAAGGAAGAAATTTGAGGTAAAATTTTACCCACAAGTGTTTAAAATTTGCACCTGCTTTGTCATGCGCAAAAGGAAAAGATATTAAACATCCATTGATGTCTTGCAGAAGCTACTGGAAGATGATGGCTTTTATAAAATCAGGCTACCATCCAACGTACTAACTCCACCTGGAAGAGATTATGTTACATCATCAGTCAAAGCAGTGAGTCATGTCATAACTTCTCCTGCCCTTTCTCTTCTTAGTTGTGCATATCGATATGGATGTGTGGTTATCTGCATCATCACAGTTTTGTTTTAATTGTTTCTAACATGAGGCAACGATATTGGACCTGTTTGGAGGTTTAAATAGCCGTAATTTTCTGGTTCCAACTGAAGTTCATTAACAATTGGATGACCAAATCTCATGGTTTAGCAGGGAACCGCTATTGTAGTTATGCAGAGATGACAGTCTCTGGCAGTTCTCCTCTATAATTGATTATCTTATGATTCTCATAACCTACTGACATAAGGTTACAATTTTAGAATAATATCGCCTGAAAAGGAGAGAGCAGAAACGAGTGATCAAATTTTAAGGGCTTTAATCCTTTGAACATTTACTTCAAGAACAAAAAGGTAACATTTGAGGGAATGTGATGAGTAATTTGCTGATAAAAGATGTTATCCATACCTTTTCCATGGCAAGTGTTAAAGCCAGAAATAACTTTAGTTGTAGACAGACAAAATTAAATTTTATTAGCACCTAGCATCTTATTTGATTCTGTTGCCAAGATCAGAAGTCAACAAAAATTAGTCAGGTATATGATAAATGATTATTATGACCGAACTAGGTCACTCCTTTATGGAAGTGGTTCTCTTAGGTGCTATCTGAGAGATCGTCTCAACATTTTTAGGATTCATTCTACATCCTTTTTGCTCTACCATTTGTTGTCTCTTAATTTGAAAAGCACCAGAACTACTCATGTGGACTTTCGGAAAACAGATATTGCATTTTCATTTCTCACTTTTTGGCACATAAACTGTGTTGGTACATTAAAATAGTGACTACAGAAATTGAATTTCCATACTCTTTTGGGAGTAAGGAAAAAAGCACGAAAAAAGGAATATTGGAAAGGATGAAAAAAAAGAATTAATATAATGTGAAGAGATAATAATTAGAAATAATGTAAAAAAACAAAAAATAGGTTACTTTCTTGTATGGAAAGACGGCAAATTTTGATCATCAAAGCATAGTTGATTCTAGCTCAGAATAAAAACAATAAAAAAAGTCTTATAAATTGCATTTGAGTTTCGACGAAAAAGAAGGCCAGGCATGGTTAAATGTTCCCTTAGAATTTCTCAACAAAATTGTGTTTTTGATGTCTCCATATTCTAAGGGGAGTCTTGGCACAACAATAAAAGTTATCATCATGTGACCTAGAGATCATGTGTTTGAGTCATGAAAACAATTTTTTGCTTTGCAAGGTATAGTTGCGTACTATAGACCCAAAGTGGTCCGACCCTTCCTCCAACCCTACATATAGCGGGAGCTTAATGCACTGGGCTGTGCCCCTTTTTTATGTAATCAAATATTGCATGTTATCTGTCAGGGAGGATTTCGCTTAATTCCACTGGATTTTGTTGATCATAAAATTGGGGCTGAGCTAACTTGGGGTGCAACTTGGCTTTACCTCAACCCAAATTCAATTTATAAAACTTAAACCTCAACTTTAATCCTATTTGTAAAACTTGAATCCCAGCTTCATTTGTAAAAATTGGACTGGAGTTGGAATTCGAGTTGACACTTGACTTAAATTGTTAATAGAGGTTTGCAATTTATTTTCGTACTCATCTTATACTTATTTAACTTTAAATAATCTCAAAAAAGAAAAGAAAATAGAAAATTACGACTTTCCATCTTAAATCAAGAAGATCAAAACCGTAGTAGGGTTAAAGAACAAAACCGTATTCAGACAAAGGCCAATCATATTATAGGCATAACAAGAAGCATATCAAATCATAACAATTTATCAAGCCTATTAGCATTTAAACGGTGGTATTGTATTTGCAGTAATGTCAGACGAGAAAATTTGTTCGTCCAATCCCCTTTGGAATATCTGTAGCATAAATTTCTAAAAATATATATTGAAAATTTGTAGCATAAAAAAATTAGTTAGGGATAAAAATGAAGAAATTCTGCTAGTTTTACACTCACTATTCAGAGTCCAATGAGGCAGCGACCACAGGTCTGCAGGGCATGATTTCAAGGAATCCACGGTGGATTTCATGGAAATTGATAGTCAATTCCATGGGAATCAACAGATCGTGGTGTGGCTGAAAATGAGAATGTCAGGAAGGTGAATGGAGATGATTGTTACCTGGATGGAAATGACAGTACAGACAATTGACATTCGAATCTGGCGGCCGGAGATGAGGGAGAAGCAGATATGTAGCTGCATTTGGTCAGAGAGAGAGAGAGGAAAGAACATATGATGTTTGCTGGTCCAGTTAAGAGGTTAAGGTAAGGGTTGCAAGGAAGAAATGAAGGAGAAAGATCTGCTGGCAAACTGCAAGACTCACTGGTGACGGAATCATGGTGGTAATGGAATTGGAGGGGCATGACCAGTAGCAGCACAGAGGGTTTATGTATTATATAGAATTTGGGTTTAGGTTCATATCAGCATGAGACTGGCTGTATTTGTAATTTGGACCTGGTTGAACCCAGGTACTTCAGATTTGGGCTCCTCAATCTGATCAAAGTTGTATCCCTAGTTCTGACTTTTTTTTGTTTGTTTGGGGGGGAGGGGGGGTTGTAATCCAGCTGACAATTGGGCCAATGGAATTGCTCAACAATCAATCTAATTACATTTATGATCAGGTCTGATTGTAAACACTTGTAGAATTTCTAGTGAGACTTACAAAGTTCATGGATCAAATGTATGGTTCAATGATAAATCTAATCATGTTTATGATGAAATCTGACTATAAACTCCTGTAGAACTACTAGTAAGATTCATAAAATTGATGAGGTCAATTAAGGGGCATTTGGTATGCTGTAAAAGTGGGCCAAAGTGGTGAAAAACTTCCCGACTCATACCTCGTCATAGGATTTGACGTCTTAATAGCTATTGTACTTTCCAATCACTACCTCTACATTCCAATCATTTTTTCACAGCTTTCCATACCTAACTACATTACTTTCTACTCATTCCCCCCCATCATACATTATTGTCTTACTTTTCAAAATTTTTCTATGCAAATGTTTTTCTCAACTTTTACTTCATACCAAGCACACTCTAATTGAGGAATTAATTAAATTTTGAATAGTTGAGTATTTTATTTTCTATTAGAGTGTGTTTCGTACTGGGTAGAGGTTGGAAAAAATTATGTGAGGAAAATTTTGAAAAGTGAGAAAGTGAAGCAATATGATGGGGTAATTATGTCGAGTAGGGAAGTTAGGTATGAATAGATGTGAAAAAATTATTGAAATGTAGAGGTAATGATTTGAAAGTATGGCAGTTGAGCAATTAAGATGTCAAATCATATGATAATATGTATAGGAAAGAGTAGGGAATTTTTTTTTTTTATTATTTTTTGGTAGCATACTAAGTACACTATTAGGGTAATTTTTTGGGTACCAAACATGCCTATTGAATGTTAAATTGGTCCTATTCAATAGCCCATTGAGCTTTTAAATGGGAAATCTATAGGTTTCATGCTAATTCAATGTGTTTTTGGTTCCTTTTTTGGGTTTATGTTAGCATTATCTTTTTAAAGATTTGCATGGACCATAATTGCTATAGAGTAGCATTCATTAAGTGTATGCAAACTTTTGCTTTGTTTTTTATGATACTTGAATTGTGGTACCAAAGGTGCCTGAATCTCGAAAATCTTATTATCCAACATGTCCTATATCATTTTATGAGCATTGGCAGTTCTGTTGATAAGTGAAATTTATGTCTACCTTTGATGGTTGTACATTTAGCTTTGGTCAAACTACCTGCATGTGTATTATGTTTTTCTTTTATGTCATAGCTTGCCAGATATTAAACTTTTTGACACATTATTCCACTGAAGCAAGCGCATAATTGACTGTCTTTGCGTTTTATGCAGTCATCCTGTGATTGATCCATAAAATGCCATTCTAGATGTTCTCCTTCTGCATGATGAATTCATAATTGGCATCTGTTTTCTTATTCCAGAGGTGCTTACCACGAGGAAGTTTAGACGAACATTTTGTTATTCACATGGTAATGTTGAAGCTAAGTCTTAATCTCCATTCCTATTTGATTTATGTTGCAATTCACATAGAATATCCAAGGTGCACGGCATCATTTGAATTTTTGATGTTGTCGCAAATATTCTTTGAACTAAATGAACTTCATCATCAATGAACTATGGATTAGAGCATGTATCACCTTTTATTTTAAGATAAATATGAGCATGAATATGACCATGCAGCGCCTTATGAAGAGAAAAACACAGAGACTACTAAACTTGGTGCAAATTTCACCAAAAGATCATGATCACGAAATAGACCATCTGCAAGATGTGGCATAGAAGCAGTTCTTTGATTCTGCTCTCTTAACCAGATTTTACCTTAGAAATTTATCTCAGATGAGATTGTTGAGCTAGTTGTTTACCATAGTGTCTATTGCTTTAGAACTACCACTTATTTTTCTGCTTATTCTCGTGTAAAATTTGTTTTATCTATTTCATAGCGTCTGATGGAATCTCAGATGAGAACTACACTTATTTTAGTACTACACTTGTTTTAGCTTAGAAATTTATTTCAGATGAGATTGTTGAGCAAGTTGTTTACCATAGTCTCTGTTACTTTAGAACTAATTTGTCTGCTTATTATTGTGTAAAATTTGTTTTATCTATTTCGTAGCATCTGATTAAATCTCAGATGAGAACTACACTTATTTTAGAACTACAATTGTTTTACCTTAGAAATTTATTCAGATGGGATTGTTGAGCAAGTTGTTTACAATAGTCTCTATTACTTTAGAACTACACTTATTTTTCTGCTTATTCTTGTGTAAAATTTGTTTTATCTATTTCGTAATGTCTGATTAAATCTCTCTTATGAATTGGATTATTTTTACCAATGCTTCTAATGACAGGAACATCAATGGGTAAAGTGGTATGTCTTGAGTAATTGTATACATGTACGTGAAGTCAGACATGTTATAGAGTTATTGATTCAATGAACTGACAGCATTAGGTTTTCTTTAAGCTACCGACTCCAAAGGAATGTTAATTTTTTGAGAGTAAAAGAAATATTATTACCTTTGGTGAAATTTACATCAATTTGCTTACCGTTATTGCATTATTTTAATAAGTAACAAAATGACAATAAACCTAAGGAGGTTTGCAAAGTGAGCTTTTTCAGAACACATTAAGAAAACAGCGAAGTCAAAGATGAGTTGGTTAGATATCATGAGAAAATATATGAAAATACTTGGATTTAGTGAAGATAGAGCCCTCATTTAGGCAACATATGATGATTGTGCAAGAATTTCCTTAATCAGAAGTTTGGATGAAATATACATTTTACATGAAAAGACCTGTGCGATGTTGTTTAAAAAGAAGGCAACAAGATCCCTGAAACTTCTAGGATTATTTGTGGATGATAACAATCCTTGAGACATTGGTAGACACAACTTCCGTAGACCTATAATATAGAGTTTGTTAGCCTGATCAAATCATACAAGAAATTCCTTGGTTACAATGTTCCCTAGTTTATATGAGTCATGTAACTGAATTATAATCAGTTTTCCTACTCGTCAATTTTGTTGATAATCAACTACTACTTCTGAAAAGATGGATGGTAATCCATCCAGAAGTTGGCTGTCAACTACCTCTTAAAATTTAATTTAGTTGCCATGTCTTTCTGGTAATGACGTGTTCATGCATCATACACTGTGGACATAAATGTCACAACAGAAGATATTTCTTCTTGTAAATCCACTGGAAGAAATGAATTCTGGAGGGTAACAAATCTAAATTTTGCAGGAAGGTGTGAATATTCTTGCTGTTAATTACGGCTCTACCGGAACATGCCAATATCCAAGGCCACTGAAATTTGTAAGTCACTCCCAAAAAACATTCTTATTTTTATTTCAAGAAGTTTTCAGTGGATAGAGGCCAGCGATAAATTTCTGAATTGTAAGTAAAAGGGAAAATTATTTCATGAACTATAGAATCTTGTCATTATAAATGAAGGTTTCACAGAATTTCCAGGACATTTTTGTATTGTAGAGGAATTGTTATTTTCTCATGTGCCTAAAACCTACTTGGTAGCTACTGTTCTTCAAATTCATAGAATGACAATTTTTAAAAACATTTTCAGATTTAGAGGAAAGTTACTTTTCTCATCTGCCTATGACCTAGCTAGTTCGTAGCAACTAATGTTCTTCAAATTCACACAATGAAAATTTTTTAATTAAAAAAAAAAATCCTTGAATTGCTGCTTTAGACAATCTAAATTAAGCTACACCAGTAACCAGTTCTGAGGACAATGCGGGAGGCTTTGCAACTAGGGCCCTTTTATGTTTTCTATGAACACTGTCCAATAATGTCATTTGGGAGGTCTCAGTTTTTGATTCCAGTCTTTTGCAAATTTATGATTTAATCATCACAGCCCTAGCATGTGAAATTGGGCTGTGCTACTCACTAGCAACTTGCATCATGCCTTGATTGCAGCCAGCGAAGTGGTCTTTTAACTCATATACAGTCCTGAAGAACAGTGAGCAGGTGCCAAGGTACCCTCTTCAATGGATTATTGCATATATCTCTGACACCCTTTGTCATTGTTATTTTTTCACATGCTACTTGCCTCTGTTTTACCATGCATCAAACGGGCATGCTTTGTCTAGATTGCTATCAAAAGAATGAAGCATGTACTTGATAAAGTAACATTCCTATATCGACCAGTGGATTCTGCCTTCATCATGAATCAGGAATGCCCTTTTAGTTGGTGGAAACAGAGCATATGACTAGTGAATAGATGCTTGTTTATGAATCTATTGGATGACCTGGAAAATCACGACAGAAAATTGTATTACTATGAGAGGGTCAAGTCTCTTCTGGGATTGATTCAATTGATGTCATCTCCAGTTCTTGCATCAAGAACATGGGGTTAACTTGGAAATCCTATTCCTCAAATTTATATTTCTGAGGCCTCAAACACTGTCTCCAAACCTTACCCCAAGTAGAGTGGATCACCAACATAAAATTCTACCCTGCTATTCCATCAAGATTTGTGATGCAGCTTTTCAGAAGGTCAATACCAGCTGGCAGCTGCCGACCTGTTTAGGCTTGGATCTGGGATCATTTATTCTCATTGTACAAATGGAACTTGTAATTCATCAGCTAAGCATTTAAATGTTGGTGTAAGAAACCACAACATGTTTTTGCATACTATTTTATTAGTTTGCACAATCGGATGCACCTGTTAGGCTGTTACATGTTTGGCTGTGTTCATAACCCTGATGCATTACATGTATGGCTTAGATCTGGGAGCATTAATTTTCATTGCACCTGGAACTACTTGTTGATTTTGCTTCAGATGACTTGATTGTTTCATATGTATTTTATTCCCCTGCAATGCCCTTATTTTTATCAACATTCATGACCCGTTCAGTTGACAAGAATAGAAATCGAATGAAAATTACACCATAAAGTGAATGAGGTTAAAATAGGTAAGGGGGTAGTGTTGAAAAAAATTGGGGTTGTTACAATAGGTAATATGGAATGGTTATCCTTGAAAACAAACATGCTGTCAGTATAACTCTGATTTCTATAATTGGCTGAGGTTACATCCCATATTGCAAAACCAATTAAAACAGTGTAAGGCCAATGGAGAGTCACATTTCTGCTTCACCTGCTCCATCTTTGTTTCTATTTTGGCTTTTTTTTTTTTTTATCACTGCTAGAACATTGGTTGTTTTGCAGAGCACCAGCTTTCATTGAAGATCTGGGTGGAGGAAATGGAGATGGTGAAGGCACAATGCCACCTGAGAGATCATTCTGGTCTAAATATGTGAGTGCCTGCATATATATGTTTTCATCTCTTTCACAATTTGCATTGCCCATGTCAGCTTTTACCTGTTATTTATTTAGATATTTCTTCTGAAACCACTGATTAGCAGGAATTCTTTTATCCAGTTTTTTTATTTATTTGTAAGTAAATTCGGTGTGTTCACTGAAACTGTCGTTCAATTTTCTGTGGTTTTAGTGGATGTACATGATCCCACTTGGGCTTATTGTCATGAATGCCATCACACAAGCAATGAACATTCCTGAAGAACAGGTGGCAGGACAGTCAGCTGCCCAGGGACAGCAGGCAATAGCACAACGGCCACAGAACCCAGCTGTGAGGAGGAGATGAGAGGTTTGTTGGTTGACCACATGAGATGGAAATAATGCCTCTTGCATTTCCAAGTGTTGTTCTGCATTATGTATCACTTCATAGTCTTTTGGCCTTTGCATCTGTATGTGATATGTTTACATGTACATCATGCATGCATCTTCAACATATTGGAAGTTTTCATTTCATCCTTCCTCCTCCTGGATTATATCGAAATGCCTTACATAAGAGCTAAATCACACAGCTTAGTGTATTAACATACATCATAGGATGACATATGGATTGTTTTAAAAATATGAACCATACCTGTAAGCGACTACCCACTTGAAATTAGAGTGGCAGTTGCATTCTTCCTCCTCCTGGATTATATCGAAATGCCTTACATAAGAGCTAAATCACACAGCTTAGTGTATTAACATACATCATAGGATGACATATGGATTGTTTTAAAAATATGAACCATACCTGTAAGCGACTACCCACTTGAAATTAGAGTGGCAGTTGCATCCTTCCTCCTCCTGGATTATATCGAAATGCCTTACATAAGAGCCAAATCACACAGCTTAGTGTATTAACATACATCATAGGATGACATATGGATTGTTTTAAAAATATGAACCGTACCTGTAAGCGACTACCCACTTGAAATTAGAGTGGCAGTTGCACCCTTCTCAGGGGTGTTTGGGCACATGGAGAATGGGTGAGAACTGAGATCAGAAGAAATTTATGTTCAGGAGGTGTAGTGTTCATCTGATGGTGACCAATTACAAAATAGATAGGATTTTATGAGTAGAAAAATGGAAAAAGAAAAATTGCTAGTGAGTTAATTTCACATCAACTAGAGAGACCGTTTCTACCAAATCAAGCGTACCTTCTGAAAAAACCACGAGGCAAAATATGTTATCAGGGTTTGTGTGTCTTTAAAGAAGTACTGAACAACTATCAGTACAGTGAACGTATTTGAATTAAAACTTTTTTGAACGTATTTGAATCTGACTTTAAAATATGTGCCTCTATCTGTTGGTGTGTGTCAATGAAGAAAGTATGCACAATATGCGAATGACTGATATACAAACCTGCTGTACTGCCAGCAAGCTGAATCATTTTAGGATACGTGTTGCTACAATGCAGTGATTTCTTTTAACTTCCAACCTGTACTGCCGAATTTGGCAACAACAACAACAACAACAACAAAAATCTAATACACCAAGATAGTGATGTTTAAATTTTATTTTTTTTAAAAAAAAAAAAAAACTCTTATCATCTTATAGGAAGTTTAGAACAAATATAGAATTTGTCTTTTTCATCTTAAACAGTAGGTTTGCTGTCTGTATGTTGATGTCGAAATCTGCACTGTTTTCTATCCCATGAAAAGAGAAATGTATGTGCACATGAGTGGCTTCCTCCATTTCCAGCATGTATTGCAGGCATTTGCTTTATTCCTAACTTAACAGTCTGCTCCATATATATCACTTTCACCATCTAAGACACCAGGAATTTTTCAACATTTTTAGAATAGTACATTCTCAAATTCCTTTGTGATTTTTTTTTTTTTGGGAACCCATAATCATGAACTTATGGTGAATATTGCATGTGTCTTAATTTATGGTCATATTTCAGCTTTTTAAGTTCCACAATACTGCTTTATGATTCTGCAGGTAGCACCTGCAGTCCTGTAGCCATTGTTGGGCATGCTACAGAGATCTCAGTATTTTCCAAGGTGCGTTGGAAGCCATGGTGATTGAAATTCAAAAGATATTTTCCAGGCTTGAGTTTCCCTTTTGGGTTTTTTGGGTTGATATTGAAAGCTTGGCGGTACTTGCATGGGGAAAACTTTCAGTCACTTGGACTGTTGTAAACAGAATGTAACAGCCTGTGTAGGCTCTAGATGTGGCCTTTTTCATGGCCCCTTCTTGCTGGGTTATGGTTCTCTAGACGAGGAATTGGTGTATTTATCTATTCTTGACAAGGCACTACATTAGGCAAGTATTGAAGATTCTAATCGTAGCCCTCTCTTTTTGGTCACTCTTTAGTTGCTTATCAGCTGAAAGAGCTGTACTCTTTGCTTTTCAGATTAGGCACATCTTGCTTCCCTATGTGTTGGCCTATAACTTCTTATCCTCCAGTTTGCACTTAATTTCAACATGGCAATTTGGCCTCATATGTTCTCAAAAAGCAGAATGATATCTAATTATAATTTTTTTTTTTGGTTTTTTTGGCAATGGGGACTTCCGTTAGGTTTTGTAGAAAGGTGTTTCCTAGGCAAAGTTATTAGTCTCTGAAAGCCGGTGCCTGATCTGAATCTAAATAGGTGGGACTTACGAGCCAGCTCCCATCCTGAATATGCATGATAGTTCCTCCGTTGCTGACGGAATTGAGGTTTCGCATGAGGAATTTTTTGCGAAATTCCGAGTTATAATGTTAAAATTGATTTGCAATGGGAATTTAGGATGAAACGTCTGCATTTTTGTTGAACGGAAATAATGCTTCTCGATAATTGTTGCGATACTTTGTATAATTTCGATAATTGCTATTCTGTGGCACTGATGCTCTTGGAATTCGATCGACTGACTCATTGATGTTATAGAATTGGAGCCATGCTGGTGTAGACGTGCTCTTCTTATTCACTGGTTTGGTGGCGCATGGCATTTGGATGGAAATTTTTTTGGGGAAATTGTATGGACTCCAAGCGCGAGAGATCCAAAGTATCATCATGTATTTTTGTGATCCATCCATCTATGATATATAAAGGGTTGGACTTATCAGCGTCTAAAACGTAGTTAGGCATTACGTGCTTAACGAACTTTGATCGGAGGTCGGGGTTTCGGTACCATCATTTGTTTTGGAAAATACAACTCATGTGGGTGTGGTGAGTTGATCACATAAACGATAGGCTAAAGAAGAAATTAAAAATATTGATTTCCCATGTGGTCAGTTGATTTAGAATCTAAGCCTCATGATTTGCTTTCTTCCTTTTTGCTGCCTTTCTAAGAAAAAAAAAATTACTACCCGTCGGTCTTGAAGATTTTTATTCGATGGTTTGACACACGGTTTTAGTCGGTGCCCGGTGGTCCAAAGATTTTTTTTTTCTTTTTGAAAAATAAATAAATAAATGCTGCTGACCCGGATTTCACGAAATTTTGAATTTGCGAAACGACGAATAGGCATTGACCTGCGTATCATAGTCATAGGTCGACGAACGCGGGCAATGCAACGTTTTGGCTCCCTATGCATAGAGACAAAAGCAAAGAAACAGCCGACTTCCTACTTAACCTAGATGCATCTTCAAACAAACATACTAAAATAGATGCATTGCTTGAACTGCTGCACATGGCAGGAAAGCCCAAGTTGACACCCTGCAGCTGTAACGGTGCACATGACATGGCAAGTTGATGTTACGCTGTCGCTTTCATGCCGTGTCCAAGGAATAGCAAGGGAATCAAGAAGATGTGTGACATTTGTCATGAAAACCTCGAACCATCCGCGTCTCAACTTCTCGAGATCACCCTTTTGTTCTCGCTAAGGATTCAAGATCTAGCAGCTCAGATCTGGAAACGCCCTATCTTGCTCAAAAACAGCCAAAATCAGTTTTAGCCCAGTGCTCCTGTTGATCGTTTTTCATGACATTGACATTTAAGGTCCATAAAAACGCACACCCGTAATTTCTCGACTCTGTCGATTCGCCTTTTCATAACAGTTACCAGGCCCATAGTCAGAGCTTACGAAAGTCATCAAACAATCAGACACGCCATTCCTAACTTCAGAGATTGCTTTTCAAGATACCTCCAGACCAGACGATCGGATTTGGTAGCCAGTTCACAGTAAGAGCATATGAAAGTATTCAAATAATCGGAGGTCTTGCGACCTGTCACTGGAAGCTTGAAACTCAAAAGGAAGGAAACTAAAGAGTAAATAATCTCATTCTTATTTTGTACTTCATTGAAAGTTTAAATATGGTGACCAGATTCAGTAGAGAATCAAAAAATAATTCGTCTTTAGCAAAGAATACAGGACTACACTACACAAAATGAAATTGAATTGGTACTGATAAGTTAAAACTGGCACACCCACTAGAACCACGAGGATATCTTACTAAAACCCAGAAGGAACGACAAAAAAGATGAAGAAGAAAATGCAAAAAACCCAGTTAACAAGCTATGACTAAGATGGGACACTGAGAAAAGGGCTGTTTATTCCCTTGATGAAGCATTAACATCTGATTCTCTGTGGTTTGGTAAAGGCAAAGGCCCTTTGCCAGGTTGCGTTTGCAGTGATTGCTGCTGCTGCTGCTGTGGTTGCTGCTGAGAATGGATTTGGAGTTGTTGGAACTGCTGCGCGGCAAGAATTGTATGCATGGCATTGTTGTGGGGATAGAACTGTTGATTACCACCATATGACAACCCATAATTCATCATTTGTCCCCCATTGGGAATAGCCTGACCTGTTGCCAATTTCAGTCGCTGGACCTCCTCTCTCAGAGCTCCATTTAGAGCTGGCAAAGGAGTTTAAAAACAAGGAAAAGGAGTTATCAAATGATAGCTAAGAGTTTGCGCTATTAAATTCCAACAACCATCTAGAATGGCCTCTAAAGAATACAAATGCCTCTATGAACAAAGCCTGATACAAAGTACCATCCAAGAACATGTACATCCAGAAAGCCTGATTAAAAGCTTACCATCTTGTAGGTGAACTTGTTGCTCCATCGTCTGCAGACGAAGTTTCAATTCATTGTTTTCAGCAGTCAGGCTATTTGTGTCTCTCTGTTCTTGTCAAATAAATACAGAAACTTTCAGAAAGAGAATTGTTTACTATCGTTAACAGGGAAACAGGGGTTTTAGGCTTATAGAAAACCTAAAAACAGGCCGCTGCAGCTGCAGCAAAAAATGTGATGCTGCTGATGCATTTATACATATGTTTTTAAAAATTTCAATGAAAATTCCAGCACAAATAATACTGTGGCAACACATCCTGATTGTGCTGAGATACATTTTCTTTTTCTTTTTTCTTTTATTTTTTTATGGCAAGCACTGTGATACAAGTAAGATAGCACAACTGATGGCCACAACACCATACATGCTAGCATGTACATAAAGATCAGATACCATGCGGCCTGATGGAATAGTCTCATAATCAGGCAGCCACGTAAATGAATGGGGAAGAAAACCCACACATTTGTATTCATTTCTACAAAACAGCTCACTTATTTCTAACACTTAAGGGTGTGTTTGGTTGGAGTTAAAACTTTTGATGAAAAGTTTTTGAAGTAGAAGTTGTCAAATCAATAAAAAGTGAT
>JAXCLR010000001.1:81536544-81548911 GCA_035584095.1 Annona squamosa
TCTTCGTATGCTGTATGCTATTTCCCAAGAGTCTTGTCTTGAGAAATTATCGAAAGGAAGGACCAAATCTATGGAATTCAGTGAGAAAATTTAAAACTTTAACAAGAAAATATTTAGAAAGCATGTTGCTGGCCCTTGTATTTTTTATCATCAAAACTGAAAAGTGGAATCAACTTATTCTGTAATCCTCATCCATCATATACTATTTTGTGATTCATGCCGCATCATCTGCCTATTGACCTTTTAGACTATTGAAATATGAACTTAAGTCTTTCTTGATTGTTTTCATGTCCTGCCTGACTGTTAGAATGTAAGAGATGTTCTTGAGCATTTTCCTGTGACCATGAGGTTATTTGTGTACCGCTTGGAGTAAGTAGCCACATTAGAAAGGAATTTTGACACCATATTGGCAACTAATGCAAAGACAATTTAAATATGCACCATCTACTGTGCAATACTGCTATGCGCATTGCATCATGATACACACCCATTACCTCTATGGGTTTATTCTCTGAAAGACTTTAGATGCATTCTGTGTGATTAGGGATAGGAAATAATAGGGTAGTACGGACTTGTACATGTTGTTTTCTGAAGAGAAGCGGGATTTATTGAATATTGACATATATTCAATACTATTGTGATTGCAATGGAAATACAGACATGCAGGAACTAACGAATTTGTTGTCTGATTGTTTTAAAACTTTAAACATCAGGTTTCATTTGTCTGTGCAGATTGTATTGATGGCGTTTGAATGCCCACATTGTAACGAAAGGTATCACTTCTATCAGCGGTTGGAAAATCAAATAGTCTGGACATTTTCTGTCTCATGTTTTGTTCATTGTTTGATAAATCATAAGGTTAGAGAAATTGGCACTACTGTCATTGGCTTTCTTTTCTCAGTCTCATGCATTAAGTTACCCTCAGGGATTTTTTGATTCATTCCATTCTATATTGTATTACTAGGAATAATGAAGTTCAGTTTGCTGGAGAGATTCAACCTCGAGGATGTTGCTATCTCTTAGATGTACCATCAGGAGATTATAAGGTGTTGCTTGCCTACATGTCCAAGTTTGCTACCTTTTGATGTGACATAATTTAATTTTGGTAGTATCCCCATTTTGTGGATTTTCTACCCTTCTGAAGCCATTTTTAGTGCATTAGTCCCATAATCACTGCATCCAAATATGCTGCTATTTATATGGTTCAAATATACTGCAGAACCAGACCTGTGGTCTTTGCATCAGTGTACGCACGTAGATTATTCTCTCAGCTGTCTGAAAAATAAGATTGCTCAGGGAGCATCGGTTCGGCTATGATTATTGACCTATCTTTGGAGGACCGTTGAGCTTCAACTTTCACTTTGTCTTTTGCCACCTCTCTATCTTGTTCCTTATTTGTGTATGAATGTCTGAAGCCTTTTCAACATCATTTTAGACATTCTTGGTGTCATTGAAAAACATGAAGTCACTTTATATTATATAAGTGAATGAAAGTAAAAGAAATTGGCTTTATGAATGAGAGAGTGATTTAGATAATAACGAGCAAAGGATACTGATAGTATAAGTGAATGCACGACCAATTAAAATTTATGGTGAAAGAACAAAAGAAGAAAAGGTATTTCCTATCCCTCGTCCTTGTTACTAAACAGATGCTAAAGGGTGGAATTAAAATGCATTTATAAATTATGACTTGCATGACTTTGTGCATTCTTGTATTCTTGTTTAGTTCAGGTGTTTAATTAAAATTTTTATGTTTGAGTTTATAATCCAACAAGGCTTTTATTGCAGATGCTCAATCGTCAAGTGGTAAAATCTGATTTAGCTACCATCAAGGTATGACATTTATTCCTAGAAAATTGTCTCTTCATGTAAGATCCGACCATTATTTCTGTGTTCAACATTAGGCTTTCTTTTTCTCTGTGATTGTGCATTTTAAAGGATCACTATTTATGCTTCATTCTGTTGAGAATTCTAATACCATTACAAATGCAGCAGAAAGAATTGAATGGATTGGTCAATCTCTCAAGTCACAAAAATTTAAGTCTGGGTGTCAGAGGTGGTATTATCATTTTTATTTTTCTTGGCTGGCATTGTGGAAACATTTCAGTATGTTTATATAATGATATCAGTACACCTGGCCTCAAATTCTATGACTGAAGGAAAAAGTATTGGATATTTCATTCTGTTGAAGCACTGTGGATATGCAATAGCTCTTGACTTAAAAAAACACCAGAAAAGTAAACTAAGGATAATGTGTCATATCAGTAACTAACACAGAAAATTATAACAAATCCAATCCATTAATTGATCTTTATTGATTCCAGGAATCATCATCTTTTGTTGCCTTCAGGTTGTTACAGAGAGTCTGAACGATATGGCATATATTGGGTTGAGTTGACTTAGGACGGAGTCAACCCAACCCTGACCCTATTTGAAAAAAAATCCCCACACATCCTTAACCCCCAACCATATTTTAATACAAAATGTTGAAATTTTTTCTTGCACCTTTTCTTTTAGTACTTTTTTTTTTCTTTTTCTGTTTTGTACTTCTTAAATCCCAAATTTTTCCCTTGTTCTCTTCTGATGGTCTTTTATTTTCTTTAACTTACACATTTCCTTCTATTTGTATCACTTTTCAATCCTTCTATTTAGCAGTTCTTCTTCTCAAGGGAAGGACATGGTAGTGGGCATTAACTAAGTTGATTAGACCTGAGCAAATTTTGACATCCTGGATCAAAGTTTTAAACTCTCTCTCTTTTTTTTTTTTTTATCTTCTCTCTCTTTTCACTGATACCTCTACAGATTCCAGAGCTTGAGTTTGAGATTCCTCCAGAAGCTCAACGTGGGACATTGTCGACAGTATGATCTTCATCCTGGGCTGTCTTATTGTGGAAACGAGGCTATTCAACTTGTTCTTTTATTTTGTATTGATATGCTTTTGTTACTTAATGGCCATGAATTGGAATAGATTTATACTAATTCTGCATGTAAATTATACAGCCACCATGAGCTCAGAAATCTATGCTGTAAAAATGGTTAGTTACTGGTAATTGGATTTCTTTTTTGCTCAGCCAGCCACCATGAGCTCAAAAATCTGTAATGTAACATTGGTTAGTTACTTCTCTAGTTCTCTTGGCTCCATTCTGGCATCAAGAAAATAGAGGGAAAATGCATGATAGACAACTGGTATCTGAATGAGTTTGTGGGGTTTGGGGCAATTTCATTATTTTTAATATTCTGAACCATTTTGAAGGTACCTTTGGTATGGGGAGGTGGTCTGTTTTTTCTGCTTGCATATGCTCTATCCTATTTGTCTCATTTCCCCTGTTAACAATATTATTCTGGGTTAAATGTAATTATGTTTGTTGATAAGGTGGAAGGTATATTAACCCGAGCTGCTGATGAATTGATGGCTCTTCAAGATGAACGCAAGGTGCAACTTGTGTAACAAATGCCTTTTCTTTGTTGATTTTCACAAGTTTTTCATTTTATATATTCACTTCTTCTGGGTCTTGTAGAAAGTGGATCCTCAGACAGCCGAAGCTATAGATCAGTTTGTAGCAAAGTTGAAATCTTTTGCCGCAGGATGTGTACATTTCACCTTCATTCTTGATGATCCTTCTGGGAATAGCTTCATTGAAAATCCGTAAGCTAAATAGTCAGGAAATTTTCTACAATGATTATCTGAGTTGCTACTTTCCAGTTACAGTGCGTGGTCTATTTATGTTGACAAATATATATATATTAAAACATGAAAAACAATTTTTAATGCAGGAGAGAAATCTATGAATCATCCCAATTGAAACAGACTCCAATAAATTCCAAGAGTCTTGTGGAAATGATTACCAGGGTTCAAACCCTTGGAGCGATGTACTTACACTCCTGGAATAAAGGGAACAGAAAAAATGCCATTCTTGCAAACTTGCAACTCTATTTCTTGATGTGAGATCTCAGTTTTTAAAGGAAAATTAGGTCAACCTTTGCAAAATAGGATAACATGCTGAATTTTTGAAAATGGTCCAACAGAGTTCTCTCATTTTCTGTTTTTGCCATGTTCGTTCTTTGTTAGCATGCTGATCAATCGAAGACTTCATTATCATATGGCTGGTGAAAATTTTGCTCAATGCTGACCATATTTATCAGTTTATTGAGATCTTCTCTATTGTTTTTTCTCCCCTGAGTCTTTGTAGTGGTAGCCTTTGCAATACGATGTTGCGCTGTTTGCTATTAACCATTTATTGAGTCTTTTAAAGTGATAGTGTTAAAGGTTCCTAACATTGTGGTTTTGACAAAATCCCAACCAGATTTGTGCTGCATTGATACATCATGTTCACTCGTGTAGGACAGTGGTTTAATGGCTGAAATATCGGTGCTTTAGGCTTCTTTTGGCCGGGCATTGAACTCAGAGAACATGTCGAACATAACAGTTGTTTGTACAAAGCTGATAGATCTAGTTTTCAGCAAACGTGAGAACTCCACTTTTATCTCTGACCAAATGGGTTATTGAGAATTCCACTTTCTATCTTCTAATTTTTAGCTGCCAATGTGAAATTATAAATCTGCTAAACACCTTGTGAAGTATGTAACTGGGCTTTTTGTCTGCCTAATATGTGGCCAAACAAAACCTTACTGCCTTAGGCTGCTGCTGCTGACTGGATTAGAATTCAGAGAGAGATTTCAACAGTAGTTGTTTATACAAACCATATTGCCAAAAAGACACCCCTTGAATAAAAATGATTTTGGAGTTCTAAATCGTTTCTTGGTAATTAAAGCATGAGATAACCATGTTACAAATATCCATATTGATAGTTCATTTGACATTTAGTTATTGGTTCAAGGCTTTTGTTCATCTATCCAGCATATGAAAACAAGCTAATGAGAAAGTCTTCAGGATTCTTAGGTACAGTTGTTAAACCTATATCCGTCAAACAGTATCTTAATTTGAATCTTTTTGATTGAATTTTTTTTTTCTTAAGACATATAGCTTATGTGGGCTAATTTGTGCATACCTTATTGTAAAATTATTGACTTTTGGTGCTGAAGAATGAGTTTGGCTATGTCAATGGATTCTTGAAATATTACTGAACTTGGCCAGGGGAGTAGATACTCGGAACATTACATAATTGAGGACAGCCTGGAAGCCATCCTGTAGTACGTCTGAATTTTTGGCTGCTATAAAGTTCATGTACTGATTTTATCTCTGCTTGACTTAGAAACTAGGACTGATAGCATTTCTTTCAAGATTGTTCTTCAACATTTATGCTGAAATTACACCACGTGGTGTGAATGTTACTGCTACCTGGAATTGGGCCATGTGTCTTCTTATGTTTTACATATGGAGCCTATGGATTTCACTTTGTGTAGCTTACTAATGTGTCATTTGTTCCTAAAAAAAAAGGTGTCACTTGGGTTGACATGAAATATAAATCAAGGATGGTAACTTATTTTCCAGAGCTTCTTAGTTTCCATATATTAACATGGAAATGATGCCTTTATAATGTTACTTTGGTATCATTGTGAACTTCTTTTTATTCTTTTGTTCATTTGAACGTACATTACCCTGTGTGGTCTTCTAGTTGGTAACTGTTTCCCAGGATGAAAGTTTGTTTGTTCCCCATTTATTGTGAGGTCTGGAGGTCCTGTCAACTGATATGACAATCTTTCTATTTGAAGCTTGGATCGTCTGCACTGAATATTTTATCCGTCCATCAACCTCTTTGATCATCTTTTCTTAATCTTGGTTTACTCTTTTTTGTTTATCATTAACGTCGTTATTGTTATTTGATTTTTGTAGATTTGCACCATCTGCTGATCCATCGCTATCGATTAAGTTTTATGATCGGAGTCCTGAGCAACAAGCATCACTGGGGTTCCTTGCTGAGTCAACATCACATGGGGGAGAACTTGATGCACAAGCTGGTAATGAAGGTGAAAGGAATCAAAGGCATCATGATGGGTTGAATGGAGAAGCTCATGGTTCAGTTGGAACTATGGCTGGTCATCGAGCAATTGCTCACAGTAATAGTGAGGAAGTTGCTGCAGCCTTATTTAAATACTCTGCACCAGAAGAGGTAATTACTGTATTCTTTACCAGAAGAGGTCAGTTGCTGTTTAAAGGCCAAATACTGTGTTTGTACACTGCTCTTATGTTATTCTCTACTGAATGTGGACTTGAATGTTGCACAGGTAATGACCTTCCCATCGACTTGTGGAGCATGCAGCCATAAGTGCGAAACAAGAATGTTTGTTACCAGTATCCTTCATTCTCATTTTCCCTTCTTGACATGATCCAAAGCTGGCTTTATTTCCCGAAATTCCAGTTCTTTGATGGTACATTTCCAACATACTAGTAAATAATTTATGCCACTTATGCATGTCCTATTTTATGCTGCAATAAACCATGATATAAATCAGGAAATTGACAAAAGAAAAAAAATGATTGTCCTCAATGCAAGCATTGCAGGCTGAGGTTTTTTCTAACTTGGACTTTACCTGAGATTTATTCCTGAAGACACGCGGCCATACTTGCATGTATTATGATGCAGCTCAGTGTGTTTAGCTGCATCTTCTACAGGCAGAATGTGATAAATTTCTGTTGTGCTTTAAACAATCATGGAATTCCTTACTGAAATCCATCAACTGTGCCTGATAATGTAGAAGCCACCTCTGTTTTCTATAATGTCAGGAATCTGTAGAGTGGAAAGGATGTTCAAGTTTCTTTTAGTTTGGTTTATGTGAATATTCTTTTTTCTTTCAATGTGAGTGACACAAACTTGATGATATTGGCCGGACAAACTGTGCCAGTCGGGTCCTGCCCATTTCTGTTGGTTTGAACTGCCTGACGTTTCATTGAACTGATGTGAGATGCTTCTAATTCATTGGCCATGTAGGAAAAATCTTACCATGTATTCCTATCTAATTTTATTTTGGTATGGCTATATATGCTGACTTGTGGAACTGTTAGGTCTTGAATTTACTTGTTTACCCATTAATCAGTTTTTATTTATTGTTTTTATAAATATATATTTTTTGTTGCATGTTTGTTTTGTGCACTTGACCACTTGTTTACAGAAATTCCATACTTTCAAGAAGTTATTGTGATGGCATCTGCATGTGATGCTTGTGGCTACCGTAGCTCTGAGGTTTGTCTTAACTTTGAATTTCATATGAAATGGTGATTCTGAATCTCCTTCTGATTGCTGCACTTGGTTTTTAGATTTGTCATGGTTGATTGATGTTTCAGCATCTTGATTGTCCTTCTTTTTTAATTGGCAGCTGAAGCCTGGTGGCCAAATTCCTGCAAAGGGAAAGAAGATTACAGTCCATGTGCAGAGCATACATGATCTTAGCAGGGATGTCATAAAGGTTTGTCTTTCTATTGTAACAATTGTTTGTTTCTGACATGTCTACCATTTTATTGTGTAACATCTGCAAATTTGAAATAAGTTACCTGTTGGCTGGAGTTGGTATTATTTTTTTGGTGGTTTGTTTTTTCTGAAGACAAAATTCAGACTCTTTGAAGTAGATATAGAATATCTACTCAACAGTTTTTTGTGGCGGACCAACTCTGTCAATTCAGCAAAAGTGTAGATTAATGGTACTGTCTCCACTAGTTTTGGTTGGAGTACAATCTGGGGTTTACACTTCTGCATATTTCAGTTTGAAGTAAATGCAGATTCATGGGAATCTTAATGGCCAGATCCTTCTGCAAAGGTGCCACTGGAATGGAAATGGAAAATTGGACTCTTGGTCGGTCCTTTTTGATTTTCTGCTTGTTTCAATCAACTTTCTCTCGACTTGTTGTTGCGAGGCCTAGGTGCTTATTAAATCTGTATGTCTGAATATTTGACTGATTGTTAGCATGGTTGTCTTCTATCCCAGTCAGATACTGCTGGTGTGAAAGTTCCAGAACTTGAATTGGAACTAGCAAGTGGCACATTAGGTGGAGTTGTTACAACTGTGGAAGGTCTGGTTACTAAAATAAGTGAAAGTAAGTACCCTCTTTGTGCCATGCTTCTCAGGTTTTACTTTCTAGAGAATAGTTATATGATTCCTAAAGAATGGATTTATGTCAGTCCATTTTTTCTTGGAACATTTGTAGTGCATGACAATTCGGTGTTGATACATTTTGTTGTGACAGCGTATAGCAGCCAGCATAGGCCAGTGTGCATTTTGGTCTTCAACAATTCTATCCACCTTCACTATTTTAATTTTATTTTTGTCTGTTTAATAAAATATGTTTTTATCCATACTAAAAATGTTTGTTTATCGAATTCCAAGAAAGTTAATATTGTAAGTGATGAAAAAGAATAAAATTAATAACGAATATATTGATGTTATTAGAGATATATATGAGGTTGTAACAAATGTGAGGACCATGAGCGAGGATACTAATATTTTCCCAACTGAAATAGGTTTACATCAAGGTTCGGCCTTGAGTTCTTATTTTTTTACTTTAGTGATAGATGAAGTTACTAGACATTTACAATACAGATGACATTGTTTTAATAGATGAAATTAGAAGAGTAAATTTGAAATTGAATAAGTGGAAAGGTGCCTTAGTATCTAACTGTTTTAGAATTAGTTGCACAAAAATTGAATATACGAAATATAATTTTAATAATAGTGAGCATTTGGAGGAATCAGTTAAGATCTCAGATAAAGTAGTAATAAGAACTAATCACTTTTGGTATTTAGTATTAATAATTCAAGAGAGCGGGGAAATTGAAAAAATATAATATATAGAATTCAGGCTGCATGGAAGAAATAACGGAGTGCATCAAGGATTTTATGTGATTGTTGAGTCCCAATTAAATTAAATCATCATATTTATGAGAATGCGATTAGACCAGTTATGTTTTATGGAGCAGAATGTTGGGTAGAATGAGTGTACCAAAGATGAGAATGTTAAGGTGGATGTGTGGTAAAATAATAAAAGATAAAATTAGAAATGAAGTCTGAGAAAATTTTAAAATGAGACTAATGGGTGATAAAATGAGAGAGAATAAACTAAGATGATTTGGTTAAATCATCATATTCAATGGAGGCTTGAAATGACACTGGTTGTGACAGAGTCTATCAAAGTAGAAGACGGTAGGAGAATGGGAGAAAAATTAAAAAAACGTGGATGAAAGTAATTAAACAAAATATGAAAATATTAAAGATTACCGAAAATTTAGTCTCGAATCGTCAATAATGACGCAACAAAATCCATACAGCCAACCCCATCTAGGTGGAAAATGACATGATGATGATGATGATGATGATGATACTAAAAATGATGTCACACATCAGTAAACAGTGCCTCCAGGTTGAGTGAGGAGATCGTTAAGGCTTTGTTGTTGTCTGCTCTCTGGGATTATAATCTTAGTTTGCTTTGGAAAAGATGGTTTTGGATAGACAACTTCAGAATATTAGATTGGAGAAACAATTGGATTTATCATTATATGAATCAACAAAATTTTGTCATGCCATATGGGATCCGATTTCTACCATGCAGTAACTAGTTGAGTGGTTTTTGGCATATCCTGATTTGTCTTTGCTTTACCTGTTGCTGGCCTTTGACATGTCTTCTGCAGGATTTCATTTGCCTATGGTTGGTGCTTCCTAAGTCTCTACCTTTTATATTTTGTTTTCATGTTTTGGATTAAGTTATATTTCTTTCCATGAATGTCTTACAGATCTTGAGAGAGTACAAGGTTTTACTTTTGGTGATAGTCTTGATGATTGGAAAAGAAACAAATGGCAAGATTTTAACTCAAGGTTAATAAAGGTATTTACTTCTGGATGACTGGTATATATATTTAGATTTTTCTTAAAATCCCCTGAACAAATATTGGACTACTGTAATTGAAGAAAATGTCTAGTTATCTTGGAGCTCTGCTTTTAACTATAGAAGCAGCGCCATATAACCCTTTTAAAATTTAAGATTTTAATCCTTAATAAAAAATCCAATCCATTCATTTGATTTAACATTATTTGTTTAAGTAAAAGACTAAGTTTCATCCAAATCAAGTATGTGCACAGGCTACATTTGCTCAAATATATATATATATATATATATATATATATATGTAAATTATAAAAAATTCTTATATCCATTTACATATATATTAGAATGTAACAATATTTTATATAATTATTTATTCACATAGAAATGATATTTTAGATGATTTAGATGTGAAAATACTACTTTAAAATTAATATTTTAGCATTAAACTATTTTGTTATTGTTGATTTTACACATTTATAGATGGAACTTATATATTGTGACACTAGAAAAATGAGAGGATTTTCCTAATAGTGTAAATGATGTTAAATATAATGGATTTAGTGATTTTTTTTTATTAATTATCGAGATCTTAAATATTGAGGGGGGTTACAGAGAAAAGAGGTTTCATAGAAAGCTAGCCAGTTCATCCTATGCATTGGCTGATGTCAATTTGGGATTTTAGGCTCATTAATTAGATTCTGTGGACATCGAACTCTTGTGTAATTGGAAAATGGCTATTTATCCTGACGGACTCGCCGATACCAAATAGCTTCTGGGATTTGACAGCACTTCTTGTTAATTAGATTCTTGAAGCAACAAATTGGCATTCCAAGCGGAAATGGTATGCAGGTTTTAGTTTCCAAACAAAGGCATTCTTTCATTTGTAATCCGTATCTTGAAATTTGCAGCTTCTGAAAGCGGAGGAACCATGGACTTTGATCATTGATGATCCTTTGGCAAATTCTTTTATTGCTCCGAACACTGATGCCATGGAAAATGACCATCAACTAGTCTGTAAGCTAACCACCTTTTTAGCGGGAACTTATCTTTTTGGTACTTTATTTCTCACGCTGGATGTAACATTTACGTGAGGCTTTATTATCGCAGTTGAGGAGTATGAAAGATCATGGGAGCAAAACGAGGAGCTAGGACTTAATGACATGGATACATCTTCGGCTGATGTAGCTTACAATTCCGCTACGTGATTAGTGCTTGAAATATTAGGTTTCTTTTCATCCATCCACCTGTAGACTTTCAAAGCTAATGCATTGTTATGTATTGGGAAAAGAAAAATTGTATGAGGAATGAAAAAAAAGAAAAAGAAAAATAGTGTTGGAATTGGAAAACTAAGGCTGTTAAATATTGAAAAATGAGAAATAATATTAGAAATAAGAAAACTTTTCGTCGGGAAGGGGAAATCAATCTGATTCACCTAAGATATCATCCCTATAATCCTATCTAAAAATGCAGCATTGCTCCTGCTTAAAGCTTGCAAACAGTTGGGACTTATGATTTCAAAAAACTGAGCCTTAAGAGGCTGGAGGTTAGGGAACATTTGGCAAGTGAAATACTTTTGTGTAAAGGGAATCAAGGGAGACGAGAATATTGCTAGGGTTCTGAAGGGCTACAATTTGCGGATTTTAACCTGTAACATTATTCTCACACGAGCCTGTTCCGGTCCCAGGCTCCCAAGCTGGCGACGGACGTTCGGCTATTATACGTTCCAATGTTCCGAGAAGACATAATAGATGCAATTGGTCTTTGTGCTCGAGCGGCCAAGTATACTTGTGCCCATACGTTTTCGGCCAGAATAACAGAGAATTTGCGCACGTTATTATTTCCAACAGATTACAATCCAAAAATATTTTCGGAGGAGAGGTGATAGTGGTGGTGAGGGGAGGGAAGCACAATTGAGATAAGAGAGTTCCAATTTAGAAATAAAAAGAAAAAAGAAGATAACAATATTGTCGCTCCTACATCCAATTTAATGTAAAAGGACTACGATACTCAGTAAAGGAGATAAGTCTAATTTGTGCGAGTAGTTGGTGAGGCCGCATCGGAGGGATATGGAGACGCCGCTTTGTCAAGAGTTTCTCAGACAGTCATCCAGAATAAGACCACCGCTTCAGAGGTCAGGAATACTCGATACACACGCTTCAGCGTCCGAATTTTGCAAAAGAGAGATTAATCCATAAATAAAGTCCATCGTTCAGTCCATCGAGGGGGCAAAACAAAACAACTTTTCCGCACTTTATTATTGTTATTATTTCTTTTTTTTTTTTTAAAAAATAACTAAAGTATTTTGTGCAGAAACCTCCTCTGGTTTCAGAATACTGATTTTACATTAAAGTAATAATCTTTTTAGCCCAGACTAAAAAGTTTTTTTTTTATTTTTTTTTATAAAACTATTAATGTAGATATATTTAATCTATAAACAAAGTTTTATCATTGTTGAAAATGTCTGTGCGTATATTTGGATTTTTAAATACACAGGTATTTTAGTAATTTCCTAACTGTTAAAAATGACTAAAATACCTATATATAAAAATCCAGAAAATATATATATACATCTCCAAAATTGTACAACTAAGTTTA
>JAXCLR010000001.1:81558701-81588190 GCA_035584095.1 Annona squamosa
GGGTCTTTCTTCTTTTGATTTTTTTAAAATTTTTTAAAAAATAAAGGGAAAAGAAAAAAAACAAAGAGGAATAAAGAGGATGCGCAGATATCTGTTTTGTTTTTTTTTTATATTAAAAAAAATGAAGGAGAGGCGGTGAATGTGAGAGAAAAGGAGAATGGGTTGCTGAAGTTTTTTTTTTATAAAAAAAACGGAAAATGAAAAAGGAGAAGGAGAGGATGATCTAGAGATCTGTTTTTTTTTTAAAAGGAGAAATAACAAGGAGAGGAAGGATAATGTGCTTGAGATTTTTTGCTTTTTGATTTCTTTTTTTTTTAAAAAAACGAAAAAATGGAAGAAAAAAAAGTAATGAAAACGTGCTGGAGATATTTTGCGTTTTGATTTTTAAAAAAAAAAACGAAAAATGAAAGAAAGGGGATAGAAGGGACGGTAATGATGGAGTCCGTTTGCTCATTTTTTTTATAAGAAAAAAAAACGAAAAATGAAAAATAAGATGTGCTGGAATGCTTCTGTTTCTGATGGAAGACAAAAAAAACCAAAAGAAAGAAAAAAACGAGAGGAGTGGCGGTGGAAGGAAAAAAAGGAATGGGAAATAACGTGCCGCTGGAACCAGAGAAGACGTACCGCTGCTGTATATTTTGGCGTAAAAAAATCAAAAGGAAAATAAAAGAGGCAGCGATGATGGAGTCTATTTACTCATTCTCTTTTTTTTTTTTTTTTTCAGAAAAGCAATCAAATGGGAGAATGGGTTTCCGAGAAAGGGAAAGTAGCTGGCCTTGAGATATTTTTTTACCTCCCTTCTAAGAGGAGAATGGCCCCTTTTTATAGGTTTTCACGTTTGAAAAATTGCAATTTGGTTTTTTCCTTGATTTTTTGCACAATTTCCTGTTTTTCTCTTTTTGCAAAGACATAATAAAAATGGATCTTTTAGTAATTTTGTGAGTGGTTTTTGAAAACCACTAATGGGGCCCATGGTTTTGTTTGGCTTGCAAGCCAACTCTCTCATAGCCGTTTATTTTGTGTATTTTGTGTATTTTATCCACGCCTCGATCATCATCTATTTTCCTTGATCTTAGGTGGAATCCACATTTAATAATATCTATTATCCATCTTAACGGTTCAGATTTTCATTTGGTAAGTTGGATTTATTAGTTTTTATTTATCACTTGAAATATTGCAAATCCACCTCTTTTTTTGGTCAAATTTATTTTGACCATTAAAATCTCATAAAATATCAATTATTTGTTGAATCCAAACCGTCCATTACGTCGATCCTGCTTCAATTAACTTGAGAGAATACTCATTACTTTGTCTTCGATGCGCATTGCTCCTGATTTGTCATATGGATTAGTAACCGTCGCCTCCGTAATGGGCTTGGAGCATTTGAAGCCTACGGATCCTACACAATTTTGAGCTTACAAATATATAGGTTAAAAATCCAAAAATGAATCCACAAATCTTTGAACGTGTATAACAAGTAATAGTAAGCCCATTTGAAATTTTATTTTATTTATTTTATTTTATTATCATATATTTTTTTACGTTTTTGTGGGGTGTCAACAGTAACTATTTCGTATTTAAGACAACTTCAATAAGGATACATGATTAAAACAAAAAACCAAAAAAGAAAAAAGAAAAAAGATACTCAAGGAAAAACTACGCAATCTAAACAATAACCAATGGCAGAGGCAGCAAAAAGAAGAAAAACAAGTCATGAAATTCAAAACAATACAACAGCAGCAAATATGAAATGCAGTATCAACAGTCTACATGGGGCTCATAACTTAAGATGATTTGCCTTCTTGAAGGGAAAATGTTTTCTTGCATGCTTTTCTAGTTTTGTTTTGTGGGTCTTAAGGTTCTGAATGTTTCGTACGGGCTAGCACTACTCAGATCACCAGGTCATAGGCCACTTAATCCATTGCTATGGCTTATTCAAAACTGCTGAATCCGGGTACATTCTTTATGGAATTTGTGAGAGCTGAGTAAATTGTATAAACAAACCTACCAAAAAGAAAAAAAAAAAAAAACTGCAACTTGCAGGTAGCAGTTTCAACAGTCCTACAAAATCATCGTCATAAGCTATTTCCCACCTAAGTGAGGTTGGTTGCACGGATTTTGTTGTGTCATTCTTAACTATTTGAAACTAAATTACTCTCTACCTTTGTTTTACAAAATTCGCATAAAATGGATGGTGTATCCCTTCCATTATAGTTCAATGCAGGGGTATTAAAACTTAACTACAAGTGCAACTTGTGTAAGATATTTTTTAGCCAAGGAGAATCCTCCTGTATAAGAGGACAAGTTTTACATAAAAAATATTCGTCTGTAGTGTAGCCGAAAACTGACGCAAATTTAATAAAATATATTTAATATATGTCTTACACAATATATAGTGCAAAAGTTTTTTAATCAAAAAAATGATGTGATATAATAAAAATAATAATGAAGTATAAAAAAATAATGCTAAAATAGACACATTAGTTGTATGAATAATTATGTAGAAATGATTAAAAATAAATTTATTATATAAAAAATATCTAAAAAATAATTTAAAAGGATAATTATAGAAAATGAAAAGTTTTAATTGATAAGTTACTGTTTGAAAAATTTTAGGTGTAAAGATTTATTTTGTCAATAAAAATTCTTAAATTTCTTATGAAAAATAATTTTCAAAACAGGAATATTTCTCACGTTAAATAGTTTTAAAAATTAACTTTTAAAATTATAATAAAAATGCTAGAAAATGACTTAAAAGAAAAAAAAATTGCTAAAAAATTTCTTCAAATTAAATAGATATTAAAAAGCTGGTTTTAATCTTCTTTAGCGTAGCAACTATCTTAGATGTGATAGATTAAAATCTTGGTTGCAAGCCTCTGTAAATCAGAAAAATAGATCGCGTGCGCAACCTAAATGCTCAAGCTATATTCAATACTGTAGACATAAACACTCAGGTCCGATCAAACTATCTTCCAATCATTCTAGCTGTTCAAGAAACCCTGTAACATTTCAAATTCATGAAATTAATTTTCCTCATGATTCGATCGCAAGGTGCATTCTTGCAACCAATGAAAAAAGGAGAACAAAAGAAAGCCTTAATAATGCTTTATTCCATGACATTTACAGCTTCAAATAGCAAAAAATTAGATGATCAATACGCATCAATCGGGCACACAAGAAGGATGATTAATACTTCAGTCTTCCATTGAAACAGAATGATACAAAACCCCATCTGACGCATGCACTTGACCAACAGAGCAATACAACAGGATACAAACCCCAACACGATGCCCAAGAACAAGTGCGTCCAAGTGGGGGTTAATCCGTCAAAATAGTTTTATACCATCTAAATTGTCACGTCCTAGAGCCTACTCAATCCAGATGACCTCAATAAGGATTGAAAAATCCCAGATGAAAAAGGGATAAAAGGATAATCAAAGACCCAAATCAAGACCGTGTGTACTCTTCCTCATGGGTTTTGCTGCTGAAGCAGGACTGACGGGGACTGACAAGGCTCAGGGCCTAAAAGTTCGATTGCCTACAGGGCTGTGGCTATCAACTAAAAGGATCATCATCGTCATCATCATAAATTATTTCCCACCTAGGCTGGGACGGTTTATCAACTAAAAAGATACAACAGTAAATTGCTACAATCTGAAAGAAACAGAGTTGTCTGTTTCTCAGTAATAGAAACGCCATTGGCTCAACTGATTCATTGAAGATAGGACATTCGGCAGTCCAAGGATCACAAAGAACAACCAATATAGCTACCAAGCTTGTCAGAGTTCATCCTGCAAGACATGAAAGAAAATGGTAGAAGATCTTATCACATATATTCAACAATAGATCTCAAAGAATATGCAATATTTGGGTAGGTGTTAAGGCCTCACATGGTAATCATCAAGGTAGTCCTGTACAAACAAGCATTTTGAATTAGTGAAGCAGTTCAATTGACAAACAATGAAAGCACAAAGGCATGCAGCTCATGGGCATGTTTGGATATGTTATGGTACTAGTTCTGCATATTTGTTTTCTTACAGGAAAGCCGGTTAAGTATGTGTTTAAGCTGGTTTGGGGAAACAAAGACAATGACAAGCTGTTACAATCATTTCATCAGAAGGAACAAATCCTGAAGGTAATTTCGGCTTCAAGTTGCTTGGACTGTGCCATTGTGTTATCAGAAAATGTCCCCAGCAATGTGGGTGCCCAATACTGCCCATGCGGGTGGTACATAAATGTATTCAACTCAAACGCGACTACAGTCCTAATCATCTTTTTGACAGATCTTAACAAAGGAGGATCATTTAAATCATACAAAGTAATACAAGTTCATTTGAGGTGTCATTAAGGTATGATGATAATCAAATGCATTGGAGGAGTCCTTTCAAATAAGTGGCTAGGCCCTCGTCTCAGAGGCACAAATTTTGAATAATTGAAATAGAAGGCATACCTTGTCTCTGTCCCTGCGGTGATCCCTACGTCGGTGATGGCGATCTTTTTTAGTTTTTGCTCCTCCTTTCGCCTGGTGGGCTTCCTGTGCGCAAGGCAGTTCCATATTTAAATAACAAGCTTCTTTTGTCTGACATAAAGATACTCGCAGCCAGGTAATGGACTCAGAAACACAACAGCAGAAGAAAAAAATAAACAACAAAACAGAAAAATACCACTGCAAACTACAAAAAAAGGGAGAAGTGCTAGCTAATGCTGCCAAGGGGGTGGTTCAGGAAAAACCCTTTTCAACAGACAACCGACCAGGACTTAACAAATGTAAGCATATGCCATAGAGTACTGATGTTTGGGTAAAAGTTCCATGAGTTACTTCTGTTTGCACACCCAAGAACTAGCATCCTGTTTAAATGCATTGTACATAATGGTGACTGATCATTAGCTGAAATACATACCTGGTCATATTAAGGGGGTTCAGGGGGTTATGCATTCCCTTGACAAGGGATCACAATGGGACAGCACGCCCCTGTATGCAGATTTGTGGGAAAAGTTCCCAGCAATGCACTTTAGAACAGGTTTTTTTATGATTATGAACATTATAATTATCCCCTGCAACATATTTTTTGGGCTCATAGGGTTATTTATATTCTGAGGTAGTAAACCAGATCCTCAGAAAATTTTTATAAAATAGATTCTTTTATTATTATGGATGATAAATGTACATACAGAACAAAAATCTCAAATATCTGTGCGCCTGTGCTTTTCATTTTTGGCAAATTCAAAAGCAACTGTTTCCCATACTTTA
Organism: Annona squamosa; assembly: GCA_035584095.1. Classification (NCBI taxonomy): domain Eukaryota; kingdom Viridiplantae; phylum Streptophyta; class Magnoliopsida; order Magnoliales; family Annonaceae; genus Annona; species Annona squamosa. Next base: position 81,563,953 of record JAXCLR010000001.1, read on the forward strand.
TGGCTCACAAAATCAAGCCAAAGGTAGTCTTTTGGTCATTAAGAGAGACAGAAGACTGATGAAGCAGGGGAAGCCCTTGCAAAGTTCAGCAGGCCATAAGATCAATTTCTCTAGCAATCAGAAATTCTGTTACCTCATCTTCCCGAGCTCGTCGTACTTTCTCTGTTTCATCAAAGGCCTCTTTCTCAGCCTGAAATTCAAAAAACAAAAACAAAAACAAAAAAAAAAGAAAAAAAGAAAAATGAATGAGAAAGTAGCATTCTGCATATTATAGAAGTTGAAAATATTAGGTTCTAAGTATCAGGCTCACCACTGTATTTTTGGCCCATGTATCCTCCACAACCTGTTTGGCATACTCAGGATCATCACAAACAAGAATGTTGTCAAAGATTGACCCAGCCTTCACCTGCAGTTACTTGGTAATTAGATTAAATAACTAGAAGATTCACAGACACATGCTGATTAGCAAATTTCCAACTGATTGCTCGGTCTCATTGGAGAAGTTTTTCAGGATGTTAGGCTTTGTTTGGTTTATCGTAATGGAGTGTAATGATGCGTGTACTGTAAAAGAGGTAATGCAGAAAAGACAAAACAAAACTGTGAATGCAAGTAGAAGAAAGTGTAATGAACATAATGATCAGTGCAAGAAAAAGTCATAATTAGGAAATAAGCTAATGAGTAGAAAATATAAGAGCATCAATCTCTAAAAATAAGGACATATTTTGGCTTGGGTGGAATAGGAAAGGGTGACATCCCTTTATACAACTATGCAAATAGGCCATGAAAGCACGAAAAGGCCCAGATAATATAAAAATGGGAGTAAATGCCTACTTTTTTTGCTGCATTGCTTAGATGCCTAACCATTCCCTCAGTTACCACCGGCTAGCAGAAACATAAACTTCGAGGAAAAGGTGCACGTGAGATTGCTGAACCCAAAAAAAAAAAAGATGATAAACTTCCTACCTGCCAAACTTCAATTCCTATGTACTTCACAGGTTTTAGAACATAAAGATCAGGGTCGTCTTCGAACTCTGTGGAGAAACATATCAGCCAATTAACACAAGTATCAAATTTATCCAGTACAATAATAATAATAATAATAATAATACATCCTAGGTCTAGGATTAAGAGAATTTATACATTTGCTTTTGAATTATCAATCCTCGAGAAAAATATATCTCAATAACTCAGTAAAAAAAAAAGATGATGAATAGATGTTCGTTTACTTTTCAAACTTGAATTAAAATTGACTACTTAATTCAACAAAACTTAAAGCCTGTTTGGCCATGCATTTCAACAGTTAGAAGTGCTTGCACCATCCACTTTTAGCCGAGTGTTTGGCCCAACTTCCAGCACATCCGAAATTTTTTAACCATGAAAGATGTAAAAAAATAAACTACTGAACACCAAAATGGGAGATTCCAAGCAAACATGCAGCCCAGCTGTCTTTTTACCGCAAGGCCAAACAGGCCCTTATTCAGGTATACAGCAGAATAAAAAAAAATCTTGTCAAAAAGGTTAGAGATTTCTTATCCAAGTTGACATTTCAAAGGATCTATCACGAAGAAGAAAGGTTATCCCTGAGAAATTGCAAAACAAACCAGAGGTCATACAAGAAAACAATTACAGTGTGTTTGCTATGATGCAGAACAAGAATAAGGGGGAAGAAATTTTGAAACATCGGAAAGTAGAAAGCAGCATTGGTAGAATATAACATAACCACCACCATTCTTCTATAGCAGCATACTCGGTAGCTCTTACTCGAGATAGATTTCACCCAACTAGTAAGCAACCCTTTTCCCCTCTGGAATGACTTACCTGATTCCAAACAACACTTTCCAAAATTCAAGCTAAGAAAACTCTGCCTAGTACCAAATCTGATCAAAAGATGGATGGAATGGGATAAGTATGGGATCAAGATAGGATGAGATTTTGGTATAGAAGTGGATTGGGATTGGGGGCAAAGATGTATTGGAACATGGAAGATTCCATTTCAGGATCATCCTATCATAGCTGTGAACATGACTTGTTGTCCAAGGCACTTAAAAGACCCAAACTTTATTTAATGCGTTTGATCTCCATACAATATTGCCAACAAATAAATTTCCATTTCCATGCCTCTACTGCTTCCATCCCCATCAAATACAAACGACCCCAAGTTCCCAGAAGGAGATTGGTGACAAACACCCAGAATAACATACAATTCCAAGTTGACAACTGAAATAAGATGCAACTTTTGTCAAATCAACAATGATATACCAAAAAAAGTTACATACTAGAAAATGGTTGCTCAATATTTCAATATCTTTGCTAGTGCATTGTGCATTTTTCGACGCATAATTAGGTCACAATCTTCTCACTCTCTGCAATTTCATTATAGAGTTGGAGGGATTTTCTGGGTTTTCAGTTTCACTTGTGTTATCAAAGGCCTTTAACACTTATCAAGCATTTCGCAGGCCGAGAAAGAGCAACCAGAAAAACGAAAAAAAGCATTTGTTTACATGTCTGTAATTTGCCCAAACCATACTGGGAGATCATTTAAGAGGACGCGATACAGTGCACCCGAGCGCACTTAGTTTTGGTGCACCTCGATGCAAAACCCATTTAAAATTTTTTTATATATACAACTATTAATCTAGGTGTATTTAACATATATAATATTTTTTTATACTTTCAGATATTTTTTTTTATTTTTTAAATCAGTGGCATTTTCGTAATTTATGAATTATGAAAATGTCACTGATTTTAAAAAATCAAAATAAATATCTAAAAATCTCCAAAATTGGTAAAAATTGATGCACATATTAAATAAACCTAGATTAACAATTATATAAAAAAAATTTCAAAAAAAAAATAAATGGGTGAAATGCACCTAGGTGCACTGAAGCTAAATGCACCAAAGTGCATTTGGTCACCCTCGAATATTAAGAAATCAAATTCTCTAAAGAAAATTGAGCCACTGTTACTGTCTTATTGAAGCATAAGAAAAATTTTGTTATCCACTGTAATTATTATTGAGGTAAGGTATACACTACTGATCTTTCACCAATCTACAACTATTGTTCCCAATTGCTTGTTTGGTTTGCTATAACCTCTCAAGCCAGTCAACAAGACGAGAAACATCAATTCATAATATGATATTTGTTTTCAGATAAGCTTGCTCTGTGGTATTTCATATTCAATCCCTAGTCCTCCACTTAACTAGCAAATTTTGCTGTAGGTGCAACATACCAGGGTTATCAATCCATGGAGTCCTCCATTTGCCCTTATAGTTTGGATTCTTGATCCTCTGTGATGCCATACAAAGAATAGAAAATGGGAGAAAGTTATCAACTACCACGAACTGGCATGGTTGTTTAATGCATGCGGCCATAAGCTCTGAACTTCAAACCTTTGGCTTCCACGGTCCCTTGTACTTTGGATTTGGTATCTTTGGTCGTTTCCATATCCCATCTTCATCTTCATCCCATGTATCAGGCTAATGAAGGGAAGGAATAAGATTATCATTCAAACAGCTGATGCAAATTTCTTAAAATAACATATGCCTTACAACTAGCGATGGTTTTCACTAAAATAATGGGGATGATTTGCAGTTCTCTGTTACATATAATGCACAGGTAACCAGGTTAACCCAGACAACAAAACAGAGACATATCATGCTGCCCAAATCCAACTCCACCCTTGTGCAGAATTCAGCTCATGCTTGCACAACCAAACCCCTTCAAAAGTAGCTGGATTTAGTTTGGACTTGGGTTCATTTGAATTTGTATGGGGTTTTGAGTTTTGCATGCGTGTAGGATGCTTCAATTTTTTGAGATTCATAGCTTCATTTCATCTAATTATAGATCCGAGATCACACCAAATGGACCATCATTTCCTCCACATACCCATTTACTCTGTCTGGCAGCCAGACCACAACCTAACCTAGAAATATGCATCATTTGCCATAAAACAAAATTTTTTGGCTTGTGGAGCTTTCGATCTTGTAATGTTCTCACACGTGCTTTCATTCAGTAACATCATCTTTTCACTGTTCAAGGAGGTGGGGGAATTTTCTGTCAGTCAAGGTCTAGGAATCCGCTCCTACTACATATGTGAACATTGTGGTAATAATTCGGTGCATATTCCTACAAAGTACATTGTTTCATTCTGCCTGCTTCAAGGCAAATGACCTTCTGTCTGCAGACCCTTTTTTCTAGTTGAAGTTCATTGACCAGGTATATAAAAAATCAGTAGTCCATTCCACTGCTCCTGCAATTAGATGACAGTATAAGATGCAATTAATGTGGTGGCATGTATTTGCCCTTATTGTCAGCCCCAACTTTGAATGAGAGCTGCATCTGTATATTGTACTAGGGGTGATGGAGATCAAGTTAACATGCACCCACTCCATAATTATTTGAGGCGCAACCATAGAAATTAGGATTTATTTTTGTGAACTGTTTAGATTATTGGTTTTTATTTTTAGTTATTTCTTAGCTCACAAGTAACTTGTCGTACAAGTTTGCTTAATCCACAAGTTTACTTGTAGAGCAAGCCTGCTTATTGTATGGGGTTTTGCTTTCTTATTACATAAGTTATCTTTTTATAATAGGGTTACATGGGTTCTATGTAAAACAACTTATTTTTATGATTAATTGAGATTTTGCTTTTCCTAAAATTCTCTTCTAACTCTCTTATCCCTAATTCTTCTAATTTCTTCCCCTTTCTTCCCTTCTCATCCCCTTAAGAGGATCCTTCCTCTTTTTTCTATCTTCTTCCCTAGTAGTCCAACATCAAGGGGTCAACATCAAACTTTTGCCCCAGCTTAAACTATCGGCCTTAAATAGTCTTAGGTAATGATAAGTATGCATTTCTGACAAATCTGGACAAAGAAAACGACCTCTGTATCATTTAACAAACCTTTTTGGCCTTTGGATCAGGAATTTCAGCCGGAATGGAGTCATATCCCTGCAATGGACAACAAAATTTAGACAAATTTCACAAGTATTTAGTTGGAATAACCACAAAAGGTGAGAATCTGTCAGTACCTCTGGTTTGGCATCGTTAGGATCATCAATATACTCATGATCATCCCAATCTTTGGGCTGTAAACATAAACCATCCTATTAGGAAACAGGATAAAATAAAAGAACCACAGTATAGACAGACAAAGTGAAAGTATCTTATCAGAAGAATGGTAGATTCAAGCAAAACCTTTTTGGCATTGGCAACTTTGATTTTTCGAGGGGGGAGGATATTCCAATCATCATACATGCTGCCTGATTCCCTCTCTCGATTATCAACCAAAACACTATAGCTTGCATCAGGCCTAAGAATAAATGTGTATACATGTGTTAACTTGTCTGTTTCACATTGAATGTCCTTTTTGATAGGATAGTTCTGACCCTGGTAGGAAACAATAACATGGAGTTTCTTTGTTTCTGTGCCACATATATCTGGACCAAACATTAAGCTGCATCAAGGAAATTGCAGATCATGAGAGGCAGATCACACTAGGGGTGTGTTTGACAATTAATAAAAAATATAAAGTTAAAACCAATATTGTCAGAACCGAACCGGTGATTGAACCGGTAAAGGTACTGGTCTAGTTTGAACCGGTGACGTCAGCATGACATATTTATGATGTCATAAATATTATCTTATTTTTAAATTTTAAATAAATATATTGATAAAATTATATTTTAATAAATCCTAAATATATATGTTTGATTTTAAGAACCATAGTATAAGCACAGAACATGTAGGAACGGAAACCAAGAAAATCATAACATTTGTTGTGCAAACTGAAGGATCTACGGTAGCTAAGAACAGATGAAATTAATCGAATGACTAATGGATCATGATTGTGGAAAAAACGACAAGCAGGGAAGTAAATGAAATAATCTCCAAATGGGTATTTAAATGGTTTATTTAAAAAACACAAAATGTTGCACAGTAAAAAAAAGGCATTCCATACAGAACTAAAAAACTGCAAAATAAAAGAGTAAAGAAGCATAAAGACTAGAAAAAAGTACTGAATTTGCATTCGCATTCACAGACACACTAATTAGAAGCTAAAAAACTAACATTAGACTATGCCCAAGAGTCACTCAGTTGTTGGCATTAAGAAAAATACGAATTCCCATGATATTTCCAGCACATTGCTTGTAAAAACTACATGAAATTACGCCCCCCGCACAAACTGTCCAAGCAAAAAAATGGAGAAAGAGAGACGTGCATTCCCTGTATAACTCAAAAGCCACAAAATAATAAAGTAAAGAAGCATAAAGATGGTAGACTCCACCCAAAAGCTACCCAATTGTTGGTATCAGAAACCATGAAAAGGCACGATGAGAGCGGGACGAATCTAGCACGGCTACAGGGAGGACTGGCACCGTCGAGCTCCGGACCCCCGAGATGATGACTTGGTGACAAATTTACAGCCAATGAGAGTGGCAAAATGGGCAGAGAAGCAGAGTGCTGTTGTTGAGAGAAAATGGATGATAGCGGTGAAATGGGGGAGTAGAGTGCTGCTGCTGAGAGAAAAGGATGACGACGGTGAAATGGGCGGGGAGCAAAGTGCTGAGATGAGTTGGTGATTTCAACTGCTGAGAGAAAATAGAGGGCAGCTCTGCTGTGCGGCAATCGATTTGGGGGCAAAATGAAAAGGAGAATGGCTGCCCTGCGTCGACTTTATTTTTTTATTATCCGCTGAATCGTCGAACCAGTCGCATACGATCCAACTGCGAAGTCCGGTTCGACGGTTCACACAGTTTACTATATTTGAACCGAACCGCATATATACGAACCGGACTTTGGACCAGTTCCTGGTCGGACCGGCTGGTCCGGTCCGGTTCTAATAACACTGGTTAAAATTTTTCAATTTAAAACTTTTCATTCTCCACAACTATCATATTTTTTAATAATTTTTTCACATTTTCCTATACAACTACCCTACTTTTCAATTATTTCTACACAACTAACCTATCTATTTTAACTTTATCATCTTTACTACTCATTATTACCCTTATCACATCACATTATTTGACAACTTTTACTCTCCAAAACTTTTCATAGACAGTTTTATTCATTACCAAACACACCCTAGATCTAAATGTAAGAAAACAAAGAAACACCCTGAATGCATCAACTATCTCATTCCAAGCATTTGCATCCTACGTAGGATTCACAACCATTGCTAAGTTCTAAGCTCTTTAAAGTTGCCAACTTTAACTAAGACACTACAGACTAGCCTTATGATGGTTAATTAAGGTTGTCCATTTCAACTTTTTAAAAGGGTTATTACATCCATGTCAACTCAAAAGTAAAATTTGCATCTATGCTAGCTGTTTTGTTATTTTTTTGAAGAAGATTCCAACTATGACCAAAAAAACAAATAAAAAAACAAAACAAAAATCTAACTATGACCACAAATGTTTTACCCTTATTTCCATACATGATCAAACATTTACAAAAATAATAAATATGACCACAGATTCTCACCATATTTTCCAATATCAGAGCGTCGTTATTTTCGCCCTTGTGTTTTTACCCAAACAGATTTGGCTAAACCTTAAACCTAGATAGAAAAATAAGCCATATACTATCAAAACAGAAAGTTATGATAACATGTAGGAAAAATCTTACTTGCATAAAAAGGGAAGGAGAGATTTTGGTTTTAGCCAAGGGTATTTGGGTAAAAACGCATGGAAACAACTCATAGCATTGCCATATTTATTAATATGGTGAAAATGTGTCGTCATATTTGCATTTTATGTGGTTATACACAGAAATAAAGGTAAAAATTGTGGCCATATTCAGGATTAACCTTTTTGCATTTATGTTTACAATTTTTAAAATGTTTTGCATTCCTGTGAATGCCATTAGTCACCATGTAGAGGCCGTTAAATACTCCCTTGGGGAGTCTGCTCTCCATGCTTTTTTTAGTATACATGTAACGATATCAATATTAAAATAAACATGATCACATAGCATATATAATATACTAAAATAAAAATTGCGTTTATAGAAATCGAATTAGTATATTTAATTTGACCATTTCTGGTCTAAAAAATTATATGTTTAAGGTAAGTTCTTGTATTTTTCCATCATAATATAAGAAAATTAAGTTTTGATGATATTTATGGTGAAAATTACAAAATCTGGAAGATCCTAAGTTTATTTATTTAATGTAAGGAATAATTCTAAAACAATATTTTTTGTATTTTAAACATTTTTTCTTTTATTTTCTATTATTTCTAAATACATTTATATTTTACATAAATTATTCTTTATTTGTTATTTTCTTATGGTGATGAATAATGTAATATGATATACTATACCATACATTATATATATACTTTTATTTTAATATACGTATATTATCATATATTAACAAAAGAAGTCATGGGGAGTATGCTTACCATGGATAGTAAACTTCCCAAGGGAGCATTTAGCAGTAAAGATGGAGATTAATGGAATCAGCATGGATGAAAAACGATTAAAAATTGTTGGCATAGATGCAAAATACAAAAAAAGTAGACATAAATGCAAGTATTTTACTTTACAGTTTGCATGTGTGCAAATAACTCAAAAAATTAAACGCGAATGTTAAAACGTATCCGCATTGAACCTCCTATGTCAAACCAATAAAACTTCAAAATATCACTACAAGATTCAGACCAATCTGAGACCTATCTCCACTTGGTAATGGGACTATTGGCCTGTTGCTATTTTGAAACAGAAGCAACCTTAAAACCCAATTAAACTTTTTCTGTGTAATAATGATGATGATTTTTGTTGATGTTGTAGAAGAGGAGGTAGGCACCAAATAAATAGCATCCAGAATGTCCTTCTAATCGACTCACAGCCAGACTTGTTTTCAACAAAAATTCTACTTTAAGCTGAACAAACTTATCGAATACTAACTTGGAGACCTAGCTACCCAAAACTATTCCAATGACTCTTACAGCACGGGAAAAGTAAAGTCAATATCAGGACACACAACAAACCTGTAAGGCGTATCACCACCGAATTTCTTCTGATTAACATAACCAGAAAGAAGTTTAATGTAACCACCTCCACATTCAATGTCCTGCTCAAATCTTATAGAATATTGGACCACAAGGGTTCTATCCTTGTTGCTGAACTCAGGTATCTTTGCAGAAATTGCAAAATGCCTAGCATCAGGATATGTCTGGATACCTGCATATCCCATGTTGCAAGAAGCTAAGCAAGCAGAATAATGTAACCCACGGATTGTGCATGAAACAAGTGTCCACCCACTGCAACTAAACCCAAAAGAAATTAAAGGGTTATTTGCATCCATGCCAACTGAAAAGTACAAAGTTTGTATTCATGCCAATGATTTCAAATTTGTTGCATCTCTGCTAAAACTTTTTACGATGTTTTACATCTATGTCAATGCTGTTAGTTTATATCCTATTTTTTTTATCAAGAAATTAATTTTTAGAAATATTTTTACAGTGGAAATCTGCAAGATCAACAAGAAACCAAATTAATCTATTTAATGCAAGGAATATTTGGAACTAATTTTATAATAGAGAATAAATTTTCAAATTCCCAACATTATGATAGAGACTAATGGCATTGGCATAGATAAAAACATTTTGAAAATCATTGGCATAAATTCAACAAGTTTGACATTGCTAGCATGGATGCAAATACTTTTGAGTTGGCATAAATGCAAATAACCCAAAATTAAAATTTTAAAAACTAGACAATGACAAACTGTAAGAACTATTGACACAAATGTAGCACACAACACGCAGATGGAAGTCATAACAAAGGATCTGAAGACTAAGGGTTTCAAAAGAATGAAATACGATAGCAAAACATGATTCGCATAACTGAACCCAATTAACTACAATGATACTTAGACGATGAAGAAGATTGAAAAGGTAAATGTGCTGCAATTATTCCTCCAGTATGCAAATTTTAACATTGCGCCAACATAGCAAGAACAATTACAGCACAAAATGTGAAACAGTGGGTGCATTTGAATTCAGGCTCTGGGCTGCAAAACTCAGATGAGATACATCAAGAAGGCCATAGGAGGAAGATGATTGCAGTTTGGAAAATTCTTCCTCAATGCTCATTACTGTTAATTGATAATTTCAATATATATATGTATATATATTCAATAAACTCTTGGCTTCCAACACACCCGTGAATCCAAATCTTTCCTTCCCCTCATGGTGCAGATGGGTAGTACCTTTCCCAGCCACTTCCTATAGGAGCTGATGCAGGATAAATTTATCTATCAGCATATTTCAAAAGAGTACCAAACCTTTATCATCTGGATCACCAGCCCATTTCCCAGCAGTATGCCTAAATGATCCAGCTTTCCCTTCACTCCTTTTCCAGTCTGACTTAACCCAGCGGCTTTCCCACTCATCTTTTTCACATGCATATGGAAAGACAGAAGTCAGAATTTAAACAAAATTTCAATTGATGATGACTCAAAAATCTGCATGCAGAAAAAACAAAGCAAAATCTGTGTGCCCAAAAATAGAAAGAAAATAGCTAACAGGCTATGAAAGAAGTCACCTAGCTTAACATCAAATTTTGATAAACAGAAGCAATTAGTGCACCAAGTTTCAGATGGGTGAATGAAGAGTTACAGTAGTCCCTACTTGCTACTTAGAGACAGTTAGCTCTAGAATGGAATAGGAGAAAAGTGGCAATATTAAAATAAGAGTGATCCTGTTAACCCAGGCTAAGTAAATGTCTCACTTAGCCCACCTTCAAAAACCTATTTACAACATTTTTTTTTTACTTTTTTCTTTGCGCACTTGTTTATCTAAGTGTATTTAACATATAAATCAAGTTTTATCATTTTTGAATATATTTATTTATTTTTTTGAGATTTTTAAACATCTGTGTGTATATATGTATTTAAAAAAATTTCATTTTTAAAAATATAAAAAGTATATGTAGACCTACACAAAAATGGTAAAACTTGATTATATATTAAATATAATTAGATAAACAAGTGTACGAAGAAAAAAAACTAAAAAAATTTATTTTAAATAAGATTTTTGACATGTGCTGAGTAAAACATTTACTTAGCCTGGACTAACGAGATCATTCCTCTCCTAAAATACATGAAAAGGGCATTCTTTTATTTGCAGCAGTTGGAGAAGATACCTGCAGCATCACTGATTTAGTCAGAAAATCATTATTTTCAATAAAGTTTTAGACCTTTTTTCTTACTCAGGCTTGTCGAAATGAAATCCAATGATAAGTAGAACTCTAAACTTTCTGTGACATGAATCTGAAATTTCCACATGTTCCCATCCACGTTCACGAAAAATAACAAAAGTCCACACACAACAGTGGAGAAATGGAGATATCAGAAGCAAATCATTCAGGAGGGAAAGCAAGTTGCAGGCAGGGCCGTTACAACCAGGAGGGATCAGAATGAAGAGGGAAGTGATGCCGATTGCAAGAACGAACTCAGCGCTGGATGACCGGCGACGGTGACGGTCAACGATCTAGTTGGTACAAGTAGCTCAAAAAACAGAAAAGGGCTAGCAGAGATTGTCGGAGTCGATCACGGGAGATCCAAAAAGGATTATGTGAAAAGAACACGAATCCAAACTCACCGTCGAATCTCTCTTCGAAGAAGACTTCGGATGCAGCATACCGGATCAAGGATAATGCAGCGAGCGGTAGAAACAGCAGCAGCAGATGTCTCATTTCCGTCATTTCCAGCCTCGGAGCAGACTCCAGACTCCGGACCGCGCTTATAGGAGGGCATGTTTACGAAAATACCCCTATGAGTGGGTTTGTAGCAACAGCGCCTTATGGGCATTCTAATAATTTAGAGTGCGATTGACTGCAGTCAGCCCGTGTGTAAGAGCTGCAACCGGCATGACTTTGACCCGTCAAGGTCGCCTTCCGTGAACTCGACGCAGTAAGTCTCCGGCACTAAACGGTTGCAGCCTTGCACGGACGGGATACTTTTCAATGCGCTCAATTTCAGCGCACTGGCGTGAAGTTAAACCATTTTTTATTTTTTTTTTGAAAACTTTTTTTATACAAGTGTCAGATTGTGTTTGAGAATTGATAAAACTTTTGATCAATAGTTTTGGAAAGAAAAAATTTTTAAATGATATAATATGATAAGAGTAATAATGAAAAGTAAAGAAGATAAAGTTAAAATAGATTGGTTAGTTTCGTGGGTAGCTACGTAGAAATGATTGAAAAATAGAGTAATTGTATAGGAAAATATGAAAAAATAATTAAAAAATATGGTAATTGTGAAGAGTGAAAAAATTTAGATTGAAAAATTTTAACTTGACATTTTCTACACATTGTCAAACGCACCCTTAATGTGTATTTAACATATGTATTAATTTTTACTAATTTTGAATATTTTTTATTTTCTAAAATCAGTGGCAGCTTCGCAATATATGAATTACGAAACTATCACTGATTTTAAAAAATTCAAAAAAAATATAAAAAAAATTCAAAATTCATAAAAATTGATTTGCATGCAAAATAAATCTTATTATCATTTTTATAAAAATACTTTTAAAAAAATATAAAAATAGATTTTTGCATCCAGATGCACTGAAGCTAAGTAAATTCGGCACACCAAATCACTGCTCCTTGCAGACAATGAACACCATAAATTCTCAGTAACGAATAAAAGAGCGCAAAAATTTATCTATCTATGTACGGAAAATTCCTCTAACATCTATGACTAATGTTTAACATACACATGAACCAGTGATATAAGTGTATTCGTGAGATCCCAATGTCAAGTAACGCCATCTCCATGTAATACTGGGTATCACTGAAAAGTGATAATTTTTTGGAAATTTTTTAAATATACCTATAAATTTTTACCTTAATTCCTTTTATACCCACGAATTTTCAAAAATTCCTCTTGAACCTACATATTTTCTATGAAATTCTTTAATTACCCACCAACATCATTATCGTTATTAGTATCCATCATCAGTGAGTTAAATTACTCATTACTCTTTCATTTCAGGCCTCTTAACCTGCATTAACCCTACCATGTTCTTTGGCAAATTAATGTCGGGATTGATAATTGGTGATTGCTGAATATCTTAGACTTAGTTGACTAATCAAATTCAAGCGAAATCCACACCAAGAGACAAAGTTCAAGTAGCTAAAAATTAAGCTCCGAATGCGAATTTTTTGCATTTTAAACCCTTTAACTTTGCCGGTTTGCATTTTTAAATTCCAAATTTTTGCCATTTGTATTTTAAACCCTGAAAATTTTATTTTTTTTGTATTTTAAACCCTTACCCGTTATTGTGTTTAAAACTACCATCGCCTCATTTGAAATGTCATATATACGCCCACATGCTATAATTGTAAGGGTGTGTTTGGCAATTAATAAAAATATCAAGTTAAAATTTTTCAATCTAAAACTTTTCATTTTCCACAACTATCATATTTTTTAATTATTTTTTCATATTTTTCTATACAATTACCTTACTTTTTAATCATTTCTACACAACTATTCATACAACTAATCTATCTATTTTAACTTTATCCTATTTACTAGTCATCATTACCTCTATCATATTATATCATTTAACAATTTTTACTCTTCAAAATTATGATACCCAAACCCAAGTAAGGCTTATGTATATGTATTTGGCATATAAATATGAATCATTGATTTTCCTTGTAATATTGATAATTTATTTCAATTAGGGCAAATGATTATGAATAATGATTATAAGTCAATATGGATCAATGTGATTAAAGAAACTTAATTAGAATTGAGGAATGTGAATGTATTGAGGATAATCAGTTAATATATTATGGTATAACTAATGGAAATTATATTGATAATTATGGACTTAAGGTGGCAAGTGCTAGAAATTCATAACTCGACGCCAGTAAGGCAGATTGAGATGAAAATTGAAAGATAAACACATAATTTCGTGCTTAATCTTACAAAAAAGTTAGATTATAAAAATGTGGATGGAATTAGTGTGAAAATCAATTATTAGCATCTAAAATCCAAAGATAACTTCAAATGATCATAACTTGAGCTATAAAAGTCGGATTGAGATAAAATTTAAAATTAATGATTAAAATTATGAGATCAATGCAATGAGAGACTTGGATTAAGATAAGTATGATGAGATCATGCTTACACTAAAAAGGGGTGTGCACCATAGACTTTTATGCACCATAAAGTAGCTTTCATTTATGTTAAAGTAAGGTAAATAATTATATTTTTAATGACAAAAATGAGGTGGCAAAAGGAGGTAATTACAAGTAGATTTTGAATTACTTAAAATGACAAAATCCATGATAATATCAAGTGACTAATGAGAAGAATTAATGAGCTAAATGGCTAGCTCAAAAGAGCTTGAAGTAGGTGGCCACACATGGAAGATCAAGGGGCTGTATACTTGATTTTTTTAATTTTCAAAAATACAAAATATCCATTTAAATGAGCTACATGACTAGGGTGGTTAATGGACGTGATTTGAGATCGATTTTTGTCGTAAGAAAATGCCAAAAAGTCCATAATAAGTAGACCTCCACAAGTGGACAATAACATGGTGGCAAAGAGAGGTACACGTCCAAGCTACTATTTGGCATTTTTAGTAATTTTTTTAAAATGATAAATGGACCTCTAAATGAGCTTCTAGCTAGGGTAATTAAGTGATAATTAATTAAAGCTGTAATTTTGTGGAAAATTGCAAAAGGGGTAGCCATATGGCATGTTAAACAAGTGGACAACAAGTGGAGCAATGGTGATGTGAACGTTCAAGGTTGTTATGTAATTTTTTAATATGCTAAATGGACCCCTAAGTATGCTATTAGCTAGGGTATTAAATACTCATAAATTAAAGCTGAACTAGGTGTTGGAAAAAATGGCAAAAGCTGCTGCATTTGGACGTTTCAAGGGGTGGGCAGCAACATGGATTAAATAACATGGATTTTGATGAATTTTTCAAAGATAATTTGCTAATTTTCTTCAAGCATATTTTTCCATGTCGTCAAAAGGGATAAACATGCTTTAATTATGCCTTAATTTGATGTGACAAGTGGGCCCAAAAATCTAGAAAATCAAGGCATTACAAGGAAAGCACATCCATATGTGTAAAGGGGTTGCAGAGATAAAATTCAAGGAGGAAAACCCCCAAGCAAGGCAGCAGCTACACGTCCCCATTTTCCAGCAGCATGAAGGCAAGAAAAAGAGGAGAAAAAGAGAAGGAAAAAAGAAAAGAAAGAAGAGGGATTCAAGCTAAGAAAGTGGAGTTCAAGTTGGATTCAATTCATGTAAGTATACTTCGTGATTTGAGTTCTTTAATCTTAAGTTTTTCACTTCAACTTATGAGTCAAGAATTTGATTCATAATAAACTCTTAAATGATGATTCATGATGCCTTTGATTAGAGTATTGAATAAGGTTTGAATAAAAAGAATGAAATCATGGGTTCAAAAGGATGAAAATGGATATTATGGTTAAATATGATTTGATTAACCCACTAAAATTTCTATTATTACATGATGATTCATGATTAGATGAATTATATATGTAAATTTGTGCATAAGTTATGAATTTTAGAAAATGATGTGAATTAAGGTTACATATATGACCCAATTTTCATGTTTCCATGTTAAAAATAATACATGAATTAGCCCAAATGATTTATGGATGATTGAGGGGGTGAAATACTCTAAACCTAGGGTACCTTGGACATTCAAAATGAGTTAGAAAAGATTGCTCTAAATTTGATTTTTAGGGTCTCACATGTGGACATCCAAAGTGGTGCAAGAAGGGTACCCAAAACGTGTATAGAAATTTCTGTTATGGAAGTGAACGAATTATGAAATTTAAACATGTGATAAAACCCTAATTTTGGGTTAAGAAAATCATGATTATTTGCTAAAATTTAGAGATTAAAAATCTATGTAGAGATAAGTATCAAAAGAGGCGTTGAAAGGATGAAAAACGGATCCTAAAGTTGCTATTTTAGAACCCTATGATGAATGGATTGGAAATTCAAAATTAAACTCTAAATTATATGTTAATTAAGGGGTTTAATCATGCTAAAAAAATAAACAAGTTACTGTGTTGAAAGATTTTAAGAAACACATGATCTATGTGTTGAAAAATGGACATGTATGAAGAGATAAGTATGAATAAATGATAAATGATTTATATGAATCATTAAAATGCAAAAATGCATGAAAATATGATAAAAAAATGTGGATTAAGGAACTGTTTTAGTAAGTAATGATAATATCAAATTTTAAGATTAATATATGATACCTAAGTTATCAATTAAGTGCCTAAAATGATCACCGGTATATGAAAAGTGAAAAATATATTAAAAATGATAAATGAAGGTAATGAACCTCCAAATAATGAATTAATGAATGATTATTATATGTATAAAAGTTTACCCTACATAAGGGTATAAAAAATGAATTAATGGATGATTTGATATGTATAGGCTATGTTGTTATGTATGAACACCCGACTTAAAAAACAAGAGGGTTAAGCTAATGAAAAATCCAAATAAATTTATGTAGATTAGAAAATCTTAAGGGATGTAAGCATTTAAAATTGATGTGAATAAATAAAATGTTATTTTCATTTATTTAGCCAAAGGCAAGGAAAAGAATGGGAAAAAAGGGATTAAGGGGATGTTTAGGAGTATGAAAGTGGCGGAAAATGTGGTATTTGGTGGGAATAAAAAATAGAATATTTTAAAAATTGTGTGATTGATATGAAATAATAGGGGTAAAGTTGGAATAAATAGATTTGTTGAAAGATAGTTGATAGGAAAAATGATTAGAATATATGGGTAAAAGTGGAAAAATATAATGATTAGTTGTGAAATGATGGATCTCAAAATCCGTGCCACCACATTTTTCCTCCCATATTTCCCACGACCAATTCCAAAACATCCCTTAAGGCGATCTCAGGTAAGCAAACGAACTTTCCCAAATATTGATTTCTTCCTATGTATTATCATGATTGAAAATATTTATGATTATGTTTTGATGAATTGACAGCATAAGTTTTGAAAATGACGGCTTTAATAAAAAATCTTAAGCTTTGGAAACTGATAACTTTAATGAAAAGCCTCAAGGTTTGCTTTATGGGAAGCAAGCAATACTTTTTAAAATAAATATTTTATCACAAGTGCCGTCAAAGATTGGAAATGCTTTGTGCTAAGGGATTGAGAAATTTGCTTATAAGAAAGTAAGTTCTTCGTGATAATATATTTTCAAAGGATTTTATGTTTTATGCCAATGGTTTTAAGAATTTGCTTATAAGCAAGTAAGTTCTTTATGATGTTGTTTTCAAAATGATTTTATAAAAAAAAGAAAATTTCACCCTTTTTCACAAAGCATTATTTGTAAATAAGTCTTGAGATTTATTTTTACGATATTTTGTGATAAACAATTATGTTTATGAAAGAAAAAAAAAAGGGATTTGATTTATGGAAAAAGATTAATTTTTCTATGTCATGAAATTTAAAAATAAATGATAAATCGAACGTAGTCCACATTTTTGAAATGATATTCGAAGAATTTTAATTTCTTTTAGCTAAGGAAATATGTTGAGAATGTTTTGAAAAATATTTATATGGATATTGTTAAAATAGGATTTAAGGATGACCAACTCAATAAGTTAATTTCATAAAATGGTTTGATTTCTTGTAGCTAAAATGACATACAAAAGACTATGCAAGCCCCTCTTTATGGAAAAATGATAAGATCAATGCGTTGACAAGAATTTGACTTTGGGAAGGTTGAGAAGGGGATAACATAATTGCATAACTTTTGTAAACAAAAGGCCCTGAAATGAAAACCAAGAAAATACTAGAAAAATATATAATTTATTTTTGAAAATCTAAAAATTTTAAAGTTCTTTTATAAGGGTTTTAAGATATATTATTTCTCAAATATTTTAAATATTTTTAAAATATTTTACTCAAAATATTTTTTAAAAAATTTAAGGAAGATCATCCAAAAACTAGATTTCAAATGAAACTTGTTGAAGTGGGTGCGCTCACTTTACAAGTTAACACGGATTGCGGTATGTGATGTTCTTTTTCAAAATGATTTACAAAAACATAGGCCTCAATCTGTAATGTTTTTCAAGAATGGATGCGGACTGCGGTCTATGATCCTTCTTTTTCAAGATGGTTTAAAAGGACACGGGCTGCGGTCTGTGATACTTTTTAACCACACGGATTGCGATTTGTGATGATGATGTATGTTGCACCAGTACAAGGAATATGTTAGTTGTAGAATACGATCGGAGATGGACCGGGGCCCACTCTACATATAGCCAAGTCGTTAAAAGATTGCAGTAGGCCAATGACGCTCTCCCTAATATGGGAGAAGGATGAAGGAACAATCGTCTAGATAGCGTGCTGTTAAGGATTTTCTTCCAAAAGGTAGAATGATCACTTGCTAAGTGTCACTACTGGATGAAGAAAAATGCATTTGCATATATTTTGCTTTTAAAAAGCCCAAAGATTTGGACATAAAAGCATTTTTACCAAAAGTTATCCTCAATGGATTTTAAGAAATGATTACCCTAAAAATGGAGTGTTTTACACAAAAAGTGTAAATAATAAGAATGAAAAAAATATTTTCTATGCAAATGCTTTTAAGAAAATGATTATGTATTTTATGTCTTGTTTGCTATAAACAAGCCCCAACATAGGGATTATGAAAAGAATTTATGTCAAACTTGTTTTTGGACATAAAAATGTCCATTGCCAAATGGCTCAAACGAAAAGTATTTATGCACATGGTCAAAGTATTTAAATGAAAAGTGTTTTAAGATATATGAATGTCAGTTGCCAAAGGAAGTTATGTCAAAAATATTTTGGGACATTAAATGTGCCTTGACTAAAGGAATTTATGATGAAAAATATTTTTGGACATAAAAAATCCCTTGCCCAAAAAGACTTATGTGAATGATGTCTCTTGACTAAAGAAATTTACGATGAAAAATATTTTTGGACATAAAAACATCCCTTGCCAAAGAGACTTATGTGAATGACGTTTTAGCACATGAGAATGTCCATCTCTAAAAAGGATTTTATGAGAAAAATATTTTGGACATAAAACATCCACTAACAAAATATTGTTTTATGTAAATGTCTTGGAATATTAGAAATGTTCACATAAGACCAAAGAAAATTAATTAAAAAGGTAAAACGTATATGTTTTGCCTTAACAAGCGCAGACGTGACTTATAAATGATTTTAAAAATGAATGTTTATGAAAATATTTTAGCACATAGAATTGTCCCCATGAACAAAGGAATTTTTCAACAATGCTATAGGACATATATATATGTCCTTAAGTAAAAATGTGTTCAAGATGTTTAAATGAAAATGTTTTAAATAAAGTGTAATAGCCCAGAACCGAATCCCACATCGAAAAGGGGAGAAAGTTTCTGGTAGTTTATAAGTGGGTCTCAAGTTCAATATGGTGTGACGCGTTTTAAAGCCGTGCGGCTAAGCTACCAGGCCAGAGCGGACAATATCACACTATGAGACCCATAGCCCACAAGCCCAATGAACGTTTTCTGGGTCTGTGTGTGACAAGTGGTATCAGAGTAGCTCCCCCTCCAGTAGATGTGGTTTGGTTAGTTTAACCAGTGAAAGTGTGGGCTTGTAATACCCCAGAATCGAATCCCAAATCTAAAAGGGGAGAAAGTTCCTGGTAGTTTATAACCGGGTCTCAAGTTCAATATAGTGTGACGTATTTTAAAACTGTGCGGCTAAGCTGCCAGGCCAAAGCGGACAATATCACACAATGGTCACTTTTCTGGGTCTGTGCGTTACAAGTGGTATTAGAGTGGCTCCCCCTCCGGTAGATGTGGTTCGGAGAGTTGAACCAGTGAAAGTCAAGGCTGCAGGCAGAAGCCCAGAGTTGGGTTATGGTTCGGAGACGAACCAGGCGGAAGCTGGTGGGCTTGTAATAGCCCAGAACCGAATCCCACATCGAAAGGGGGAGAAAAGTTCCTAGTAGTTTATAAGTTGGTCTCAAGTTCAATATGGTGTGACGCATTTTAAAGTAGTGTGGCTAAGCTGCCAGGCCAGCAAGCCCAATGGACGTTTTCTGGGTTTGTGCGTGACAAGTGGTATCAGAGCGGCTCCCCCTCCAGTAGATGTGGTTCGGAGAGTTGAACCAATGAAAGTCAGGGCTGCAGGCAGAAGCTCAGAGTTGGGTTATGGTTCGGAGACAAACCAGGCGGAAGCTGGTGGGCTTGTAATAGCCCAGAACCGAATCCTACATCGAAAAGGGGAGAAAAGTTCCTGGTAGTTTATAAGTGGGTCTCAAGTTCAATATGGTGTGACGCGTTTTAAAGCCGTGTGACTAAGCTGTCAGGCCAGAGCGGACAATATCACACTGTGAGGCTTATAGCCTACAAGACCATTGGACGTTTTCTGGGTCTATGTGCTCTATGCGTCAGGCCCAATGGTCGCTTTTCTGGGTCTGTGCGTAACAAGTGGTATCAGAGCGATTCCCCTTCCAGTAGATGTGGTTCGGAGAGTTGAATCAGTGAAAGTCAGGGCTGCAAGCAGAAGCCCAGAGTTGGGTTGTGGTTCGAGGACGAACCAGGCGGAAGCTGGTGGGCTTGTAATAGCCCAGAACCGAATCCCACATCGAAAAAGGGAGAAAAGTTCCTGGTAGTTTATAAGTGGGTCTCAAGTTCAATATGGTGTGACGCGTTTTAAAGTCGTGCGGCTAAGCTGCTAGGCCAGAGCGGACAATATCCCACTGTGAGGCCCATAGCCCACAGGCCCAACGGACGTTTTCTGGGTTTGTGTGTTCTGTGCGTTAGGCCCAATGGTCTCTTTTCTGGGCCTGTGCGTGACATGAAGTCTTGCCCTAAAAGATAAAATGTTTACTTACTGAGTTATCACTCACATTTTGTTTTTTCAAACTTTAGACAGGTACTGGAAAACTCAAGAGGTTGCGAACATAAGCAATGAAGGAAGATACGTAATGGTAACCATGTGGGTTGTAAGGAATGAAATAGCATGATTAAAGTACTGAAGTATGTTCACGTATATGTGAACTTATGTAGAATTTTAAGTTTTATGTAAACTAATGATTAAATGTATTTATGTATAGAATGTAAATGTCATTGTAACAAAACATGATGAGATGTTATGAAATGAAATATGAAATTCATTACAAGTGTATTGGTGTTTGTATAATGAATGATGTAGAGTATAAAGAAATGAACGATGACAAAAAAATTGGACAAGATCCAATTAAGAACCTACCGCTTAATCAGGGCAACAATCTTGATTCTCATTTACCAATCGATAGATTTTGAGGTAAGAATGTGATGTCTCAGGTTAGGGCGCTACAAAAAATTTTCATCAAAAGTTTTATTCAGCACCAAATACACCCGAAAATTGGCAACATGTACGTGAGTTGTTGTGTTCCACCAAGTTCCGGCATGGCTGCCAAGGGAGAAAACCCATCGATTCTCATCTCTTTCAAAGTCAGCCAAATCAGGTAAAAAAGAAAGCTAAGCAGGTAGATTTTTCTATGGATGACATCCCTTTCAAGACCAAGCAAAAAAACGACACGAAGATCCTCATATCCAGCGGTCCCTATATTTTTTAGATCCGACCATCTAGGCCAATGATCTACAAATCAAATTTATAAAATAAAAAACTCTAAATCTCCTAGCCTTGCATCATCATCATCATCATCATCATCATCATCTCAATACAGCATAATCATGGCCCTCCTGTAGTAACGCAACAGAAACGAAGTATTGAAATTAAGATGATTCATCAATGCTTGCAGAATTTCATGCTGATGATAATTGGAGCATTTTGTGATTAACGACCGAGGCAGATGATTTGTAGCAGCTACCATGGTTGGACATGTTAGATTTTTATTGATTAGGAAAGTAGCTATTACAATTGATTTTGAGCATCACGGCCTGGTTACATATTGGAAAAGATGGGTCAATGGCTTTTACATAGGCTGTTGATCAGAGAAGATTGGCCATGAGTTTTGACAAACGAATACTGGTGATGCGTTGAATTCATGGCTTGATTTTTATCTTGCGAGCAACCATTATCTCGAGCTCAACCATAGAAACCTCTGTTAGAAGCACTTGCAGGAGGTCGCCGACGCCGTCAATGCTTGCCACAATGCCAAAAAAACAGAGTCACATTGACAGCCAGTGCAATAATCACATCAACACCTTGAAGAAGAAATACAAGATCGAGAAAAGCAAGTTTTCTTCCTCCTTTAAAGCCGACGAAAACCTAGCCTCCCAATTGCCATTCTTTGCTCAGCTAGAGGCCCTAATCAGCCCCGCCATTGCAATGAAGAAGTTGTCACCACGCTGCTGCTCACTTTTCCACTACCTTACTAATCACCACGCTGCTGTCGATGGCCGCCATTATTCTTCCTATCGAGGAGAATTGGTTGGCTAGTATCACAGACGTTGATAACGCTTTCTTCCATTGGAATTACAATGTTGTGATCGACAGCCAAGATTGCTTGAATTAGCGGCTAAACCCATGGAATCAAAAATCTGTAGCTACTTATGGCTAGAGAGAGGAATGGTTCGCAATTAGAGCTTGGTTGCTATTGCCTTTAATGGAGATTGGTTGAAGTCATCTTTGGAATTTTTTCTACTGCCAGAATAAAAAGGACAACTGGATTTTTTTGGTATTGGAGAGGTCACCGGTAGATGGGTTTTTTTCATCGCTGTTGGTTTTGCTTATGCAAATTCGATGGGATCGAAAGAGGAAGGCAATGGTCGGTGAAAGGATTATGGCTTTTGTTATACTGGAAAATGGGGAAGAGAATGACCTAGTGTTTGCTTGGCTAAACGAGCCATGTGTGCCGCCATTGCTAAAGACATGAAGGTTATTCATATCCATTTTAAAATTCTCATTGTGCAAGTAGTTTTGCTTTGCATGTTTTAACAGCAATTTTAAGCACCGTATCCGGCCAGGGTTTAAAATGCAAACAAGTAAAACTTTAGAGTTTAAAATGTAAATAAAAAAATTTAAGGTTTAAAATGAAAATAGACAAAGTTAAAGAGTTTAAAATAAGGGTGCACCTTAGGTCAGGTACCCACGAGTCGACCCGATGGGTACCCTAAATAGGGTCGGTTCGGTTTTGGGTAAAAAATATCTGGGGGGATTTGGGTAGGGTCGGTTCTCGGTGATGGGTACCCAGAACCGAACCGAATTTTATATAATATTGTTATAATAAATATAAATATATATTATTAACTTTAATAGGTTGTCGCTTGTCACCTGACGTCTGTCAGTCAGAACGAAACCGAAGTCATCGAACCCCGCATGGCATTGTCAACGATGAATCCACTTCAAGCTTGTAGCCCTTGCCTTTGCATGCTTCTCACTTACTCTGCTCCAGATCGGCAAATCCAAACTAGGCTCTAGAGGGGTAAAGTCGCAGCCCACGAGACAGAGTTCGCCCTTTGCCATTTGAAAATCGAAATCGCCATAGCCAGCGAGACTAGACTCCAGAGTTCGCCGCAACCCACAAGACCAGATTCCAGAGAGGCGGAGTTCATTGACAGAGTTTGAAAGGATTGTCATCTTCTCTGTCTTCTCGCCAGGCTCGCACAGTTGCACCCCTCCAGTTCGGAAGGCTTGTCGTTTGCAGTCCTTAGCCCTTGCTCGGTTGCTCTACTCCAAATCCGTCTTCTCTAGCCTGCCTGGCCACTCCTCATCGCCCAGTCCGCAATGTCCAGTCGTCCCTCATCCAGCATTCGGTGTTCAGTCCGCCCCTCATCGCCCTCATCTGTATTTTAATGATTTTATCTTTATTTACCATAATAATATCATAGATTATTACAGCCCATTTTCATCAACATTTTTCAGCATCTTTCACTTTCATGTTCTTGTACTAGGGGTGCAACTCGGGTCGGGTTATACCGGGTTGGAGTGAACCCAAACCCAAATCCTAAGATTGTAATTCGGGTTCGGGTTGGGTTCGCATTGGTTTTGGTTTGGTTTCGGGTTAGAACTCGGGTTACCAAGAAACTATTTTTTCCAAATTCAATTGTAATCTAAAAGAAAATTATTGGAATATATATGAATGTGTTTATGAAGTCGAGCCTCACGCTGAATTCTATAACATATTTTTAAAGAATTCTGCAACATCATGCTGAATTCTGCAATATTCTTTGAATGAACTCTGCAAGCAAATTTTCAGCACCCTATAGACACAAATAA
>JAXCLR010000001.1:81588290-81608067 GCA_035584095.1 Annona squamosa
AGTTTTTCCTCCTCGATTTACATATTTGAAAATAATATGCATCAACCTAGACGAAAAAAATGCATGCAACTATTAACGATAAGAAGATAATAATTATAAAAAATCATCCTAAAAATTAAGTTATCTCAAGCATACTTTGATAATGATGAAAGAGGTGATTTGTCTGAATTAAAGTTAGTAATGCCTAAAACATGTATATATATTAATATTATAAAAAACATGTATAATTGATGAAAAATTATATAAACTATACTGGGTTCGGACCGGGTTTCTACGGGTCGGGTTGAAACCGGGTCTATTTTGAAAAAATCTTTAAAATAAAATCCATTTTTGGTTTTGATACCTGGTCGGGTCGGGCGGGTTCGGATCGACCCGGTACCAAGTTGCACCCCTATCTTGTACGATGCCATCAGAAATTCCAATTCATCCTTGTTGCTCAAGTTCTTTCTGCAGATAAACACGCTAGATGTAAAAAATGTTTGATGGTGCAAAGTAACGATTAAAGAAAAATGTGAGAGACCCATAATACTAGACATTTTTGTAGTTGAAATTGGTATGCAATATTTGTAGTCATGTTAATTATTCTATTCTAGATGAGGATAAGTCATCTGCCATTATGGATAAGTCATCTGCCATTGAAAACTTATCAATTATTGATATGGATAAGCCATCAATTAATTGAAAACCACAATAAGTTCTCAAGCTATCATTATATTGAAAATAAGTTTTTAAGTGTAATATTTTTTATTAGATTTTATTTATCACATTCTTTTGGAGTTTATGGAAAATAAATTCAAAAAATAAAATAGATATTACTGGACTATTAAAGTAATGATATTGTTTCACCATAAGTTTTTGCATTCATAGATGGTTTGTTAATGACAATTCGTGCCTTTTTGTAGACATTAAACAGATACTGCTATCACATAACATTGAGGTAAAATTTTTCTGTTGCCCCACTTGTATTAAAAATTCCTATCATTAGTTTAATATTTTAATCAATATTGTAATATTACTATTTTAGGAGTGATTGTAATATTAATTATAAAAGATAGCAGCAGTGTAAACAATTGTGTTGATTTGATTATAGATAACATAGTTAATATAATAGAGGACTTAGAGGTTGAGAATGATGATAAGAATATGATGAAAGGAGATGTAATGGGACAAGTGGGTGTGAGTGAGAAGAATTCAAAAGACGAGAAAACTACAAATGATGTTGTTCTTTCAAAATTGAAACTTCAATATAAATTATCTTTTAATGTGTGGCAACACTTCACTAAGAAAGTTAAGCAAGTTTTAAAAAATGATAAGAAAGAGGAGAAACAAAAAGTGACATATAATTACTGTAAGAAGATTTTAGCTTATTCAAGTAAAAATGAAACTAATTCAATGAAAAAGCATCTAGATAGATGTACTTATTATGATCATGGGCGGGGTAACAAGAAGCAGAAATTATTGAACCTATCGTCTCCATCATGCAATTCTAGTAGTCAAGTAGGTAATTTGACCACGTGGCAATTTGATCAAATTGCAAATAGAAGAGGTTTTGCTGAAATGATAATTATCGATGAACTTCCATTTAAGTTGGTTGAGTGTGAGGGTTTTCGTAGATGCATCACTACAAGTCAACCGCTTATGAAATTTGTGTCTAGAATAATAGTTGTTAAAGATGTGACTTCAATGTATGAAAGTGAAAAAACTAAGCTCATGAATTTTTTCCATGACTAAGTTCATAAAGTATGTATAACAACAGATATGTGAACATCTATAGCTAATGAAGGTTATCTATGCCTTACTGCATATTTTGTTGATGACAACTGGGAGCAAAATAAGAAAGTTATTAACTTTTGTTTGTACCTACCTCCACACACTGGTGAATGCATTGCTAATGTTGTTTTTGATTACTTGATGAAATGAAACTTCAATGGAAGTTATACTATAACTATGAACAATGCATCCAATAATGATGTTGCAGCTAGAAAATTGAAAGAATGTTTAAGAGAGAAGGATTTACTCATTGGGGATGGATCCACATTTCACATTAGGTGTGAAACACATATTCTTAACCTAATTGTGGTGATAGAATAGATGAGATTCAAGACTGAATTTGCCGAATTAGAAATGTGATTAAACATGTAAGAGTTTCACCTGCTAAGAAAGATAAATTTGAAAAATATTGTCAGAAAGAATGAATCAAAAAAAAAGTAGCTTGTGCTTAGATATTCCTACTAGTTGAAATTCCACATATTTCATATTAGCTAGTGCTTTAAAGTTTAGAATAGCATTTGATAAATTTGGGGAAAAGGATGTCGTTGTTGCTAGGGAAGGACCTCCAACAACGTTTGATTGGGATAATGCATAAGTTTTGTGTCAATTTTTGTAAACATTTTATGAGATTAAAAAGGTTTTGTCTGACACATCTTATATTACTTCTTCAATGTTTTTTGTCCAATTATATGAGGTTGAAAAACTTTTACTCATGAGTTCAACATCAAATAATTATTTTCTTCAAGACATGAGTAAAAGAATGAGAGACAAATTCAATAAATATTGGGCAAACCTAGACAGAATAAATATCATCTTGTTGATAACAAATGCTTTGGATCCATGATATAAGCTTGGATTTATAAGCTATTTTTATTCTAAGTTATTTGATAAAAGTAAATTTATTGAAGCCATTCAAATGGTCATTTCTGAATTGCATAAATTGTTCAAGATTTATGAATCTTATTCTGTTCCAAGAAAAGGTTCAAGTGAGGTGGGAGAGTATAGTAAAACCAATGTTGAGGATTGCGCAACCGATAATTTTTTAGAATTTTATGAACAGAATGATGAGCAATGGTCAAAAATTAAAATTGATTTGTATCTTCAAAAACCTGAATTATTGCCAACTAGCAAAATTAATGTTTTAGATTGGTGTTTAGCTAATGCATACAGATTTAGAGTCTTATCTTTGATTGCTCATGACATATTTGTTATTTATATTTCTACTGGGAGCGCAATCTTATACACCCGGGTGCATTGAGCCTCAATACACCTGGGTGTACTATACCTTTTTTTTTTATTTTTTAAAAAATTTTTTTTACATAATGGTTAATCTAGGTTTATTTAACATATGTATTAATTTTTACTATTTTTAGAGATTTTTAGATACTTTTTTAAAATTTTTAAAAATTAGTGGCATTTTCAATAATTTATATATATTTAATATATCTAAATATATTGGGACAGATATTATTATGATATCTATAAAAGGGTAGAGGAAATAATTAAAATTTTAAATAAAACAATTAATAACATAGATTTATTAAATCATAAATTCATCTTTAGTTGGAAGCCTTGAATTAAAATTCGAAGTTGTTAAAAGGGTAGAGACAATAATTAAAATTTTAAATAAAAAAATTAATAACATAGATTTATTAAATCATAAGTTCATCTTTAGTTGAAAATTTCTTTTAGTATTATTATTTTCAATATACTGTCTTTCATGTTAAGTTCATCTTTAATTGAAAATTTATTCTAGTATTATTATTTTCAATATACTGTCTTTCATGTTTCATTTGTCTAATAGTATTTCTAATTAGATTTCTAACAAAGAAAACTTAGAAAACGAACTTCAAGAATTAAAGCTAGTAGTAGATAATTTTAAAAGTAAATTAGAAAATCTTAAAAATTCCGCAAAAGACTAAACCACCCAGTAACTTAGTATTACAAAGGTGAGCCCCAGAACTTATGATTTAATAAATCTATGTTATTAATTGTTTTATTTAAAATTTTAATTATTTCCTCTACCCTTTTAATAACTTCGAATTTTAATTCAAGGCTTCTAGTTCTTTCTAGAAGATCTTTTACTTCTTCTATAATATCATGAGCATCATACCAAATTCATTTCAGAATAAGTTGAAAAGTTATGGTTTTGGGGCTCACCTTTGTAATACTAAGTTACTAGGTGGTTTAGTCTTTCGGAGAATTTTTAAGATTTTCTAATTTACTTTGAAAATTATCTACTACTAGCTTTAATTCTCGAACTTCGTTTTTTGAATTAAAATTTGAAGTTATTAAAAGGGTAGAGGAAATAATTAAAATTTTAAATAAAACAATTAATAACATAGATTTATTAAATCATAAGTTCATCTTTATTATTTCCTCTACCCTTTTAATAACTTTGAATAAAATTACCGAAAATGTCACTGATTTTTAAAATTTTAAAAAAATATATCTAAAAATATCCAAAAATAGTAAAAATTGATATATATGTTAAATAAACATATATTAATAGCTTTATGAAAGAATTTTCAAAAAAAATAGGTGTAGTACACCCGGGTGCATTGGGTGATTGAGGCTCAATGCACCTGGGTGTATAGGATTGCACCCCTTTCTACTGTAGCATCTGAATCTGCTTTTAGTACTGGGGGATGAGTTCTTTATGCATATAAAAGTTCTTTATCTACAAAAATTGTTGAGTCATTAATATATTGTCAAGATTGGCTAAGGACAACCCCCGAACCATAGTATTTGGAAAGTTTTCCATTGCAGTACCAGGTACCAATTTGAATAGCACAACATCAAGTAAAATTTTACATTTTTTTTATTACATATATTGAATATGTTTCATAGGTAATGAGTTTATAAGCATAGCTTGTTTTACAAAATTATCATTAATATATATTTTCTAATTATTTTGCAAACAGTAAAAGTGTTCATTCCAATATTGCTAATGTTGCCACCATTTCTAATAATGTTGTGTTGATTTTTATTTTTTTATTCTTTAATCTTTGTATTTAAACGTCAAATGATTTTTATTAAATTTTATTTCTACTTTCAGGGAAAATGTATTCTAAATTAAGGATGAAAGTTAAGACATGAGAAGAGTTAACCTAATTCTAATATTATTCATGTTTGAACTTTGATTTTAATCATTGGATTTATGATCACAAATGTGTTGTGCTTAATTTGTATCTATTGTGTATTTGTGTTGTATCTGTTTTTAAAACAACTTTTTTATTGGATACGACAAACTTAAGATTGTTGAAAGTAGTATATTCCAATGAGATAATAATTATTATGCTATTTGATTCTTTTTTAACAGATTTCATTATGTGCACATTGCACTTTTTTAACAGATTTCATGATTTAGTATATATAAATTGATTTTTTTACACAGGTTGCATTTTATTATAAATCATGTTCTAGGAATTGATTTGGAACCGAACCAGAACTGACCCGCTCTTGAGAAAATTGAGTTGGATAGGCTCCAGACCGACCCTGTCCAAAATAAGATAGGATAAAAGTTTTTACAAAATGAGTAAGGATAAGTTACATCCGTACACGACCTACTTCCCCCCTTACACCCCTAGTTTAACATGCAAAAAATCCATCCAAATTCTACCAGAAAACACGCTGCTCAAATCCGCAGATCTGAAGATATTCAACGATGGGACTTGATGGCGAAATCTGGATGGTGGTCGTTTAAGAATTAGATCACCACCAAATACAGCATCAAAAGTGAGCAACACAGAGCAACACCTCCAATGGAATCAAACGATGCCCAAAACTCTATTGCTAACGAAGAAGACGAATCAACCACCTAGAAACGATTTAAATGTGATTACCCTTGATAAACGAATAGCAACAGTTGAAGCTGAGCATCTAATCTGGACCTACAGAGTGGACTGGATGAAAGGATGAAATTAGAAGCCACTGGGATGGATTAGATATGCCTAATCTGGAAGTTGAACCAGTGAGAAGGTGGGTTCAGTGCTTGAATGAAATAAATTGGACAATCTGAAACTTCCATATTGTATTTGGATTTTTAGCCGCATATGGATGAGAAATATCCCACTTGGATGTGACGGACTCTGATACAGGATGAATCTGGAGTGTGATAATTTTCAATGGAGGCTTTGCTATGGATTTTGTAAAAAATATATCCTATTCAATCACCGACTGAAGGAGATCTGCTGTTATCTTCCAAAGCTCGACAAACCCCCAGTTTGGCTCCAAA
This sequence comes from Annona squamosa, assembly GCA_035584095.1. Lineage (NCBI taxonomy): Eukaryota > Viridiplantae > Streptophyta > Magnoliopsida > Magnoliales > Annonaceae > Annona > Annona squamosa. The sequence continues at coordinate 81,594,298 of JAXCLR010000001.1, forward strand.
AATTGATGTTATCTGTCACCACTCCATCTTCCTTCGATCTTGCGAAATCCACAAAAATCTAACCAAGTAGCAGCACGACAACGACAACCATGGGAATCGAAAGGTAGAGGGTAATTTGGGCATTATGAAAAATATTTAAAATAAGAAAATTCGAAATTTCATCGCAGCTGACGGAACAATACAACGTGTGGGTATGCAAGGAATATCAAATAAAATGTACAGGTATAAGAGGAACTTTTTAAAATTCATGGTTCTAAAAGGAATTAAGGTGAAAATTCACGGATGTATGTGAAAATTCCCTTAAATTTTTTTAATGAAAAATTTTTTTGTGTAAAAATTTCTAAATAAAATAAAATAATATGATATAATATGGGTAGAGATGAAAAGTGGAGATAATAAAGCTAAAAATTAAAATATATCATTTAGTTGAACAGATAGTTGCGTAGAAATGATTGAAAGTTAGAGTAGTTATATAAGACTATATAAAAAATAAGATAGTCGTGAAGAGCGAAAAATTTATATTAAACAAACATACCCATAATCAAAAAATGTTTAATGTACACACATCATTTTGCTCATAGCTGCTTAAAAATGAATTCAGATAAGTTTATATTTGCAAGTCATTAAATTATTTTACTTAAATCTAAATGGACAAAATAGTTTCTCCTCGATCTATCTAAAGAGCCGCTTCCAATTCTCTACCTTACGGCGTGATTCCCTTCTCATCAGGGATACGTGTGGCAACGAGAAAAAATTATCAATTAAAACTTTTTAATCTAAAACTTTTCACTCTCAATAAATATCTTATCATCAGGGATAAGATCATTTTGCTCATAGCTGCTTAAAAATGAATTCAGATAAGTTTATATTTGCAAGTCATTAAATTATTTTACTTAAATCTAAATGGACAAAATAGTTTCTCCTCGATCTATCTAAAGAGCCGCTTCCAATTCTCTACCTTACGGCTTGATTCCCTTCTCATCAGGGATACGTATGGCAACGAGAAAAAATTATTAATTAAAACTTTTTAATCTAAAACTTTTCCCTCTCAATAAATATCTTATTTTAAAATTATTTCTTTACATATTTCTATACAACTACCCTATTTTCTAATTATCTATACGCAACTATTCATACAACTAACTTATCTACTTTAACCTTATTCTTTTTATGCTTCATCATTATTCCTAGCATATCACATTATTTTCTATTAATTTAACAACTTTTACATTAAAAACCGTTCATCCTAAAGTTTATTACTTCCTAAACACACTTCAAATAGATAATAATAATTTTAACGGCATAAAAATGAGAAAAAGTCAAAGCAAAAGACTATAGGTAAAAGAGAAATTTATGAATTATGTGTTTGTAAAGTAATAAAATTTTCATATGAAATGTTTTGGTTTATAAGTCTTTAAATTAAGAAAAAATGATATAATATAATAGTGATAATTATGAGAAACAAAGAGAATACAGTTAAAATAGATAAGTTAAAAGAAACATTTTTCATTATTATCATTTTTTGGTATGTGTGAGAGTTGTGGTGTATGAAATGATATTAAATCCAATACACATTGCTAAAAATAATTATAAGTTTTGTTGGAAATATAATAGAAATAATGAGAAGTAAAGAAAAACTTCTCATATGCACATATTGAATTTTAATGAAACTTAATCTTATAAGTAAACAAATGGTATTAAATATAATGAATGGATTGGATTTGTCATTAAACATCAAAAAATTTTAAAATTTGAGGAAGTTATATAAACCGTCGTTTATATATTACATCATCTCAATTTATATTACATACAAACCTAAGACATTCTTATAATTTCGACAGTATTTCTATAAATATCTTACCAGCTTCCTATTTTTTCCTAATCGTATTTTCTATAAATATTCTAAGTTTCAACTAATTGCTAAATATTCTAAGTTTCAACTAATTGACATTCCCATAGAAATTGAAGAAAATAACACCACTCCAAAATTCCTCATGCAAAAGTGCAACTGCCAAGAATTGAACCAAAGTCACCCAGCATATGTGGCACGACTTCATACCAGTGACTTTTTTTTTATCACTTTTCATATGACATGAAGTTTTAACTACTTAAATTGTATTTTTCTCATTGTCACTTATAGTTTTTATAATATTTTTTTATTTTTTGTTCTTGTTATCCTTTATTTATTACTAGCATCCTTATAACATAACATCACATGCACTCTCAATCTTTTTAAAAAAATTTCAAATTTATTTCCTTTATGGCTTAGTTAGAAGGATTCAAGAAACTCGAATAGATGAAGTAATTGAATAATAATGTAATAATGAGTAATGGGAATGAGAAAATTGAATTAAAATTTAAAAAAAATTGTCTTGGTAATGGGAATATACATTCTATTTTAATATTGCAAATCTTTTGAGACATTCCCTAAAACCTCTCCTTTATTACTGCCCTAGATAAATTTAGAATAGCAAAAATAGATTCCAACGCAATTATTTATGAATTTGAATTCATAAAATGTCTTCATTGGAGACCCACCACCCGTTCTATTCTAAATTATTTGTTATAGAAATCCAAAATTTGTCAATTTCAAACCACCATTTATATAAGTAAAGTACCAAAAAATGTGTTTTTATAAGCATAAAAAAGTTTTGAAAAGAGGAGAGTAAATGTTGGAGTCAAAACATTAGCCAATTTAGAAAGATTCAACAAAGAAAGTACTTCAACCTCCTAACTTATATACCCTTACACATACTTATGTCAATTACTTATTCATTTTCGAGCACTAAAAAATAACATATATCAGGCCAGCACAGGTAGAACTTATTTAGTAAAACCTTAGCTATTTACGTCCAGTGTTCCAAGTTTGATCTCGCTTGTGAGAGTTGCCTTCAATTTTCAAATGCAATGTCTCTGGTAGATACATTGTTAGATTTAAATCCACTGAGCAAGAACTAAGAAAATATTTACTTATGATAATTTGAGTTGTAGCATAAGATATCAAAAATAAAAAGAACATACTTTTTTATGGAAAAAAATAACATATATTAGAAACTAAAATATTTACCTATTGATTCTAAAGTTAAATAGCTACATATTCACTCCAAATGTATTCGAACTTTTACAATTTTGGGTGTGTTAGAAAGTAATAAAACTTTTATATGAAAGTTTTTGTTGTAAAAATTTTTAAATTTGAAGATAATAATATGATACGGTAGGAACGATGATGATGAATAAAGAAAATAAAGTTAAAATAGATAGTTTAATTGCCTAAGTAGTTGTGTTGGAATGATTATAAAGTAGGATAGTTATTCAGAAATATGTGAAAAATAATTTTAAAATAAGATAATTACAAATAATGAAAAATTTTAACTTACCATTTTTTTCTCATCGCCAAACACACATTTTGTATATTGAAAACTTAAATATGTAAGGACATTAAAACTTTAGTGCACCCAGTGCAAAACCCATTTTTTAAAATTTTTGAATTTTTTAAATATGTAATACATCGATTTCTAAAGTTCAATAACCACGTATTCAATCTCTAAACGTTTCTGAATTTTTGGAATATATTCAATCTTAATTAAAGTATCTTTTAGGATGCTCAGCATTTGCATACTGATAAATGTTTCTGATGAGTTGGATTTAACAAAATCTTTTTAAAAATGGAAGATCAACCGGTCATATAAGAGAGCATTCTGATCCCCAAAACCAAAGCCCCGTGCAAGTGGAGGCTTTGCTTTCCCCAAGTTTCATCCGTGAAGGGTGTGTAACTGCGGATCCAAATCCAATCTTGTGCATGGTTGCAAGTGTTCCCTCGGTTTGAATCCCAAAAGTAGACCATGTTATTTCTTCTGAAGATATGCAAGCAGAAACACGAGATATTATTCCATTGAGCACAAATAAAATTCTGATTCAGACATCTTTCATTCTTTTACACATCAATAGTTACCCTTTCATGATCTTAAATCAATTCTATAGTTACCCAAAACCCCAATTTCTTTCTCTTTGTCTCTCTCACTCTCTCTCACTTCTCTCTATCCAAACACATCACAATTGATTGCATTTCCATTTTATGTAAGGCTGTTAGCCTCAACCTTGGAATCTATGTACAGAAATCGGAACAAGTGAATCACTTAGCGTTCAGGAGACCATCACCTTATGGCCTTCCAAATGCACCCAACCATCCCATCTCCATGTGCATGCAGCACAATATTCATGCAACAAAGAGAAGCAGCTGGTGTCATCTGCCTGACTTTGTTTCTGTTGATCGGCCAGCTGCTGTCCCTGTTGTCTGGGTCCCACCAAGTGCAACTGCAGCTGACTCTACATGTGTAAGTAGATACTCGTAGATTTTCTTTCTCAGCCTCTCAACTGTCTCTGCTGGAACTGGGTTCCCTTCGTTCTCCTTGCCAGCCCTGATCACATCCAGCCAATCATTAACCCTCTTCAGCTGTGACAGCATGCCCGCAATTTGGCTTTTATCTGATAATACTGACACACCCCCTTCAGCACCAAGGAACTTCTCGACAAATCCTAGGAACCAGTCGCGGGACTCCACCTTCAAGAATTTTGCCAAGTCAGATGCCTCATCAAGGCCACTTCCACGGACCCACTCAGGCGAAGGTGCACGTGGCTTCTGGTTTGTGATAAGGCCATCCACAGCCCGACGTGGGGTTGAAGTTGCAGTTGGTTTAGAGCTGACAGGCATTCGAGCTTTTGTTTGATTTTTTGACACTGCATCCTTTGATGAGTTCTCCAGCACCACTACCTGTTGACTACCCTTCATAGTTTGCTGGCTACGAGTCAATCCTGAACTGGGGTTACATTGTTTGCTAAAGACAGAGAAGGATGATAGATCAGTTGCCAATGCAGCTTGAACCCATGAAGCTGCTTGTTTATGTCTCTCTGATGAGATCTTCAAAGCTTCCTCTGATGGCACTCCATCATGTTCAGGAGATGATCCTGTAGGAACAATCTTTGAAAGGGAATCTGCAATCAGACCTGCTTGGGACAGACAGGAGTGGAGGGCCAGAAACTGTTCAACTGCAGGTTGTGGGCTGTCCTCCTTCGCAGAGGAACTGAGATCTGCATATATACTGCAATTGACCATAGCATTTAAAAAATAAGAAAAAGGACATCAGACAAAGGAAAACATGGTTATCAAAAGCAAGAAGTATCTCTCAGAGATTATCTATCATTAGTTTATCTTGTTTTGCCCACTAAAGGGACAGGAAAAAAAAAAAGTGAAACGAAAACAGTCCACAGTCAGATTCTCGGTCATCTTCACCTTCAAAAGTTGAAGCATGCAGAGTACTCAAGTTTCAGAACTCGGATTTACATTCCAAATTGCAACCATCAAATTGTCCCATCAATTTCTGTTCCTGAATTACAGTTCAGAGGATGATATCCATTTCCTAACGAGGTTCGGTTCTTATGTTCAACCCAGTTACCACTTAAATGGATGACAAGAAAACTTTAGAAGGCAAATGTTATACGGCACATGTGAGGAATTTCAATAGCCTACGTCATCAGCCTTATTAAATGAAGATAATGAGGTAAGCATTATATAGCACGCATGGGGTCCTGTGATCTTGCAGCCATTCTCGAGGCTAATAATGAAAGTAAAGGCAGATCAAGTTGAGAGCTATCAGTGAAATTGTCTTATCCTTTCTTGCAAGCATTGATTTCATTCAGGTAGAAGGAAGATTTTGAGCTTTTCAACAAAGATCCAGCTTAGATGGCTGAAACCAGTATATATTGTAATGAAGTTCAGAAAAATTCCATTAGTCACATATCCACTTGAAGAATAAATAATAAGGTTAACCAACAAGATGTCTTTCAAACAGTGATTTAAGAATTAGACCTAATCACATTGTCTAACAGGAAACTGGTAACAAACCCAATCTGGTTTGCACTGGTTGGCAGTTCATACTGGGTGAAATGGCAGTCGCATAATATTTTGCCAGTTTGCAAAATTTCAAAAGAAACAACAACAGAAAAAAAAAAAATGAGACCCTCACATTGAAATTTGCTCTCCTGCACCCAAAGTGTCAGCCGACTGTGACAATTAACAGTTGACTTTTTCTTCCTCTCTAAAATCATGATCCCCAACTAACTACAACCATTAATCAAGGCACCTTCAGCTGCATATCTTACTGTCTTAAGTGCATTCCTACTTGTTTTATTTGTATTTGCCATGACTAATTCAGTTACACTTTCCCTCAAGATTCTTGTTTAACCTTTAGATTTTTGCAGACGTAAGATGGATCCATTGAGCATCTGCCTTCACATGATGGAAATATCAAATTTTAACAAACCTTCCCTCTTTTGGTCCTCTTCTTGCTTAGAATCCCTAAGCCTAGTCTTTCAAACTCAGTCCCCTTCAACAACGCTAACCAAGACAATGACTGCATAATACCAGCACATGGCTGAGAATCCCTAAGCCTAGTCTTTCAAACTCAGCCCCCTTCAACAATGCTAACCATGACAACAACTACATAATACCAGCACATGGTTCAACCCAGTTCAATCTAGTGATTTCACCAATTCAATGTTTCAAACTGAACCAGGTGATTGACTGATTCAATTATTCATTTCATTCCAGTAAAATTACTTTTAAGTAGAAAGCAACCATATGACATTGTGCTTTTTAAGGGGTCCACCTTCCCCAAAGTCATCAATAATGAATATTTTTAACCAGAGCAACCAACACTTCCTTACCATTTTCTGAAAGATAGACCCATGCTGAGGAGGCCAATTGCTTTGACATTATTGGCAACCAAGATAAACAATGGTTGGACTCCACATATACCAACTCAATCTTGCAAATTTTATAAACCACGATTGTATAGTATTACATCAACTCCAAGTTAGCAATTTTATCCTCACTGTTCCAGTAGATAAATATCATAGCATCATCACAAACTGCACATTGGTAAAGGTTCGCTGCCAATGACTCATGAACATCCAAGCCACTGGGAAATCAGGCATTTAACCAAATGCTATAATCACCGCACAAGATTTAACTGTAATAATGATAGACCCATTACTTTATAGGTTTCATTGCTACAAAGCCTGTGCACCATTCTCCAATAGCCAAACATGTATAAGGTATCATTCCCATCAACACTTTATCAATTGGCGATTCGGAGCTGGGATGGGATGAGGATTTAGAATGGAAGTGTATTGGGAATGGGAAAAAATGTATTGGGGTTGAGAAAAGTTGTGTTAGAAATGAAAAAAGTAAGCTGTTTTTTTTTTTTTTTTTTTTTTGAGAATGGAAAAAGTACTTTTGGAAAATGGGGAATTCCATCCGAGTATCATCCCATCCCATCAAAGAACAACCCTAATTATGTAATCATCACAAACACATGTATGTTTCGCATTGTATTCAGTGGAACACGCCCATTGCCAGGACAGAGCATAAATAAATATCAAATCCATGGTGCCCCTTCTCTACATGAACAACCCTAATTATGTAATCATCACAAAAACATGTATGTTTCGCATTGTATTCAGTGGAACACACCCATTGCCAGGACAGAGCATAAATAAATATCAAATCCATGGTGCCCCTTCTCTACTCAGAAAATAGGAAATTTTGGAGCCCTCTAGCATAAATTCTATGACGAAGGAATGTTAGTCTTTTGGAAACGAGTTATTATATAAGCAAATATATGAATGAAAGAGTCAGTAGCAGAAGAAGATGGCAGACCAAGTAGGAATTGGATATCAACAGAGGATGGTCAATTAGCATGAATAAATGCTATAGATGCAGAAACCAAAAGAACATTCAAATTTAACAGCAAATAATATTCCAGTCATTTCCTTTATTTCAAGAGAATAGGAAAAAACTATATATTTATTGCAGAGGAAAAACTTCCAGAGCAATATATTTGGCTCCTCTTAATCTTGCATGTACCTTAAGCAGCGGATCAAACTCTCTGCAGCAGAAGCTTCTTGCATGGCCTCAATTGCAGCAAGCTGAGCTGCATCTCTCTGCTTCAAAACTACCTGAAATTAAAAGTCAAGAGTACAATTTACAAAAGGAGAAATATTAGGAAAAAATTTTGTTGCATTTTTTCAATGACTAAAATATAAAAGCAGGAGATAAGTGGTCAAAGGGAACATTCCAAACTCTGGGCCAAAACCTATTTCATCGACAGCTGAATCGGTAGTTAACTTTGGAACGTATGGAAGTATTTGCAGGAAGATCGCATTCAATTGACTAGAAAGTAGTTCATACCTTTCCAAGCTTTGCAAGCGAGGGAGGAAGAGAGGCCCATGATGCACTTCCATCTGTCAATCTTCTGTTACTTGTCACAACCTTGACTAGATTGCCAGGGAAACCACTATTAGCAACTTCTGATGGTTTCTTCACAATAGACGTCTTTGGCTTACTTGATTTATCTGAATCATCCAAAGAACCATTTGTAATTCCTTTCCTTGCAATCATCTGGACCTTGTTCTCCTCTTTAGATGACGGCTTGTCATTCGCTATTGACTTCCTCCGGGGAGTCTGCTGTACAGAAGAAATAGGAAACAGTTAACCATGTATCTGGGTGGCCTTTAGAAGCAACTATAAATCTCAAACTACTGCTTAAAGGAATTGTGCACGCTATACTCATTAGCTTCAGCAAGAAATGGACCATTGGAGACTACATGTCTGAGCAGCATGAAATTGCGTCTGTCTATAGATAGAAAACGTAAATGAAGTCTATAGTTGATTATTGCCGCCGTTGTTCTATTGTCGGCAGCATCAACAACCGAGCCTCAACCTAACTAATTGGGGGATAAACTGCATAAACACATCTGCCCTGTCAAAGGCCCATAGATAAAATATTTTCTAATCCGAAGACAAGAAATGCCTTTAAAGAATAAAACAAAACCCCGCCGAAACTTTGATCTTCAGTCAACTAGACGATGCTGTAGATTGCAAATACAAAGCTATAGATTCGTCATCAGCTTCTTCACCATTCCAATCGATAGTTCAAAATCAACGCAATCAGGAAAATTTTCTATGCTAAAAGCAACGATGCTGAAACATGGTACAAAATTTCTCAAGTCAAGCCAAGCCATTCAAATTGTCTACACTGTTTGATTTTTCTATGAAAGCTGCAAGACGGGAATCAGTGAAAAAGACTCACAGAAATGCCTCGAGCTTCCATCTTGGAATCGATCTTGGGTGCCCTTAAGCTGACGCTTTCCCTGCCTTTCATCTCCACACTTCCTTCCCAGCTCTTCCTCAAAGCCTTCGGCCCCGAATCGATTCCCTGAATGAAATTTCCAACCGATCCCCGCTTCCCCACCGAGCTCGACCTGAACACCGACGCAGCTCTCTCCAGCAACCCTTGCCTTGTGGCTGCCTTCTCCATCCCTTTGATCTTCGATTGTTGCTTCACCCCATTCGCGAACTTCTCAAAAGAGGTGGGCAAAGAATAGCAGCTCGTGGGAGATGAGGGGATCGACCGTGAATTCACGGATTTCGACCTAACCCCAATTTCCTTCTTCTCCACAACATTCACGACAGTCTTCGAAACCGAAGACCTTGTTCTGTTCAAAGCAGGCTTTTTCTCAGGCTCTTCAACCTTACTCCCATTTGATTTCACAGACCTGGATTTCTCCTTATCCCCAACGACGCTTCCATTTGCGCTTTTGGGCGATGTTTTTTCTGTGGTTTTGGATCCTGAGGAATTGAGGAAACAAAGAGAATGCGTGGCCACAAGATCTTCAGGGGTGCCGACGCAAGGGTGGCGCCCCGGCACCGGCCTCACGCCTCGGAGGATTGGAACAGGCGTCGCAGCTTCAAGCCGCTCGACGTGGATGAACTGGCCCAGCTGCAGCTTATCGCTTAGAATGAGATCATGCTGTTCGTCAGGGAGGGAGACGTATGTGGCATGCGAAGAATCGGAGACCTTCAGATAGAATCCCTTGTTTGGAAAGAGCTCACCACCCGCGAGCGCAGGGACGATGCTGACAACCTGCAGCAGAGACGAGCGATGCTCACCGGCGACTTTCACATCGGTGTTCATGTGCTGCAGAAGCTTCAGCAGGACTCCCGGTACCAAGGACGCCATTGCGGCAATATCCAAAGCACATTACTCTGCAAATCCAATCTGAAAAATTCGAGCTCCCCTCTTCTTTTCGATCCCTGCCAACAAAACCCACATAAAATCTGCAATGCCCAGAAGGAAAGGGGCTAGCTTTTAAATATCACAGGGATTGGAAAGATGAACAAACACATTGTGGTATCAATCTCTGCAGAGGGGAAAGATGAATTTCTGCCTTCTTTTTTATCCCAGAGAAAGGAACAGGGAAGGGGGGAAATCTGCCATGTTCAGATGGAAAGATTAATGTTCGTGGGTTTTCTGACAGAAACCAGATGAAAACCAAATCAATCTCCAAATCTTAAGGAGTTGTGCCGAGGAAGGATGGTCGACAAAACCCGAAAAGACAGCAGGATTAAAACAGACACGGCAGAGTGGGATGGTTGGATAAGACGAATCCAGAGAACATGGCAAGTGATGAGTGTTGCTGGCGGATAATAAAAAAATCAGAAGAAAAGGTGAGAATGATTGCAGGAAAGGGGTCTTCTATGATTAAGATACAGCACATCCAACCTGACACCTCTTCAAGCAACTCCCGCCCTCTCTCTGCTTCGTTTTTCTTCTCCCTGTTTCTGCCCTGTTTTTCTATTCTCTTTCCCTGGTGGGTACGCAGAGAAGAAATGAGGAGTGGGAATGGGTGCAAGTTGGAAAAAGGCTTGCACTTGTGCGTGTTGCACTTGCACAGAGCAAATAAAATAATTATATTTTAGGTTAATTTTAAATATACTTACTATTCATAATTACAAATATACCTACTATGTCTGAAAACTTTGACATATATAAGTGAAATTTTATACATATTCATTCAGTTTGTCATAATTAAAAATAGTCATTATCCATCATATAAAATATCCAAAATACTCTTTATTATTTAATAATAATATTCATTCCAGATAGAAGTTGAACAATATAATAAAAACATATCTAATGTATGAGGAAAGCCTGATAGAATGAATTTTAGTAGTATAGATATTACACAAATTACATTAAATATTAAATTAATCAGGGGTATTTTAGGATTTTAAAATTATTAAATATTGATAACTGTCATAATTAATATATTTGAAATTTCGCTTTTACTTAGTGGGTATATATAAAAGTTTTTAAACTTAATAGGTATATTTGTAATTAAAAGCAAATATAATGGATATATTTGAAATTCATACTTATTTTTTCTTTAGAAATTTTTATTTAGCACTTCTCGAGCGGGTTCTCACTTCTCGCATCCTGTTCTGATTTCTGAATTTGCACCATTTAGTGCTGGGTTAGGCTGACTTGCCGCGTGCGGTCCGTTGGAAAGAGCGAAAAAAAAAAAATGCATCGAGGGTAAAAATAGAAAAAATAATAATAACAAAAAATTAAACAGTATGTTTGTTTATGACTTAAAACTTTTCATCCTTAGCAATTACCATATTTTTATTTATTTTTCAAGTCTTTGTATACAATTAACCTTTTTTAATTATTTATATATAATTGCATATAGAACTAATATATCTATTTTAACTTTGTTACCTCTGTTTCTCAAAAGTCCTCTTGTGTTATGGTATTTTTTTTCCATTTTAAAAATCTTTTATCTAAAGGTTTTTTTATAAGTTTCCAAACATATCATAAGTAAAATGAATAAATATTACATGAAGACATGAAAAATAATTGAAATATATAGCCAACGATAAGCAGAATAAAATAGCTAAATAATATTTAATAGGAGTGTATTTTGTATTGGATAAGATTTTTTTAACTTTAAAATGAAAAGCTTTTAGCATAAATCTTTTTGAAGAGTGATAGGTAATATAATATAATAAAAGTAAAGTTACTTATATAGTGCACTCAAGTGCACTTAGCATTGATGCACTTTAGTGCATTTAATCTTATTTTTTAGAATTTTTTTTATTTACTAAAAATGTTACTTATTTTTAAAAATAAAAAATATTTAAAAAATCAAAAAATAGTAAAACTGGATATATATGTTAAATATACTTAGATTAATAATTATATAAAAATTTAAAAAAATAAAAAATAAGTTAAATGTTTTTCGTAAAAGTAATGAAGATGATAAAATTAAAATAATAAGTTAATAGTATGGGTAGTATGAAAAACAATTAAAAATTAGTGTAGTTATAAATGAATATGTGAATAAATGACTATAAAATATATGGAAAATAAAAAATTTTAGATTAATAAATTTATAAGAATATCAAACACACCTTAAAGCATCGAATCTTCATTAAACAACATTGGAGAAGAAAACATCATTTAATCTTTATGGAAGGGACGTACTCTGTTTAGGAGGCTATAAAAAATAAAAAAGAACTACTCGAGCAATAGTGCAAGCACATTCAGGGTGTGTTTGGGAATTGGGAGAATAAAAGTTTTGTTGAAAAGTTTTGAAGAATAAAAGTTGTCAAATAATGTGATATAATAAGGGTAATGATGATGAGTAAAAAAAATAAAGTTAAAATAGATAGGTTAGTTGTATAAGTAATTGTATAGAAATGATTGAAAAATAGGGTAGCTGTATAGAAAAATATGAAAAATGATTTAAAAATATAGTAGTTATAGAGAGTAAAAAGTTTTAGAATGAAAAAGATTAAGATGATATTTTATACTAATTACCAAACACACCCTCATTTGCTAACTTATAAAATAAAATAGAAAAATAATCAGAAGGTAAAATCGTACATTAGTATTTATTGAAAAAGGGAGCATGTTAACATACGTCCTTCGTTAGTTTTTTATTTTTATTTTCTTTTCATTTATATGGGCAAATGTGCATATAATTTATATCCCCGTATTTGCCCCTTTAAAATTATTATGCATAATTTAATAGTTTTTAAAAAGTAAAAAATCACAAATTTTCATGTGCTAACACCGTAAAATGAGTGAAAATTTTATATTTTTAAAAAATTACAAAAAATATATGCATATAATTCAAATTTGTTAAATTTCAATATATGAAATTCATACATATATGTATATATATATTTGGGCTCACGCGTAAATGAAAAAAAATAAAAATTATACAAAATTAAAAGAATGATCGCATCTCATGCTATCAAGCCTCCAGAAAAGTAGCCCAGTATTTATTATTATTATTATTGGTATGTAATTATATATATTTCAGCATATTTCATACTTTTTGAAGATATGAGACATTCTTACAAATATGGAGACACACATAATATCCCAAAGAAATCTAGAGACATAACTCCACGAAAAAATCTGAAAGACACAACTTCCAACAGGCCACCAAGAGACTACTTGCTCTCACACCCCCTTCACCCAGGAGACTACCTGCTCCCAAACTACTTTTTTTTTTGGGCTAAAAATCCCATCCGAGATTTGAACCTGCACCGACAGCGCGACGCAGTATTTGCGTCGCTGTCGATGACCAACGGAGCTAGCCTCGGTTGGTGCCCCTGTATTTTAATTTTACTCTTAAAGTTTGAGTAAATAAAATAATTATATAAAAAATGACTAAAATATAAGAATAAAGCTGAAAAAATAAAACTATTAGGGTATGTTTGCTTGGGGCCAAAACTTGTCAATTAAAACTTTTCAACGCAAAACCTTTCACTCTTTATAACTACTCTATTTTTTAATTATTTTTTCACATTTTTCTACACAAACTACCCTATTTTTCAATCATTTCTACACAACTACC
>JAXCLR010000001.1:81608167-81629948 GCA_035584095.1 Annona squamosa
ACCCCCCCCCCCCCCCCCCAACCCCAACCCCAAACTAATCCATCCCATGTGCTTCGGATCTTCGCATACACGCGTGTAACCTTTTGTACATTTTAGCTGTGCACGTCTTAAGTCTTGAAAACAACCTAGTTTGCCGATTCGAAGGGAAGCCAGAGCTTACGATCAAGTATTTCGCACTCTTTTATTACCGAAGAGAACGCACCGAAAACCTGTACCGCACAACCAGAAACCAACTACCGATTAATACCATGAAATGTCATCATGCTGCCTAAGGATGAAACTCCGTCTAGGAATGATGAAAGAAGATCAACAATACACATAATAAAAAAATTTAAGAGCATATTTCGTTACGCCAACAACTTTTTAAATCAAACATTTGAGGGTGTTTTTGGTAATAAGCAGAAAATATTAAACTGAAATTTTTTACTCTTTATAACTACCCAATTTTAAAATTAATTTGTTATATCTTTCTATATAACTATTGTATTTTTTAATTATTTCTACATAGCTATCTATACAACTAACATATTTATTTTAACCTTATGAAATATTTGGTAATTTGAAAGTCATGAGAAATGTGGTATAGGATAGGAGTAGAAAATGAAATTTTTTTAAAATTATGTAATTAATATTAAATGATATAGATAAAATTGAAATAAATAAGTTTATTGAAATTTTTTAAAGGTTTTGTTGGAAGGCAGGTAATAGGAAAAATAATTGTCATATAGGAGTGAAAGTAAAAAATATGATGATTAATTAATAAATGAGGAGCCTTGAAATCCATACACTTATCATTTCCACCTTGTTTACCCCTGAAATTTAGCCTTGTTCTTTTTACACACCATAATTGTCTTTTCCATATCACATAGCTTTCTATCAATTTAACAATTTTTATATAAAAAATTGCATCCAAAATTTTATTATTTTCTGAATGAACCATGATTTAAAACTTTTCATTTTTCATAATTATCATAGTTTTTAATTATTTTTCATATTTCATATACAATTACCTTAAATTTTAATGATTTATACATAACTAATTTATTTATTTTAACTTTAGTTTATTTACTTAGAGTCATTACCACTATTATATTATATTATTTTTTCTAATTTTGAAAACTTTCATACTAAAAAAAATTATCTATACAAACAAATGAAGTAAGCATGCCAATCATATATAACCGTTCATAAATCGCTAATTTGTAGACAATAAAAAAATTCCAAGATGCGTAACACAACAAAAAAAATTACAAGAATGTGTTTGTTTACACATAAAATTATTTATACTACAAATTTTCCTCTATAGAATTATCATACTTTTCAATCATTTTATTATATTTTCTATATAACTAACTTATTTTTCTTTACAATTTTTTCATGCAACAATTATATTTTTCAATCATTGCTTTTATTATATTATATTATTTTCTTATATTTCAAAAACGTTTATAATAAAAAAAATTCTCAAAAGTTTTATCACTTTCAAATCACATTCTAAAAAAATAGTTTCCCTACCTTGACCATGTAGCCAACGAACCCTAAAGAGCAAATAAGAACGAAAAATCTATATAAAATACCATTATAAATACAAATAATACTTCGAGAAAGGGAAATGTGCTAGATTATTAAAATGTCAGGGTCATAGGCGTTCGGTTGGAGGTTGGGAAATGAAGGAATCTGAAGTCGGAAACGATGTGAAACCTAATTAATTTGACATATATCGACCATATGAATTTATAGTTTATTAGTCTTTCCCTTACATTGCAATTTTATGATTGAAATCATCCTCGTTCAATCCCCATCGCTCCCATTACATATTCCTTCCGTTTTATCTTACCCATCGTTCAATATAATTTTCTTCAAACGCACAAATTTAGACGAACGCAAAAGCATGGCCCATGTAAAATAAAATCTACAGACGATTTTCAGTAGTATTAAGAAAAATGCTTGACTATAATAATATTACAATTTTGTATTTCACATAAATTTCATTTTTTATTGTTATATTTATAAATCATCTAAAAGTACATTTTTCTACCCGTCTTATATATTTTCTTACCCAATCAATAAAAGATTGTGCAACTAATGCAAAAAAAGGACACAAACTCCCTCCAATAAATGAAAGACAACTACCCTTTCTTTCAATTTAACCTTGGGCCAACTAGTATAAATACCCTAATGTTATCCGACTAGGGTACACCCTTAGTGGCTCTGTAAATTGGATGTTACCGAGCCAGGCTACACCCCAAGTGGCTTTACAAATTGCATTTTTCTGATTAGGTAAACAACACACCTAAATAAACAAATATGAATTTCAAATGTGAAATACCATATTAGACTTATCCATAAATTAGGCATGATTTCTAACTTTAGAATAGCATATGTTAATTTGAGACTATATGATATCTCAAAATTAATCTTTTATAATGAGCAGTAATCGCATTAGTCCGAGCTAAGCAAATCATTATATAATCCAAGCAAAAATTCCTATTATATATCTACATTGAGAATTTTTATAAATCTTTAATTTAAGTATATTTAATTGATAAACCAACTTTTATCATTTTTGAAAACGTATGTATATATATATTTTAAATTTATAACTAATAGTGTATAATATGTGTTTTATAAAAAATAATGAAAAAACCAACAAATATAAATGTAAATATAAATGATATAATTTATTTGTAATATAATTTGAAAATGACAAAAATCTATGCAAATGTAAATAAAAATAACATAAAATTCATAGACATAAAGAAATTTTATTTATATTTCATGTATATAATTAATTTATATTAATGTGTTTGTTTTTCACTGCCACTATTGCATCTAAAACTTTTTACATTTACAACTATTATATTTTAAAATTTTTTTTCCACAACTTTTTATATAATTACCTAGATTTCATAATCTGTGTTTTGTTTCATTAGGTCTAGGCTTTGCAAAATCGACTTCAAAACAATGATCTTCCTCTGACCCAAGTTGCAGGCATGTTCAAAAGCGCAGCATCCATTTCAAGCTGCTACGGAAAATTGGACCGTCTATCATTTTGATAGCCTAAGGTACTGCCATTTGTGCCTTGTGGACCCCGCTGCTGATTCGACACAATGGCTCTCGCTCATGCACGTGTGTGGAGGGCACGTAGTCGTGGTGGGCGGCGCGAGAGTTCACTGAGCGCTCGCTACGGTAGGTGAGGCTTCTCCCTCCGTGCCAACTGCCAAGTCAGTTCATCCATACCGCATCCGCGTACGGGGAGTTTGACGTTTCTTAAGAGTCGACGTGATTGGCCAGCGGAGTGCACAGTGTCGAGCTGCAACTGCAGCGCACGGCTTTTGGGCGAAAATTATGCTTTTTTTCTCCGACAGGTATTATTTCAGAAAGGCATATTATAAATGATACGAAATTTCTAGATTCAATTTATATCAACATTCTCAATACAGTTTTTCAATTTTTAATATAAATTTTTAATTTTCGATACAACGTTGTTTATTTCTAATACAGATCATTACATTCTCATACGAGATACGGATTCCTTATAAAAATCTTCTCTTTCGTGCTAACTGCCAAGTCAGTTTGTATGCTCCGCGTCCGCATATGGGAAGTTAGACATTTCTTGGGAGTCGACGCGATTGGCAAGCGAAACCCATAATGTTGAGCTGCAAGTGTAGCGCACGTGTCTCTCGTGCAAAAATTATGCTTTTTCTCTTCCATGGACTTATTTTAGAAGGGCATTTTGCCAATGATATCAGATTTTTAGATTGAATTCATATGACCATTTCCAATACAGCTTTTCAATTTTCAATATAGTTTTTTTAATTTCAAATACAACTTCACTTATTCTTAATACACATTATTATATTATTATTCCAAATACAGATTCGATTAAATAATCTCGTATAATTTGGAATGCACTCTAAATGATTTGACTATCTAACAATTTTATTTTTTCTTAACAACTATCCTATTTATTTCAACTTTATCAATACTATTTTACAATGATTAAGAAATTTTCAAAATATTTAATTTTTTCACTCCTCACTATCTTCTAAATTTATGCATGGCACCTAAATAACTTCCATTACACCTGCCTAGAAAATGGGAACTTAATCAATATGACTGTTTAGCAAAGGAAACATTTAGGTATTGTTCAGGAATACGTAAAAGGAAAAATTTATGGGATGTGGTGGAATATGAAAAATGAATATTTCAAAAATTATCCGATTGATAAGAATAATAAGGATAAAGTTAGAATAAATAAATATAATGAAGCGTAGTTATTAGAAAAAATAATTAGAATATAAGGATAAAAATGAAAAATATGATTATTATTTAATAAATGACTTCTTTGAAATTCAAAATTCTACAAATTTTCTTTATTTCCAGCGTCTGTTTATTGTCAAACATCATCTGCTCACAAGCAATGATTTAAGGAACATATTAGAATTTCATTCTTCATTAGATTTCTATTTTTTCTTTAGTTTAAAGGTGGGAATGGAATGACATATCACATTTTTCAATACACTTTTATCTATTTTCAATACATATTGATTACTTTCCAATATAACTTTACTTATTTCTAATACATCTCTGTTCATTCCGGCACATTTTCATCTCATTCTACCTCTGAACTACTTTTACCTATTTTCAATACATCTTTATCCGTTTTATGTACATTTTCATTACATTATATATTTGAACTGCCCAGGGCAAGCAAAGTGCCATCCATGTTTTTTTTTATTGGTAAGTGCCATCCATGTTAGACTCGCACTTTTCAAGGTTTCAGATTCTCCATCCGGTGTTTTCAAAAGTAATTTCCGGCCCGCACATGAAATCCTATGTTCCGCAGTCGCCGCTGCCAAGGAAAATTCTCCATTCAGATCGTACGGAACGTGGGCCCCAAGTGGGTTAGTCGGATGAGGAGTAGACATCTGCCGCAGAAAGCTGGATAATTTTTTCGTTTTTGCCGGCCGACGCACGGGACGAAAATACCGGTTTGCTCGTAGTTAGTTCTGTGGGTCCCAGAAACCGTAAGGTTGGATTAGAGCGAGACGCGTCTTAAATGCAATGAATTTCGTTTACGATCTACTAATTGACCTGATTTTTGGGTTGCCATAAAGAGAAGCAATAATCCCCACCGTGGGGCCCGCATTTGGAATAGCTTGATTGGTGCTCACTCGCACGTGCCAATGATGAAGGCCGAGTTCTCCTCTTTTTCTGGGCACCGTGATCATTGATCATTCCTTCCATCTCCCTTGGGTGCGTGAAATAGATGACCGGTCATCCCATCATCCCAACCCAAGCAACCAACAACCCCGCATCATGATTAGACAGGTGGGTCCCCACGTCGACGCATGCGGAAGCGCGATTGGTGGGGCTTGGATTGCCCATGACCCAGAAATCAAGGCGATGGGATAGCATCCCAACAGCCTCTCGGCTCTCGCTGATGGATTTTTAAAGCCCTTTTCGAGCCATCATCGATGAGCTAATATGTACCACTTTTGCTGTTATACAAGCTCGTACTTCTTCATCGACCAAACACCCTGAGGTTTGTTTGCCGAGGTGTAAAACTTTTAATGAAAAGTTGTAGAAAATAGAAGTTTACAAATAATGTGATATAATAGGAGTAATGATAAGGAATAAATAGAATAAAGTTGAAAGAGATAGATTAGTTATGCCGGTAGTTGTTTAGAAATGATTGAAAAGTATAATAATTGTATAGAAAAATATAAAAAAATGATTAAAAAATAAGGTAGTTATGAAGAGTGAAAAATTTTATATTAAAAAATTTTAACTTGATAACTTTTTCTTAATAACAAACACACTCTTAATGTTTCCGTTACTTTCAACTTGGGTTGGATTGAGTGAGGGATAGATCTTATCTTTATTATATTTTTAAAGTTTTTTTTTTATCATACTTAATTTTTAGTTTTGTTGACTAAAGGCCTGTCTTATACTATTTTTTAAGGTTGGATTAGTTTCGATTTTATTTTCAAATGGGTTCTTTAAAATGATCTTTCTTTTATAGAAAAAAGAGAGTTTACAATTCAACCTTGTCAACCAACTGTGCTGGCGAGGATGAGTCGATGTGATGGAAACTCTATAAGACATTGGATAAATTGTAGAGTTAAAACTCTTCAAACCAATTTTTTTTTTTTACTTTTTACAACTATTGTATTTTTTAATTATTTATTTGTTGCTTCTTATATATCATTTCTATGCGACTTTTTATGCATCTAGCTTATTTATTTTAATTTTATTTTGTTTAATAACTATCATTACTCCTATAATATTACATCATCTTCTTGCATTTCAAAAATTTTTCACAACAAATTTTTCATCAAAAGTTTATCACTTTTTTAACATGCCCTACGTTTAAACATTATAATTTTCATACAAATCTTACTTAATACTTATAATTACTATGGTAATAATACCATTTTAAAACACATTGATTAAATGTAATAAATGATAGATAAATTAGACAATTTTTTATGTTTATAAAAAGATATATTGTGGATTTTTAAATATATAATTATCTTATAAAAGATATATTGAACACATATTATTAAATTGAGGTTGGCTTTGGATACTGAGATTTTGAAATATACTATACCTTAATTCAGCAAGATATTTTTTATTTGAAATCTATCCTACCTTATGGGTAGAAAAATAAGAATATACCATACTTATTTTAGAGCATTAAATAAGTTGCCTTATTGGTATTCTACAGAATTTGCACTTTAGATAGAAAATGTATGGTAAATGAGTTAACTTGATAATTTATTTGTCTAACTCACTTGAATAGAGTTGGAGTTGACTTTTTTAGTTAAAATGAGTTACAGGAACTATGATAACCCACAATGCTAAGTAAATGAATTGAGGTGTCCTGTTAGTAACTCGCCAACCCATTTATCTATCCATATAATCCCGTTAATCCATTATTCTGTTAACTTGTGTATGTTAAGTATACAATTGAAGCTTGAGTTCCCAACTATTTGATTTTGACGACCTCGATGCTACTACTTAGATTATCAGATATATTTGCAAGTTAGCATTATTTTTTTATTATTTGAAAGTCAAATTTTATTCTATTTCATACAATTTTATCAAATCAGTCTGTTTGGATATTCGTTAATAACCTATCAATAACTTGTTTCGTCTTCCTGTCTACTTACCAACCCATTAATTAAATGGATTATAAATGAATAGGGTCGATATTTTATAATTAAGTAAATAAATGAATTGAAATTAAGACTTTTTAAATATATTAAGATTAAATTTAGGATATCTGTTTACACCCTTACCTTTAGTTGGTGGGAGAAATATGGCTAACGCAGCGGCGGAATGGAGTGGCCGAGTTAAATTCATGAGGAGTCAATTAACCAGGTGCTTGAATGGGAATTAGGAAATACAGTTAGCGGACAACAGCAAGTGTTATCTGTTCTTGGCGGGGCATATTTCCTTGCATGGGCAGTTGGAATTCGAACAGTAAGCTCTAGAGTCTAGACAGATGGATTTTATATCTAATTGAGTTTGTTAGGCGTCTGTTATGCTCTGCTGCAGTTGATTGCGGGAGGGTTTCAATAGATCCGTTAAATATTAAAATATGAATAAAATATTGTAACTAATGGCCTGTTTACGACTTGGAATTAGACAATGACAGGATGAGCACATGGCATGAAAAATATCGTTATTTATTGAAAATAAAAAATTGTACAAAAATTTAAAAAAATTATATGTAAAATGAGAGAAATAAGTTAATTTTAAAAAAATTTAAATATATTTTTAATAATTTAAAATTTTATCTCATGTTTATTCCATTACCGTCCCTTAAGTTGTGAACAAAGGTGGCAGCTGAAACAAAAGGATATCTGGACAGAATTATTCACGCAGGATGGCACGGTCTTGAGATTAGTGCGTTTAACGTAAGCGTGGGAAAGGTAAATATTTTAAAATTTATGAAAATCATGTGATATGATGGAAATAACAAAAATAAGTTTATTTTAAGGTGTGTTTAGTAATGACTAAAACTTTTAATGAAAAGTTTTGAAGAATAAAAGTTGTCAAATTATGTGATATGATAGTGGTAATGTTGAGATATGATAGTGACAATGTTGAGTAGAAAAAGAAGTTAAAATATATAAGTTAGCTACGTGAATAATTATGTATAAATGATTGAAAAATAGGGTAGCTGTATAAGAAAATATGAAAAAATAATTAAAAAATATAATAGTTGTGAATAGTGAAAAATTTTAAATTGAAAACTTTTAACTTAAAAATTTATATCCAATTGTCAAACATACGCGAAGTAATGTAGCTAAATGATCAAATGCTCGCCGCGGATCGCCCCTCCGCTCCCCTCTGCCACGTTCCAAATAATGTTTTTTTGCTGTTTTTGGACACAAGCAAGTAAAGAGTATTGACGACGTAGATGACAACTGTAAGAGAAGAAATAATTAAGAGGAGCAAGGAGTCTTTCCTTGCTAGATTTTACTATTCTAATTAATTTTCAGTTAAATATTGTAGTGCAGATATTTGTATATAAATTTTCCGATTTTTAAAACGTAACAACCCCATTGCTAACATGTCCAAGACAAATTCAAAAATAAAAATGGGTTGAGTATGCGTTCGGATATACTAAAAGAAGTTAGAAAACTACATTTGACAGCTTAGAAGAAAGTTTTATCCAAATTAAATATATTCATGAGTCATATTTGCTGAAAAATATATATGTGTGTAAAATATGAAAAATACTTGGATTTATTTGCATACGTATTAAAATATGATAATATTTAATAAAATCATTTATTTTCATAGTAATGACTTTTTAAAAGTTTAGATATTGAATATATAATTTTAAAATTAATATTCAGTCTCAACCATTTTATTACATTAATTTTGCACATTTACAAATGAAACTCATGTAAAGTGATATTTTACATGATATTAGACAATTGAAACCGTTTTCATAATAATATAAATAATATTACATTTGTTTTTAAATAAAATCTTCATTTCAAAATTTTTATTCTATAAAACTACTTAATTTTGTAGTTATTTCTTCAATCTTTCCATATAAATGACTTTATTTTTTAATCATTTTTATGCAACTATTTATATAATTATTAACTTATCTATTTTAATCACATTATCTGTATTCCTCTTCGTTACCCATATCATATAATTTTCTTTCATTTTAATAATTTTTACAATAAAATTGTTTCATTCATAAGTTTTATCATTTTGGTAATACAGTTACTAAAAACTGAATTTTCTATCAACCACCGATATATTAAAAGTAAAATAGATTACATATAAGCAAAGCCCCTGTACCCCCGTGCATGTGTATATGAATGCAAGTCTCTGATATGAGCTTTGTCCTTCTGCTAAATTACACTGGAAAATATAAGCCCCCAACCCACGAAAGACAGAGACGAATTAAAATCTCGAGCGAAATTATTTTTTGGAGCGGATGCAATAGCTAGTTGCAGTCGGTGATGATAAACATTATGATCCAAATCTCATCATGTAATTGACGATGACTGCATGACAATCCCGGGCAACATGTAGCTGGTGCTGCACAGAGAAATAATCAAATAAAGCAAAAGCCAAATGAATTATTATTATTATTATTATTATTATTTTATTTTTATGGAAGACACTTGTTATTATTATTAAGTTTTTATGGAAGGCAGATGAAAATTTCAAGCACGGATATCAGTGAATCTCGGGAACTTGGGATTCCAACCGTGAACTCGTGAGTAGGGCCGACTACCATAGGGTGCAACTCGGATAGAGTTTTGTTAAATTCGTTGTGCCTGCAGCTCGAAACTCAAATCGGGAATGCCTAACAGTTTATTAAGTGTGTGTTTAGTAATAAATAAAATTTTTGATGAAAAATTTTGAAGTGTAAAAGCTGTCAAATGATGTGATATGATAGAGGTAATGATGAGTAGTAAAGAGGATAAAGTTAAAATAGTAAGTTAGTTGTATGGATAATTGTGTATAAATGATTGAAAAATAGGGTAGTTGTACAGTAAAATGTGAAAAAAATGATAGTTATGAAAAGTAAAAAGTTTTAGATTGAAAAATTTTAACTTGACATTTGTTGTGGATTGCCAAACACACACTAAATCGGAATAATATTTCAATGTATCATAATGTATTAAAATATTAAGGTATAAAACCCTAAATTTTAAAATATTTTTTTGAATTTTTTATAAAACTGTTAATTTAATTGTATTGAATTTATAAATTAAAATGTACAATTTTTGAATACGTGTATTTTTTTAAATACTGTTGGTTGTCGTCATTTTTAAATGACTAAAATACCCTTATTGTTAAAAAATTAATAAAATATATTTATACATCTCAAAAAATGGTAGAATTTAATATATATGTTAAATACACTTAAGTTAACAATTTCGTAAAAAATTTTAAAACATAGAATTTTGCACTCTGACATATTCAAACATTACTCATTAAATCATATGCCATTGCATGCTGTCAACGTCACATGAATTTGACTCCAGGTTAAAATTCCTTCTTTAAAATAACTCATAACAGTTTATTAAAATGACTACAAATAAATGTAAGTGAACCTAATGTAATAAATATAACTTAATGCATTTTAAGTTGTACATAATTAAATGAAATCAATGATATTTTCATCTTGCAGATAAGTAATAAAAGCGAAACCAGATCGGTAAATATACTCGAGGAGCGGAGGATCTTATTAAAAAGAATTAAGTGATTCAAATGGACTCGGGAGCACCCCACCGTTCCAATATTGTGCTCTTCCCAGTAGTGCACAAATTTCTGTACGTACTCCTGGGGGGACACACCAATTGCCCTCCTTTCCACGGATCCCTGCCGTGAATGCTTTGAAATGGGCGAAACCGGCGGGTTTGTGCAACTTTTCTCTTAATCCGAAAAGGGTTCCACTTTCTTGAAATCTTTTAAACACCACCCTACTCGGTCCCCTCAAATGCATAAATATAATTAGGTGATCAGTCACCAGCTCGATTGTCGGCAAGCTCTCTGATGCTTGTTTCTTGGGATGTGCATGGGAGGGGCTAAATAAATAGAATTTGGCGGAGCACATGTGGACCGAAATGGATGAATTCGTTTCCACCATGTACGTGCGTTCATGTATGTCACTGCAGCTTAGCTAGTTGTAACCATTTGGCTCTTGAGTCTTGACTTGGAAGATAAACACGATGGAAAAACTTAATTTTTATCAGTATTATAACAATCAATCATGCATGGCTGGAAAAAAAAGCTGGGCGACTTGTAAATATACCAACATAGTTTAACACTAATTGCATATATACTCAAGTAGTTTCAAGAATTGTATATTATTCCCACATAATTTTACAAAAATTGTATATTACCCTTACATGGTTACTTGTAGTTAATACTTTGCCTAACATTTTGGAAAATGAAAAAAATATTCTCGCTGATAATTTGCATATATGCCTACATAGTTTGACGCTAATTGTGGATATACCCGTATAGTTTCACAAATTACATATTACCCCTACATAGTATCACAAAAAATGCATATTACCCCCCACAAATCTATGTGGGTGTAATTTGTGTAATATGCAATTTTGGTGAAATTAGTTGGGGTAATATGAAATTCATAAAATTATGTAGGTATATCTGCAATTAGTATCAAATCATATGAGTATATCTACAAATTACTAACGATGACGTATTTATCATTTTAGGCAAGGTATTAACAGCAGGTAATGACATGAGAGCATACGTAATTTTAGTGAAATTATGTGGGGTAATATACAATCCATGAAACTACATAAGTTTATTTGCAATCAGCGTTAAACTATGTGGGTATATATGCAAATTATTCGAAAAAAGAATTCCCGTATGGATCATTTAAGCTTACTATTATTATGGATGTATACATGCCAGATGTAATTCCCAAGTTACTGGTATCATCTTTAAACGTGTAGAAGAGTAATGCATGCAAATATTGTTTACTTTTTACCATCCTAACTCGCTTATTACTATTTACCTAGAAAAATCACCGCCAGTTAGGAATTGCATTCGCGCTTTTACAAAAGGATTAAGAAGCTCAAATAGGATGTGAGTTAACGATATATATTAAAATGGAAAATATTTATTTTTTAAATTGAAAAAGTTATTTTAAGAATTAAAAAATTATCTTAGAAACAAAGATGACGTGGAACTTCTATTATTAAAAAATTAATCCCTGGCCTAGAATCCAAATTTTACTATGGATAACGTAGTCTACAGTGATCATTGAGGCAAAAATTAGCTTTTTGTGTGTGATGGTAGCAGCCTTCTGCCCCACTTCAGTGATGGAACCCGTTCCCAAGTTTGGAATCATTTTGATTTTGCAATCTGACGAATCCAAAATTACTTGTTATGTTTATTAATATTTATTTTCTGAATTTTTATACTGATATTTTTTACTTAGATTTTACGTTGTAAAATTTGATAATTTTTAAATTTATTTGAAATTATTTTAATTTTTTAAAACTAAACAAAAAGGACACGTGCACATGTATTCACTCACTTTTCATTGATTTTCAATAATAAAAATAATTTAAAAAGTATCAAAATTTGCAAGTATAAAATCTATGATGTGTTTGGGAACTAAAAAAACTTACGATAAAACTTTTTAAAATAAAAGAAAATAATGTAATATAATATGAGTAATAATAAGAATTAAAGAGAATAAAGTTAAAATAGATAGATTAATTATATAGGTAAATTTGTAAAAATAATTAAAAAATAGACTAATTGTATAGTTAGTTGCGTAAAAATAACTAAAAAATAGAATAGTTATACAACAATATAAAAAATTATTTAAAAATAAGATAGTTTGAAATGACAAAAAGTTTTGGGTGTGTTTGGTTCCACACAAAACATGTCAATGAAAACTTTTCCATCAAAAACTTTTCACTCACCATAACTATCTTATTTTTTAATTATTTTTTCACATTTTCCTATATCAACAACCCTACTTTTCAATCATTTCCACACAAATATCCATACAACTACTCTATCTATTTTAACTTTATTCTTTTTATTACCCCTATCATATCACATCATTTTTTATCAACTTGACAACTTCTACTTTAAAAAGTTTCCATCGAAAAGTTTTACCTCCAACCAAACACACCCTTTATGTGAAAAAACTTTTGTTTAAAAAATTTTGAGAGTAAACAAAGACACCCTGCAAACCCACGTGGATAAAGAAAAAATTCCCGTCCCCCTTACATCCTTAAATATAAAAAATATTTAAAAATAAGATAGTTTTAAATCACAATAATAGGTTTTCTATGGAAAAGTTTTTGTTTAAAAGATTTTTAGTGTAAACAAATACACCCTGCAAACTCACGTGGATAAAAAAAAAATTCCCGTCCCCCCCTACATCCCCAGATTTACAGGCTAACGTAAGGAAACGAGATCTAAAATATACTATTAATAAAAAATCAAAATACACAAGGAAATTTTTTTTATCGTGAAATAACAAGGAAATCTGCCCGACCATTATAACGCGTGGTGTGAACACGCACGGATGGATGGGATCGGCTGCTGCACCGGCAGCACCAGTCGTTCATTTCCCACTGGTTAGGACTCCTGCGGATGGCAGACTACTTTCTAGCAGGAATCTCTCTCCCGCCCTGCCCCGCCTTGGGTCCAGACAAAAGAGAGATGCTCGATCTGCAAGCATCGTAAACAAGCCGATCGCTTGATTTTTTGGCCCCAGCCCTTGACTGTCTTCAACCCCATTCCATTCCTCCGTTCCTTCTTCCTACGGAAAGTTGACGATGATCATTTTCTACTGCTGCCACCGCAGCACAAGCACGAAACCGCCTCCTCGGTCCCCGCATAAAAATAGCAGGCTTTTAAGACCTCAACAGAGCACTAAAAGAGTGAAAAGACACGCCATCGTGAAACGAATATAAAAAATAATAATAAATCATTTTTTATTTCATATATATTATAACATCTCAATTGATATTATAATTAAGTTATGAGATAAAATTCTTATAATTTTTCTACCAATATTCCGCAAATATCTAATCAATAATTTAATTTCTGCTAACGAATAAATTAGGTTGAAAAACATCTTGGAGGAGGATTTTGCTGTAGTCTGCAAGTCTAGCACTGTAACTCTCTGTCACGGGAAAGTTGCTTCTTATTTCTTACAAGCGGTATACATGGGTAGGCATGCACATG
This sequence comes from Annona squamosa, assembly GCA_035584095.1. Lineage (NCBI taxonomy): Eukaryota > Viridiplantae > Streptophyta > Magnoliopsida > Magnoliales > Annonaceae > Annona > Annona squamosa. Next base: position 81,622,406 of record JAXCLR010000001.1, read on the forward strand.
GCACTATGGCAGAGGAGTAATTCCTGTGATTCATAGCAGCGTGCTGCAGCCGCCTGCAACGTTTCGCTTTCCCATTTGCAGTATGTAGTTCACGCCATGCATGCATCCCACGCTGTGGGTAACGTGTAAAAATAAAAATAAAAATAAAAAAATGAAAAAAAATGAAAAAAACACATCGATCGTACACATCTTTTAGTATTTTAATTAATTAACCTATTGATTATTGAGTCCTTTCAATGCATTTCTTTTTTATTTTCTATAAAACCGTCAATTGTATATTAAATTTTACAATTTTTAGAGATGTGTATATTTTTTATTTTAAAAAATTGGTATTTTAATCATATTAACCCCTTATTTTTAAAAATAATATACATATAAAAAATAGTAAAACTTGATTTATATATTAAATATACTTAGATTAACCGTTTTATAAAAAATTCAAAATTTTTTAAAAAACGTGTTTTGCACTTGGGTGGATATATTTAAATATTACACTTTATTATTATTATTATTATTATTATTATTATTATCTTTATATTTTAATTATTTTTACATTTTTTCATATAGCTAGTTTATTTATTTTTCTTTTTAATACTAATTATTACTCTCATCGTATTGCACATCTTTCTTACTTTTTCATTCTTTTTTTTTTGTGTAAAATTTTCTCTAGCATTTTTGGGTGTGATTGTTTAGAAAACGATGAAAATGGAAAAATGAAAATGCAAAAGTTAGCATTTGAGGGCTCTGTTTTGTTTTTCAATTTTAACTTTATATTTCAATTATTTTATCCTATCTTTCCAATCCTTTTTTCATGTATTTGTATGCAATTACAGTATCTATTTTTTTCCTTTTATTTCTATTTTAACTTTATCATCTATTAAGTGTCAAAGGAGTTTTGTAAATTAATCTCAGCCATGTCCAAGTTGAATCAGCCTCATTATTTCTTATTAATTACATGCTTAATGATTGCTCTATTAGATCTTCTATAAGACATGTTATCAACGACATAAAATTCATTCTTCTTCCCATTACTAACATTTCTTTCTATCATGTTTACCTCGACAAAATTCTGTCGCTCGTTTCTTAGTTGACTTTGTCTCTAATCATTTTTTGAACAATCATGTTAAGTATGGTGGGTTAACTCACCACAGGTAATAATGGAAAAAATATATACAGATAATTTTTTGATAATAAAATAAATAAACTTTTCTATTCCCTCTCCTGCTGCAAATTCTTTTTGAGTTAGGATAGAATTTGTTTCTACTTTCTCTTTTCTTATCCAAAAAAGAAACTTTATCATCTATTTTTTCTTTGTTTTCCCTTCAACTCAATCATATTAATTTCATTTCCCTTTCAATTTTTATCATCTCAAACATACCCGTGATGGCTAAATAATTCGTGGCTGGATCCAAAGAAATAAGCAACGGATCTAAGGGATTTTAGTGCTAGCTTAGAAAAATGATATTAAGTAGAATAAATAAAGTAGATTTATCGTCAAGTATAAAAATTAAAAGGACAAAGAGTTACCTGAAACCATTTCGATGCACATATATAGATAGCCCAGTAGCCAAATCCACTTCAACTGTCATTGCTTATTTCCTAGAATATACATAGACACATCACTCTTATTACTTCGTATGAAATGCGACTAATTACTCAGACCGAGCATATTATTTTAACACCATGTGGAATCGGTGGGACCAGCCTTTATTTGTTTAGAAAACATAATAACAAAATAAATAAAAATCATGTTTTAGTTGATGTAAAGGTGCGGCCATTTCTCCATTTAATAAATAGTCGACTTCTCCAGCATGCGGCTTGTAATCTGATCACTGTAACAGACGTGGTTGAATGAAGTTTTTTTTAGGCGACACTGTGGCAGTGATAAATGAATTTTGCTACGATTTGCTTCCAAATGATATTTGGTTAGATGCAAACACTTTTTACATTAAATGCAACAAAAAAAATCTTTCATGCGCTTATTTATATTTGCGTGTAAATAATAACAAAAACTTGTTTGCAAGTAAAATAACCCTTAGTTTCTTTTGGTGCAAAATGCAACCAAATTGTGACCAAGGGCTCAGCCCTATTGGTTCACATCCTTATTCTTCGTGCTTGGCTCTTTTAGCGTTTGACCATGGGGGAGCATTTATCTTCCGTTTCCTAGGGTCATTGTCTCCTGCAAGTACATGTATTTGTATAATCCGTTAAGAAAAAATGAGAAAATTTAATTGGGAGATTTGTGCACTGAGTTAGCCTTTCTCTATGTATCCGCTTGATTCGGAAGATTCATCGCTGACTTGAGAGGCCTTATGATTTTTAAGATCGGATAAATCGTTTTTCATTTTTGGTTCTTGCATTATTGAGCCTTGATCATTTCAAATTGGTTTGAAATGAAGTGATTTTAGAATGGTCTAAAACATATTTTTTAAAATTATTATTGTAGTTAATTTTAATTTATAAATTCATTTTTATCAATTTTGGATCTATGTATATATTTATTTTAGATTTTTAAACATATGAGTATTTCAGTAATTTTAAATTGTTGAAATATGACTCAAATATCTCTATATTTAAAAATTCAAAATAAATATATATAAACATATCTCCAAAATTAATAAAAATTAGTTTATAAATTAAACATTACTAGATTAACCGTTTTGCTAAGAAAATTTGAAAAAAACAAAAAAATATGTTGTTGGACCGGTTTGAGATGAAGACATTTTAGACTAGTCTAAAATGATCATTTTTGCTATTTTATTAGCATCTTTATATACTTGATGCAAAATATATCTAGTATTGTGCAGCGTCGAGCTCCAAGCAAATGGATTCATGAAAATTTTCACAAGAATCTTTGCCTTCCGCATTGAGCGTGTTGTTATTTTGTTGTTTTCATTCCAAAATAAGTTTATTATCATGTTACATGTTTAAGCAATTTTCATTTTGACTTCGAATGTGACATCTATATTGTTTTCGTCAAAGTTAAACACCGCAGGACATTAAATGAGTTTAAGCAATTAGTGGTTTACATGTTCAAGTTGTGATTAAAATTTCAAATGAGGTATATTTTTTCAACTTATTTTCATAAAGTTGAATAAATATTTATATTTTGTTTAAGCAATGATATTTTACTTTTACTAGTTAGTAATATAGAGAAGCATATAATATTTAAATTTAACATATATGTGTTTATACTTGATCGGTATATAAAATTTTTAAATTATCATACTTGACACACATTTTTTATTCAACCTGTTGTTACGATATAGACTTAAAATTTGTCTCAAGACCTTTTGAAAAAAGTCAAGGTAAAACCAATTTTATCCCAACCCAGTATAAAAAATTAAGGGTTAAACAAAAATTTTAAAATATAGAGTCAGAGTTGAGCACACCATAACATGGCTCGATTTACTCCTATTCCCACTCCCAGATGGAAAGCTGAATAGTGATAAAACAAATTTTTTTAGAAAGCTTGGAGTGATGTGATATAATAAGAGTAAAATAAAAATAACTATGATAATTGTATAAAAAAATAATTAAAATAAAAGATGCAAAAGTAGTTTCTTACTTACGCTTGTTATGCAAGGGCCATTTTGTAATGAATGTAACAAGGGAAGTAGGGGGAGAGAAAGAATTATTTTTGTTAAAAAGTATGAGAGTAATATGATATGATAAAGATAAAATGTAAATAAATATAATAGTTGTTTGAGAAAATAAGAAAAAAATTGAAAAAATAAGATAGTAGTTAAGATGTAAAATTATTTTTATTTAAGCATATGGGGAGAGGTGATAAAGAAATGATTAGTGGGAAAAGAATTGAATACAAATTTTTTAATTTTTGATGCTCACCTTTTGCTATGTTAACTAGATAACTACTTTACTCTTTTCAAATTTTATCCCATTTTCACATATTTATCACACAACCAACCAATCTAGTTACTCTTTACTTTTATCCAATATATCATTCTTTCACTTTTCCAACACGCCAACATCTCTAACAACATTTGCCACAAAAGCAACTATGAACGATGTCAACTTATTTTCATTTGAGAATTCAGAATTCTCTTTTAATAGAAATACAATTTATATAATTAATGGTCATAATTGCAGTATAGGTCAAAAAATAAGTTACCATTTTTCTGTAACCGGCAACTTCCCAAATCCGGAAATTGCATAACATACGATCGATCTCCATCAGCGTCATGTATAGGAAGTAGTTTGTTGCAACCGAAGCAGCCATTGTCTAATTTGGATCATGCACCACATGTCCATATTATCCAGTGGGGGCCATGATCGATGCCGACGCATCCGATTGTGGTCCACGTTGCGTGTCCGTTTGTGAATGCTTCTCTTCAATTCGCATCCAATCATGTCCGAATAAATATTCCCACATCCATCAAGACATAGCAAATCTGATCCTCGAAACTCTTGGGAAAGCAACGTCTGATAAGCATAATTAGCTATGGTGGGCGGCACAAAGGGAAAGTCACTCTCTCTCACCACCACATTTCTTTGGAATTCGCTAGCCAGCAAAGCCACCCTTCTCAATTTCTACTGCAAGTGCATGCGTTGGGGAGTTGCCCTTGATGGCGACTCCTCTGGTTTAACAGCTGTTCTAGGATGCCTACCTAGGCAATACGTAGTAAGAGAAAGAGAATAGACCACACATGGAAGAGAGCCTGCTCCAAATGGATTCCCAGTCACTCAAATTTCCCTTCTCAACTTTTCGGTTCTCTGCAGAATCTACCCGCCCACTATCGTGCACTTAATTATCGTGGTATAAAATAAGAGGCAAATAGAAGTTATTATTTTCGTTGTGTTTGAGTAGGAAGAACGCAACCGTAACTTTGCGAGGACGAAATAATACGATCTTTTTATATAACGAAAAATAATTCATCTTTTCCTAACACTCCAAGACAATGATTGCAAGTGTTCTCACTATCTTCCTTTGATGTTTCCACCCCTCTTTCCACGCTCGGCTGGAGCTATCTTGATTGAGATAAGTGGAGTGGGCCATCCACGAGACAGAAGCTGTGCCGGTTAGCATGTGGGGTGGGCCCAGCTGCCACCCGCTTTGTGCTCGAGGGATGGAAATTCCACAATATTCCATCGCTCCCCAAACGGGTTGACGATCCGTCTCAATAAGATTGGTTATTAAATCATGTTAAGTGGTCCACATTATAAAAAGGAGAAATTTGCACATATGAATCAAAGGTGGGCTAATCTAATCAATGAGAACTGAGAAGGATTGGGTTTCATACCCGAAAGCTGCTGCACACCTTATATTATATAAGTAGGTAGGCACCTAATGAGATAAAATCATAAAAGGGGGGACAACTGGGGCCTCGGGGGCTGTCTTTTTTGTGCTTTTCATCCTAGCAGGGTATTTCAGATGAAGGAATTGTATTTTTCAAAAGAGAGAAATGGTGGGTCCTGTAGAAATTTTTTTTCCGGAAAAGAAAAAAAAAAAAAAAAATCAAAGGTGGGCATCTAATTCCAGTACCCGTTTAGAAGTCTTGCAGCAGATTGTTTTCTTATGAATGCTCATCTCACCAACTAGGCCATAAAGTACATAAAATTTTTTAAATGCTTTGTCTTATGCTTTGAAAATGATTTGTGGTTGCTTACAAGCTAGTCTGGAAGGGACACGACCATTTAAAACTGGACTAAAAATCAGGTCAGGTACATGAATGTGGATTCATGATGCTATAGCAGAGGAAGGTAGACTCATTTACCAAATCTCTCTCCAGCCATGTGAACTGTAGTTCTGCATATGCGGCTTTTTATTAGCCTCTTAGGGGTTCTCACTTGTTAGTTTTTCAAGACTCCCGTGTACAAATTCAAATGAACAGTACTGTATGCTTTGCATGTGCTTTGTTCTTTAGGTTTATTGCTTTCCTCTCAACTTGCCACCCCAAAGTTTCAACCTCATTTAAATTCTCGTGTGATTTCTTCCACATATGTAAAATCTTAGTTTATAATTCAAACTCACCACCGTGATTTTTAATTGTTGAATTTCAAAGTTTTATTTAAATGATCAAGTTATTCCTATATTTCTGTTAAGCTTAGATACTCTTATAAAATCTCCGAGGAAACAACATTCGCCAATTGTATTGGCGACACTGTTTCGAGTCTTCACAGTAGCAGATTTTTAAAGTATTTAGTAGCAGCGTACTGTCTCTTCGAAATTTTTGTGGGAGCGTGTACTAAGTTGAGATTTTAGGAATATTGTTAAGAAAATTAGAATATTACTAAAGATATTTATAGAATAATAGTTGAATATTATAAGAGTGTCTTAGTATCTTATTATAGTACTACTCGAGATGATATAATACCGGAATACCTATAAAAAATATAAAAGATGCTCTTATAAATCCAACCTTATGTTTATGCACAATCTAGGTATCTAGCCAAATTTGATAACTTTAGAGAATTTGATAACTGGATTGTTAGACAACTCCTTGTAGCCGTGTAAAATTATATATATAGCTATTCTAGTGCAGTACAACTGCATCGGACCATTGATATATTTGATCAAAAGTGAGCTCCACACATATTAGAATGCAATGAAATTTTATATAATCATTTATCTATATATAAATTTTATAACAATTAGTTTATATGTTAAAGAAACTACGTTAAAGTTGTTATTTACATCAGACTATTTTCTTACGTTGAATTTATATCATTTTCAGACGGGGCTCATATACATATCTTATTGGGATGAAAATTGGCATGATAGTAGAATACATTATTCTAAATACAATGGGTAAATTATGATTTAATGATCATATGAGGCACATTCCTAAATATTTCTGATATATATATATATATATATATATAAAGTCAGAAAAAAGAAGTGGAAAATTTCACACCTTTTACAATGAAAAATTCTCAAATATGCACATAAATTTTGACTATTGTGCTTTATATACTATGTATTTTTAATAACTTTGTTCAAATGAACTTTTCTCAAAATTTCTCTTATATCCGTATCACATTGTTAGGGTCCATTAGCAACTACTATTAACTTTCATATGAAATAACTAATATATCGCTGTTGATTCAGGGATCGTGGAAGCATTGTTTTTCATCAAAAAAATAAACCTTCATCACTTCCACTTTTTCCAGTGCTGCCATTGATTTTTCAGAAATCGTACAACTAGATGTATCTGACATCACCACCTTTTTCTTTCATCTATCATATCATATATGTGTTAACCACGGTTGCTAACAAATTTATAAGAGAAAATTTGGGAAAATTTTATAAATATGAGAGGAATTACTAAAAATATTTAAGTATATAAGGAAACATGATTAAAATTTGTAGGCAAATATTTCACTTTTTTACTCGTTTCCAAACATGAGAAAACCGGGACCCAATCGTGTGCACCCGGGTGCGTGCAGCCTCAACGCACCCGGGTGTACTACACTTATTTTTTTTTATTTTTTTTTGAAAAGTTTTGTACAAAATGGTTAATCTAGGTTTATTTAACATATGTATCAATTTTTACTATTTTTGGAGACTTTTAGATATTTTTTT
>JAXCLR010000001.1:81630048-81645561 GCA_035584095.1 Annona squamosa
AATAAAAAAAAATAGGTGTAGTACACCCGGGTGCGTTGAGGCTGCACGCACCCGGGTGCACACGATTGGATCCCTGAGAAACCAGAGTCTTAAGCCGGGTTGGTTGGGCTGGAAGCACAGCTCAGCCAGATGACGAGATGGACTCTGGCCCAAGAAGGTTACTGATGAGATGGACTCTGGAAGCACTGCTGCTTCAAGGTCGCCTCGTGGCACACGGAGTCCCGCCCACACAGATACGCTGCCAGAGAACCACGCCACAGCTGCTGCCTGCCGTATTTGGAACATCGAGAGCAACGAAAGGGGAGAATTCAGAGAAATCCGTTTGTTTTCTTTCTCTTGCTTCTCAGTCTTGGGAGGAATAGTTTGCATTCTCGGCTGTTTTCTGTGAACTGCTCGGATGCGAAATGGTTCTGCTGGTATTGATTTCTTTCGTCCTCGTGGGGCTGGTCGCGCTTCTCGTCAGATTCGCTACTGCAGATGGTAATCGAACCTCTCTCAATCCATTTGATCCTTCATTTTTGCACACCGATCGATTCCTGTTGTTCTTTAAATTCTTTAAGAAATACTTAATTCGACCGTTGTTTTTCGAATTTCTTACGTGATTACTTTTTCTGGCTGTTTTGGATTTTAGGAGATTTTACACTGCTATCCAAAGGTCGTGCGAAGCCGGAAGAAGTCGAAGATAAGGTAATGCTTCTTTCGGTTCTCTCTTTTTTTTTTTCCCCAGGTTGCTTTTTGCTGCAAAACGAATTGCATTCCATTGACCTTCTCTCCTTTAGAAAATGAGCTAATTTGCTCACATAGCGTGAAAACATTTTCAACAAATTAGAAAATCTTTAAATATTGTTTGGTGGCTTGCGGAGAATTATTCCCGAGATAGGAAGGAAATTCGCTAGTAGTTTCATTACCTGTCCAGATTGATGATTGGTCATGCTGTATTATTATTTAAAAAGAACTGTTTCATTTCGGTCCAGAATGGAAACTCCATTGAGTTGTTCTTTTTTTTTTTTTTTCAAATGTACTTTAGGAGTAGCGATCCCTTAGTTATAATCATGGAGTATTGTGCTATTTGCAACTGGAAGGAGCAGGATATGTTGGCATTGGTGTTGAGATTGAAATGCTTCTTCCTATCTCTGAACTTCATATTACGTCTCTATCATTTCATTTGTTTTTCTTGTGATGATGCTAACTGATGTTATGAGTTTTGATTGTTCTCAGGTCGTATGGATTACAGGTGCTAGCCGTGGAATTGGTATCTCTCTCTCTCTCTCTCTCTCTCTCTCACACACACACACACACACACACACACAGAGACAGAGGCACACGCACGCGCACACACACACAGAATCACACAACTATTTCAATATTGACATGCTGCTGGGTGGGTCAACCCATCTGGATTGTCCATTATGAAAAAAGTTATTATAAAAAATTGTTTAGTTTATCATCTATTACTGCTTCTCTTGTCTTAGACACTTGATCATTGCTGGCTAACAATCTTTTAGGCATTTTTGTTCCCCTAATGACTTTTTATGTTGTTACCTAAACAATTTTCCGGTTTTCCCTTGTAGATACTTTATACATCATCTTTCTTTTGAAATGTATTTCATGATATCTGACTAGGCTTGTCTGAGCTTGAAGTTCCAACTCACAGGCTAGGTCCATAAGTTGAAACTTAATAAGTAGTTAGGAAAAATGCCCAATTTGAGCTTGATGAAGCTTTCTCTGCCTCATCCGAACATGAACATGGCATGTGCATGTGCAGAAAATGTAAAGTAAGCAAACTGAAGAAAGTTTAGGTTAATTGTTCGATCTTGCGCTGCAAAGCCAGTCTCTACCAAGCTCTGGGCAAGATGAAGCTATGTTTTGTCTTTTGTTTTTTGGCATGCAGATAAGTTCATGTAAAAGGTTTAGGAAGGAATGGTAGGAATCTAGGCACTACTGAATACTGGATTTTCTAAGGTTTCTGAATCTTTTTCTGAATATTGTATTCTTATCAAGTGTCAACCATCTTCAGGCTGTCAGGAATGGATGTAGATTTCTTTAATGATACTTCATATGAACTCTCACTCTTTGAATTTATGAGTAGAAAGTTCAATCCACTAGTCAGGTTTGGCTACGTTTCTTTGTAATCCCTTGCCAAGTGACCAGTATGTTAACTTCTGTTGTTAGGGGAAATTCTTGCGAAACATTTTGCCAGACTAGGAGCTAAATTGATCCTTTCTGCACGTAATGAAGCTGAACTGGAGAGAGTCAGAGAAGGACTTGTTGGTATATTCTGTTTCTCTTAGCTTTATGTCAGCACCTTTAATTTCGTATGAAGTATTGAATGAGTTTTCTGACAATGTTTCTTATCCTTCAAGGTTATTTCCTCTTCCTTTTCTGATTTGTTGCTAGGGAAACATGCTCCTGGAGAAGTAAAAGTTTTACCACTGGATTTGGCATCTGGTGAAGATTCCCTCTTTGCAGCTGTGCAGAAAGCAGAGTCTTTCTTTCCTGGTTCTGGTGTTGAATATATGGTCCATAATGCAGCCTATGAACGCCCTGTGCGTACTTGATTTCATTTCATCGACAGGCCAGAGATAGCTTTTCTTAATCTTTGGCACTCTTTTTTTTTTTTTTTTTTTTAATGATAAACTGACATATCTTTTGCTAGTCTTTTCTGGTTCTCATATCACATGGCACCAAACTGTTTACGGGGCTGATGTGGGTCTTTCCCAATTAACTTGGAGAACAGCTAAAAATTTGACCTCCTTTAGCATAAGGTGGCCCCTCATGCAGATTTCTTCACAGAAGATCTAATTTAGTAATTATAGTTGGCCAGACCTTGATTTAGATCCACCATTATCTGTTTTAGGTATTTCGTATGAAAATTCGCCAGATTATATTCACCTATATGAATGTGTCTGGAGACTCTTTTTAGAGTTTTTGTTCAACCCAGAAATATTGACATCATGCATATGTGTCAAGTTGGTGCATATTCTCCTTTGTTTAACTGAAGATAAGCATGGTGCAATGTTATTAGTAGTGAAGCCTACAATAATAAATGTTGAAAATAAGCTCCCTGATTGTCTTCAAGCAATTCTTCTCTTATTGCAGAAGTCAACAGCTTTGGATGTCACTGAGGAAGCTCTTCGGGTACGTAATGAAATAATGCACCATTATAATTTCCTCTATCCTCCCTGAAGGAAAGATATTCTCAGCTACCTTTGTCTCTATCTGTAGGCAACATTCAATGTCAATGTTTTAGGGACAATTACTCTCACGCGACTCCTTGCACCTTTCATGTTGAGAAGGGGGAACGGACATTTTGTTGTGGTAAGGAAAACTGTTCAATTCAGTTGCTTTACTGATGTCAGGTGATTTGATACTTCAATTCAGTTGCTTTACTGAGCACTTCCGTTCTGTCGGTCTGCTTCTCTCTCTCTCTCTCTCTCTCTCTCGGTCTGCTCTCTCATTTTTTATGATGCAGATGAGCAGTGCTGCAGGAAAGGCCCCTGCACCAGGCCAGGCAGTGTATTCTGGTTCTAAGTATGCTGTAAATGGGTACTTCCATAGTTTGCGTTCAGAGGTAAAATTGCAAATTTGCACTTAATAATTTCTTTTTACTAGGTTAGATGACTTGCAATTCTGAAATGAATACATTTGGTGCTCAATCCAAAATGAATAAATGCTTATGTTGTATATGCTGGGATTTTAAGATAGTCAAAATCATGCACAGATTATTTCCCTTTCATGGAAAAATGGTCTCTTGTCTTTTCAATGTTGCAGGGCAGAAATTGTTTTATTACTAATCCACTATTGACCAAGAAGAAGTCTGAAATATTATCAACTAAAAATTGAGTCATTAAACCACTTTATAGAGAAGGGAACCTAATTTGGTTGGACTTGGTGTTTCCTTTGCTGTCATGAATTGCAATATGCCAACCTAAGTTGTTTATGCCTCCTAGTAATGTTGCTCTAGCTTCTCGTTACCTTTTTTTTTTTCAGAAAAAAAAGGCTTCTGGTTACTTTCAGTAGAACAGCTATATGGCATTTTCTATTTTGTGATGGTAAAACTAGTTAGATTTAGATGTGATAATCCGGTAGTATTTTACTTTAAAGTCCTAATTTTGGTATAATAGTGTCATTTATATTGATATCTTCTACATTGGGTGGTTATTTTGATTGCAGCTGTTTCAGAATGGAATTAAGGTCACTATCGTCTGTCCTGGACCCATAGAAACATCCAATGGAACTGGAGAGAGTTTATCAGAACAGAAAGGGGTGGGTACTGTATGCTTTTAGTCCCTGGCGCATACGCACTTTATTTTATTTTATTTTTTATTTTTATGTTGCATACACACTCTTATTTGATAGGGTTTTGAAGCACAAAAGGTAGTTGCTTCTTTTGTGGGTTGAAATTTTATTGGATTATGCTCACATAAAACTATTTTTGCTACAATTTTGGATAAAATACTTGATTTAGGGCCCACAGAGGTGTGTACTTAATTTGATCCATTCATCAATCATCATACTTACATTTATCCATGTTCACCTGAACAAAATTCATTTTGTCTTATCTCTTCTGACAGAAACGTGTGAGTTCAGAAAGGTGTGCAGAACTAACTATTGTTGCAGCAACACATGGGCTGAAGGAAGCATGGATATCAAATCAAGTAATTTTAATGCTTTTATCTTGTTTCCATTATGTTATCCATTTAATATTGTAACTGTATGTAGCAAATGATATTTAGTGTTTCTTTTGTTCTGTTGTTATAAATTTCTAGAAGGAACTTTTTTTCCTCCTTTGTCAATCAATAGTAGGTTGATGATATTTGAATTAAGTGAATGAAACAGTTTAGCTGGGATTTACTCTCTCAAATTTGGATCACTATTCTTTGCTTTTCTGCATCTTGCGATTAATATGTTTTTACTGGCTCTTGGCTGAATCTACTATCTTTGTTTCCTGGCAGCCTGTTCTTGCCGTTATGTACCTGGTGCAGTACATGCCATCTATTGGCTATTGGCTCATGGACAAGGTAATTGTGTCTTTACCTGTTACGTGGTATGCACTACGTAGCAACCAAATTGTGTGAACTTCAAACCAACAGGATAGTACATGCATACACTGACACCAAAACTTCGTAAGGTGCTGTTTCCTATTGATTTGGCCGTGGATACTCTCTTGTATGGTAATTTTCAAATGGCTTTCTTATGGGAAATGTGAGTGCTACTAGGGCAACGTTAACCATACCTTCTTCCCTTCAAACCCTTGGCGCTCCAGTGGCCAAGCAGATGGGATAGTAATTTATAACATACTATAACATAAAATGGAATAAATAAAAATAAAAAATTTTCATTAGTGTTAGTATGATATATAAAATTTGTAATGTGCAGCAGAATCAATACATGATGGAAATAGTCTAGTGAAATAATTAGAAGTCCTAGTTCATCAGAATATTTCAATAGTTTTGCTAATATGGAATAAATAGATAAATTTTAAGATAGGAAAACAGTAAATATATCTCATATATATATATATGCAAAAAGATGGAAAAAACCTGCCCGGAAAATTATTGCAAAAGCCAACAATTTGTTTTTAGGTGTAAACACTTTCCTCTACTTTTCTTTTGCCTTTGGTTTTTTCTTTCTTAGATACGTAGTATTGTATAAATTTATATTTTTGCTTGCAACTCTTCCAGATTGGTGCAAACAGAATTGAAGCTGCAAAAGGAAAGAAAAATACGTATGGATGGGGCCTGCTCTTTGGAAGTAAGAAGAAAGTAACTTGAGTTGCCGTTCGTGCTGACTTTTGTTTATTGGTTAATAACGGTATATTACCATGTTTCGGAACCTGGACAACACATGTACAGTAATGTACACCTACCAGTTGTTTGTAGTGGAATTACCATAATCTCATACTTGTGTATGAACAGCGAGATGAAAAGATCTCGATCAATTGCATTCTATCAATTGCATTCTAGCAAAGTTTTACTAACATTGCAAGGAAGATGAGTTGAGACGGAGGGAGAGCGGACGAATCACGTTGACGGCCATTCTTTGGTAACATCTTGTTTTTCACATCTTTGTCCGCACGACGCGCGTTCACAACGCAATCAGAAGCCACTTGGTTCTAGCCTCTGGCTTGACTGTAGATGTCATGGAATCCAAATCCCTTGGGGGGAGAGAGAGGGTCTGGTTTAGTCCATGTGCAATAGGCACCAACAATGGCATAAGTTAGAGTAAGACAGTTTATCGCATAGAAAGGCGGGAGTAAGAAGGCCTAAAAGAACACCGGTGCTACTTCTATTAACCAGAAGCGGGTCCATATGACCTCAATTTTTAACATCGAAAATGTACTCCGTACACTATGTTTAGCATCATTTATTTAACCAAGAGATAAGTTTTATCAAAATCATACGTGCACATGAGCTATATTTGATTAAAAAAAAATATTTTTATATGTAAATTATAAAAAACGCTTAAATCTATTTATGCATTAGAATGTAACAATATTTTATAAAATCACTCATCTACATGTTAATGATATTTTAAGACTGTTTAAACTTAAAATGCAATTGCAAAAATTTGTATTTAACATTTTAATTATTTTATTATATTGATTTTACATGTTTTAGATAAAGCCCATGCACGATGATACCAGATACCAGAAAAATAAAAAGCATTTTTGGGATAATACAAATAATGTTAAATATAATGAATAAAGTAAAATTTCCACCAATCATCAATGAGGTACAAAAGATGACGAAGGTTACATGGAATGACTGCGTTACTAAAATCCTACGTCATGATGAACGATAGGAAAGATAGGCTCATTGAGAACACACACGAGCCTGATGTGGTATGAATGACAATCAGGTGCAGGCAACATCTCTTATTTTACGCTGCTGCTGCTGTCACAGTTTCGCTGTATTTGTATTTGAGGTAGGCCTTGATGAATGGTTCTAGTTCTCCATCCATAACAGAAGTAATATCGGAAGTTTCATGCCCTGTCCGAAGATCTTTCACAAGCTTGTAAGGATGGAAAACATAATTACGAATCTGCTGACCCCATGCCGCCTTCACTGCGTCCCCTCGTATTTGCTTGATCTCGGATGCCCGCTGTTCCTCAGCAATCACGAGGAGTTTTGCTTTTAAGCGGCTAAGGGCCTTGATCTTGTTTGACAGTTGAGATCTTTCTTCTGCAAGTGGACAGGGAGTGCCTGTGTTAGTGGTCATTGTATACCCGCACAACCTGAATTCGTTACAGCCAACAACATTTAAATGACAAAATGGGCTAGATTTACATTCCACGAAAGCTGACAGCCTTTAGAAATTTATCGTAAATAGACCCTCCAAAAGGTGGACAACCACGTCTGTTCCCATTTTAAGTTCAAAAAATATGAAACGTGATTGAGGAATATAAAAACAGAGAGAAAACAAGGGACAAGCCTCTCTAGCATACGATTACAAAGGACTTTTGACTGCATTGAAGCAATGTCGCATTGTCTCATCGCAGCACTTTTGGTCTCTTAAAGCACACTGAGGCTTGACTTTGAATTCAACTTCCATACTGCTCGTAAGGACTTCATTATGATTTTCATACATGGAAAAGGCTCCAAGGACATGCGTAAAACAAGAACCTCCTTAAATGACATAAGGCACAGTGATAGCTAATTCTTTGCAAGGATAGCAACAATCATAACTTTTAATGATTCCCTGTAAATGCTTTATCATATAACCACTTAAAATGAATTGAATCATGAAGATTGAAAAGAAAATTGATAGGAATTGGTTATACAAGTTAAAATGCATAAAAGAGCTAATAAAATAGGTGTGTATGTGAATATATATATGCTTAGAGGAGACCTGTGCAGCGGACTGCAATGCCAGTGGGGATGTGCACAATCCGAACAGCTGTCTCAACCTTATTCACATTTTGGCCTCCCCTTCCACCTGCTCTTGAAAAGCTTATCTCCAGATCTTCCTCAGGTATTTCAACATCTAAAGACCCTTCTGGAAGAAGGGGCATGACTTCAACACCAGCAAAACTTGTCTGCAATAACATTAATCAAGAAATAATAGACTAATTCCCAGATGATCGTTGCAAAATCTACTATGCAGTGTAGAGCAGAAATTCTTCCAAGCTACTTAAAAAATTAACTTGGTTATGATATATGCAGTGGACAGGAGAATTGTGTGAGCAGGTTGTGTATGTTTGTGGAGGTGCAGGGGGGAACGCAACATCACTAGGTTCATTTATAGTGAGAAGGGACCGCACACGCAGAATGGAAATGATCACATAGGTAATTCTTCAATAGAGATTGGATCTGTAGCTGCCAAACAGCATATCAACGTCAAATCCAAAGATGGATGTATGCAATGGTCTCATGAATTGCCAATGGGAAATGTCACATTACCGAGTGGAAAAAAAAAACCACCGCATATCATCATATCATACGGTTATGCAGTACCTTTTTCTCTCTGATTTGCTAGACTGCTGCTCCACATATGGGATACAAGATGTAATCAATGCAACATGGCAACAGATTGGTTTCCAAAGTTAACATTAGATTTGAAACCTAATATTGTATGTCTACTGATAACAGTAAAACTTGGTTTGAAGGCTAAGTAAAAATTCCTTCATAAGGAACTTGGCATCACGTAAATGCTTTCTAGTTACTGACGTGCACCTCATTCAAAGGCTTAGACTGTAATTTACAATATGATCATACATAAAATTAGGATTTAAAGTCTTATTTCAGAAGTGATAGGCCTGTTTATTCAGCAATCAAGAAGGTTAGCCCTGCTAAATCAACAGCCTAGATAACACACTGGGCTAAATGTAACAAGAATATTACTATCTTTGAAACTCTGCATGTGTATCTGGAACCTCGACTACAGGGAGCGACTTTATATTCCCTTAGTTTCTCTTCTGCATTAAAAATTAGGGAAATTGTACCACCAATCAATAAGATTGACTGCAAAACTGCCAAATGGCAATTGTGTCACTGCCTATCAAGGAGTGGTGGGCCTTTTTATTTCAGAAGTGATTACTGATGTGCACCTGGTTCAAAAGCAAAGACCGTGATTAATTGCTATCTTCAAAACCTGAGTGAGTTAAACTGGAACGTCGAACACAGGTAACAACCGTATATTCCCTTCATTTCTCTTCTATAATAAAAATTCGGGAAATTGTACCAATCAATCAACAAGATTGATTGCAAAAGGGTAGCAACAATATATTCCTTAGTTTCTTCTATAAAAAAAATTAGGGAAATTTCACCAACCAATTAATAAGATTGATTGCAAAAGGGTAGGGTAGCAACTGTATATTCCCTTGGTTTTTCTTCCATAACAAAAATTAGAGAAATTATACCACCCAATCAATAAGATTGATTGCAAAAGGGCCAAATGCCAAATTGCTATGGAAAATTAATGGATAACCTGCTTGCGGTATGAAAGCAACTGCACATTTTCTTAGCTTCTCGTCTATAATAAAAATTAGGGAAATTGTACCACCCAATCAATAAGATTGATTGCAAAAGGGCCAAATGCCAAATTGCTGTGCAATATTAATGAATGTTAATGGATAACCTGCTTGCAGTATGAATGTGCAATACATGACCCTTTAACTGCATTTTCCAAGGCCATACAAACTCACATTCACACAGTCATGTAGTATTATGGTATCGTCAGATGAATGTGCACATCTTTTTTTTATCCTGTTCATGAGGAATGCATTTTAAGTGCCCAAGCTTTTAGTCAAATTAGCTGAACAACTTTTGAAGTTATTCGAGATGTTAGAAGTCGCTTTGCTTCCAGGTAATATAGCATCGCAAATAAATACCTGGCGAAGGCCTTTTGCATTAAATGGAGATTGCCGAACGATACGATGTGTTCCTTTTTCCCCAGATATATAACCATAAGCAAAACGGCCTTCCAATTCAACAGTAGCTGATTTGATTCCAGCTTCCTCTCCCATGGATTTCTCAACCACCTTTGTCCTGTACCGCTGCTTCTCACCCCATCTCATGTACATCCTGAGAAGCATGTCAGCCCAATCCTGCACTGGTGAGAGTGCAAAGTCTTACAAGAAAATCTGGCAAGAGATGGAGGAGGAAAAAGAATGGATTTCAAGGGATTTCCAGGGAAAATAAGCATTTATATATCAAAAGGCAAGTGCTTGATGGGATTTCACAGAACGAGTTTTGAGTGAGTTTAATGACTCTCTTACACATGTAAATCAATGAGGCAGTGAAATGAGATGGGTATATAGTAAATGCAATAAGAGGAAAGGTGGGGGGGTGGAGGTGGTGGGTTTGTGGGAAAGAATAAGAATAAGACCTTGAGTCCAGGAAGATCTAGTAGTCCTGTAAACTCTAGTAACATCAAAAAATGCAGTCACATCATGCTTGGAACAAAGTAAAATATTTCGAGTTCAAGGCAAAAAAGTAGCCGTGGACAACAAAGAAGGAACGATACTTCAGTTCAAACAAAAAATCAGCCATTAGGGCAAAAGCCAAATATTTTCCTTATCAAGAGATCCAACCATCTAACTGCAATGGACAATCAAACCATCACTAAAAATAGGTCTCATTATTAAGATTGGTTGCACCATGCACTGATTGATGGAATATTGTTAAGCTATTCTTCCAATTATTCTTCCTAAAATCTAGCAACTAGCTTAGTGTTATTGACTTCTGGATGGATGTCTTTTTATATGCACTATTCAGTGACAAAATCCTATCAATATAGAAAGATGATATGTAAGCAGTGACCACCAGAATCAGAATGAGAACAATTGCATATTCAGGGAATCAACAGCATCATTCGAGGATATGACTGGCAAATGCATCCATGTCCAAGTCTAACTAGCCAAACTTCAACAAAAAAATAAAACATAAATAAGTAATTCATGGACAATTCAATACCTGTGCGTCAGTACCTCCAGCACCAGCAGTGATAGTGACAACAGCACTATCTTTATCATAAGGCCCAGACAGCAGCTGGCTTAACTCAAAACGATCGATTGATTTTGTCAGATCTCGGATGATCTTAGAAGCCTCTTCAAGTAGACCTTTATCTATTGAATCCATCTCCTCAGTGAGCTTTATGACTATTTCTGCTTCCTCAACCTGCATTTAGCATAGGATTAGCCATCCAGAATCAGCCCATGGACCTAGTATCCGGATTGCTTATGATGTACTTGCAACAGTCTATGGAACCTAAGACTTCCAAGACTGAAAGTTCAACTTCTGAAGTTGCAAACAATTTTATGTGTGTAACTAGAAGGTTCACTGGTCCATAGGCAGAAAACAAACGATGTATTGTGCTTCTTATGGCGTCCAGTGCATGCTCAAATAGGATTCTAAAGATGACCCATCAATTCTACATGCAAACCCCACGGCATCCAAACTCCAAACAATGGCAAGGTGAGAAACAAAACCTGCAAATGCATGACAAGAAGGAATCTCATAAATATTAAGATAGGGTAAATAAATACATGAACCAAAATGCATCTTTGACATGGAAATTCATGCATGCCTATGAATTACAAAATGCAGTTTGAAATAAATTAGAAGGGTAATACTTCAAAGGAACTGAGGTTGCCACAAAAAATTTGTAGGAACGGTTTAAATGCGGGCCCACTTTGATGACAAAATCAAAATTCAATCATTCGCATTGTTTCAAATCATTCTTTATCATAATGCCAAATATAATTTTCAATCAAAGTGTTTTACCTTCTTAAAAATATATAATTATGTGTAAATTAGGAAAAACTTATATCCAGCCACACATGCAACAAGATGCTATTATAATTTATAGAACCATTTATCCATAAAGGAAGAATGATTTAGGTGGTTAAATTGTGGTTAAATTGTTGAAACATCTATGGAATTGATATATAAATCAAATAATTTTATTATGTTGACTTTACATGTTCATCAAATGGGGTTCATGCGCATCTTTGATTTGGATGAAATTCAGTTTCCCAGCTAAACAGATGATTAAAGGCAATGAATGGAGTGATTTCGCATCATCATCAAAGTGGGACATTTTTGAACAACTTCACAATTTTATTTATTTTTTGTGAATCAGTTTGCCGCAAGTGGAACCCCAATCAGAAACGCACACATACACCCCACCGCCCCCTGCATGCACCCACCCCCATTCAGATTGATTCAACCATTGATGCATGCATGTTAAGATGGATTACTAAAAGCTTTAGTTGTCCAGTTTGTGACTTGAAAACCAAGATAAAGGTCACTGACAACCAGGGTAAGTGGGAAACTTCAAGTTCATCCCCCCAATATGCCTAGCAATATTAAGCAGCCTGGCCTTTGATATGATCTTTGAATCATTTTATTTGATCAAACCAAAGCACAGAAGCAGAACTAGAACCTGGGATTTGAAATCTGTTAGAAGTTTGATCTTCTCTTTGACATCAGTCAGGGTAAGAAGGGTCTCCTGGGCTTTAGCTGGATCATCCCAAAAAGAGCTATCTGCCGCTTTGTTTTCCAAAACTGCAAGATCAGCTTCCAACTGATCCAGACCAGCAGAAGCCGTGATTTCTTCAACACGCTGCATGGTAGTCTCCACGTCCTTCCTTAGTGTATAAAATTCTGTTGGTAACCATAAACTATGGTCAAACATAAGAAGCCAAGTCGAGAAGAAATTTGGAAATACAACAGTATGCTAAACTCAAAAGGAATTACTCAAAATTTGAAAGTAGCATACCTTGCATAACCCATTCAGCTGTTTGGCTGCTGATTCCAACACTGGATTGGTTGTCAGATGTTGCGAATGGAGCTGAAAGAAATTCGGCTGATGGTAAGTAAGATGTGATGCGCGGCAATGGCAGAAACAACCACTATAGCGCTCATAAAACAAATAAGTGTACAACAATAAAAATGGTTGAACTGTAGAAGACTCCTGCTTTAAAATTGACCAAAATTAATAACACTAACGATAAAAGCCTAAAAAACTAGTTCACCGTTTCTTTCTACTGCCAATTCAAATGACCCAGTAATTCAAAAGGGGGGAATTCTAGTACATGCTGGGACGTGCAGCAAACCATTTTGGGATTGGTCAACCATGAACTCAGACCAAGTAATACAAAAACTCAGTAAATTGTCGTAACCCCTGTAGTGTAGTGTAATCCCATTGGATTTTCCTAGAAGTCCAAATCACGATGACGAAAAATCATGCAGCAGGTGGAAATTTTCGGAGAAAAGAGAGGGAAACGTGCAAGATCCAAATGTTAAAGGTAAGAAACCCAAATTAAAAAAGGGTAAAGATACCAAATAGTAAAGAACAAGCGAGAGAGAGAAGCAAAATTCGTAAAGCGAAAGGAGAACTTGACAGATTGCGCACCAGAAGGAGAAAGGTGAAATGGGTATGGAGGCTTCGGTGAGAGAATGGAGAAGGAAAGGAAAGGAAGTGGAGATTGCTTTTGTTTGTACGTGTTTGCGCGAGGGAGTTGGGTTGTAAAGGCGTAGGACAAGGACTTGTGGCGCAGGTTAGGGGCTGGCGGGAGAATTTGCAGACAACACTCCATGGAAAGAGTAAACCATGCAGCCTACAAGCACCCACATTTTATCTTCCTACCAAAATTGTCACGTGCACCGCACGCGAGGAAAGGAAGCCGGACAGCAGGATTGGTTCCCCGTTCCCGGCTTTTCAGGGCTCGGTTAGCAAAGCTGCAAGGAGAGGAAATTCAACCTACCGCCCAACTTTTACTCCGCAGTTTCTGAAAAATACTTTCGTGTTTTAAGTTTTAACTATTTAATTTTTTATTTAATCTTGTATCCTAATTAGTTTTTCATTTTAATTATTTTCTAACATGCTTACCTTATTTATTTCCAATTTATCCTTATCCTATTATATTATTTTTATATTTTTCAAAAATATTTTCTTTTTCAATTCTCTACCTTCCTTCTGGCCTATGTAGCGTATCAAACTTCCCGCAAAAAACTACTGCCTTTTCATGTGATGGAATGACATAAAAACTTTACTATTTTTATTATAAATTAAATGGGGACAATTTAGGCTTCAGACAAAAAAGGGGAACGATTCGTGGGCTAAACGGCATAGGAGCAACGATCAGTTGGCCCAAGGATTAGGCCGAATATATGTACGTTATGGTGTGTGAGAAATAAATTTTTTAAATTCAAACAAGGACATTTGCATAAATAAAAAAATGGTGTAGACTTAAATTTACACGCATAGGTGCTTTGCGTAGGCTGGACAGTTAAAAAAAAAAGATGAAATAAAACTGCTTAGTGCTCATGTATTGGACGTCACTTTTTATTTCTAATTTTCAAGCGAAGCCATTTTTTTATTGGATAAAATCCCGGGCTTTATTTTTTTTAGTGCACAGAATTGTGCTTCTCATTAAAAAAAATGGCTATAGGCTTAATTAATGTCTGTGCTTCATTTAGGTCATTATTTTGCGCATGATAAAAGCATTTTATATTTTTCCTAATTAATTCATACCGAAATTCACTTTTCATAGCAAGTTCTCTGATTAATTCATATTGAAAATCGCTTTTTTTTTTTTTGCACGTAACATAAATTGATTGAAGTTTTCATTTATTTATTTTTCAAATTTGGCGACGTGATTCATGGCCTTTTCGATCATTTTCTGTCGTAACAAAAATCTACTCAGTCTAATTTATGTGACATATAGTCTCATAAATTAGTCTATTTAATTGTTTTTATTTTGCAAGCAATTGAATGATTTGAAGCTTAGGATAATCTAAATAGGACTCCGCTTCTATGTAAACTCTTTGATTTTTAAGATATTGATTATTAATTTAACACCCAATCCATTCATTATATTTGATATTACTTGTTTACTTATTAGACCAAATTTCATCTTAATCAAGCATGTGCTACATTTGCTCAAATATATATGTAAATTATGAAAAATGCTTAGATTTATTCACGTATGTATTAAAATATAATAATACTTTATAGAATCATTTATCTACATAATAGTGATATTTTAGATAGTTTAGATGCTGAAAAAATTACTTTAAAATTGATATTTTAGTATTAAATTATTTTATTACGTTAATTTTACATATTTATAGATGTGACCTATATAACAGTAAAAGTAAAAAAATAAATTTTTTTTAAGATACTATAAATGATGCTAAATATAATGAATAAAGTGAAATTTTCATTAATCATCAAAATTTTAAAAATAAAGAAGTTACAATAAAAAAAATCATCCGTGTAACTTGTCATCATTCTACTTTAAAATCAAACTATTAAATTGCAACCGAGTACACTTAACTTTAATATATCCAATGCTTTACTCTTAGTTTGTTTGAAGTTCATATGTATCTTGTATAGATATAATTTTTATATTTTTTGATTTTTTAAAATATTTTTATTTCGAATTTTAAAATTTTAAAAAAGCAATGACTTATCTTTTATTCTTGAAATTTAAAATAAAATATTTAAAAAACATTAAAAAAATATATAACCACTTAGATGACATTCATACTTGGCACACATAAA
>JAXCLR010000001.1:81653827-81692665 GCA_035584095.1 Annona squamosa
TTGTACAATAATGTTTAGTTTCAACTACAAAGTTGGTATGATATGTTCATTTTCTATTTGGTATACTTGAGTCATTTTCATGAGCTATTAAATAGAAATGACCAACTAGTTATAAAACTAATTAATTTGTCATTTATTTGTGTTTATAGGGTACTAAAAATTGCTTATAAAGTTCATTCAAAGAATATTGCAGAATTCAACATGATGTTGGAGAATTCTTTAAAATTATGTTACAGAATTTAGCGTGAGGCTTGACTTCATAAACACATGTATGTATATTCAAATAATTTTCTTTTAGATTACAATTGAATTTGGAAAAAAAATAGTTTATTGGTAACCCGAAACCAAACCAAAATCAATGTTAACCCGACCCGAACCCGGTCTGAACCCGAATTAAATTCTTAGGGTTTGGGTTTACTCCAACCCGGTTGGCTTAGGGTTTGGGTTCACTCCAACCCGGTATAACCCGACCCGAGTTGCACCCCTAGTGCCTCCATGTGGCTCCTCCACCGCAGTTCTGGATAATATAATGATTGACCATTTTGAGAAATGGCAGTGAATAATCCAGGGCAGGAGATAGAATGAGAAACAAGCAATAGTGGAGCCTCACAGAGAGAGAAACAAAAATGCCAGCATGGGTGTTGCCCTCGTTGCAGTTTACAAGTGAATGTATACATGGAAATTTATCTCCCTCACTCATCTTAGCTGCCGATCCTTTTTGCTCCCTAGACAAGCCACCTTTTCGATTGGTAAAAGTCTTATTAGCACCCTCATTCACAAAGTGGAAAACAAAGATGAGCCCGGCCTGATAACAGGAGAACGGAGTTCAGTTGGTTGGACTTTAAGCCTAGGTCAACTTTTTATGTGGACATCACAATATCGACTTAACTCGAGGTAATTGTTTTCTTAAGGGCCAAATCAAATTTCTCCAAAGAATACAAAGATTAATTAAAACCCAGCTGACACACTCATACACCGTGTCAACCACTTCGATGTTGAATTTTCCAGTCCAACATAAAATCCTCGGGGTTTGGGCTGAGAAACTGGGCATGAATTTGTGGAGAACGTTTTGATAAAAATAAATAAACTTCTCCGGCACATGTGCGTATCTTTAAGTATGCATTGCATTCCTTATAACTCTTTTAGTGAAGCGGGGTGGGATAAACCGACAATGACATTATGTTCTCTTTTTTCTTCTCGTCTGGTATCCCGAATCCATCCCTATATTAAATATACGCAAGTCGACGTCCGGCCCAAGGTTAAAACAGATGCAATGTGCTGAGATCAGTCAAATACTTGTCCATCACGCATCACGAATTACGCATTTGATGTGCTCTCTGGCCATTTCCACGGGGACGCCAGCTTCATGCATTTTAACATTCGAAGGATAGTGGCTGACGAATCTATGGGACCGAGACAGAAGCAACAATTGCGAGGGATAACAGCAGCAAGAGAAACATATGTTAAAGGGCCGGGTGCGAGTCACGTGAAGTGGATGATCAAATAAACATTGGGCCCAAAAGACTTCAACCATGATTGATCCAATTGGGCCAACAGTGGCCCGCTTATGACAGACTTTGGGCCCGCCATGTTCCGAACCTGTGGGCGACAGTTTCAAATGAAAGGTAATTTATTAGTATAATTTTTATCTTTTCTTATGTGTATGTATATATGTGAGCAGTTCTCACATACAACCGATTGCATGGTGCAATCAGTTGCTTTTAAATATTTTTTATTTTCAAAATCGAATCTTAAATCTAAGCCATACATCATATTTCTCTCTATTGAACTTAATATGACATGAAAATCCACGTTGATTAGACTTTTATAATCCATATCAAAAATAAATACATATGGTTGTTTATAACTATATTTTTAAATATTATGAATAGATCTAAGAGTATTAAATACTGACAATATTTTACAATTCTAAAATTGAAGGATAGAAAATAAGAAGAAAATTTTATAATAGAAAACATTCTTCGCATATAAAATATAATATAACAGTATTTGGATAAAGTAATACTAAATTAAATAAAATACATACTAATAATTAATAATATAAATAATAATTGAAAAGTTAAAGTATTCTGGAGTATATGGAAAGATAATTAACTTATTAATTAAGGGTGTGTTTGGCAATTAAGAAAAATATACAAATTAAAACTTTTAATCTAAAAATTTTCACTTCTGATAAATTTACATGATAACTAATAAAGAATAAAGAAAGAACACATGTATAGATACTATGTATAGTGGATAGTCAAGAAGAAGAAGTGTATATTGGATTGTATAGATACTATGTATAGTAGATAGTCAAGAAGAAGATGAAGAACAATAACAATATAGTGGACATGTATAGATACTATGTACCGTGGATAGTCAACAACAACAACAACAAAAGTTATGATGAATTTATGAAGTATATAAATATTAATATCAATAATCATTTATAAATAAAATTTAACCTAAGAATTTGTTTCCCGTCATTAGAGCATAACAGAGTGCATTTGTTTACAATGTCAAAATCACATTTATTAAAACTTTAATATATTATATTTTTATTTTTAATGGTTGTATATTCACTCTCAAAAGGTGTTAAGTTTTTTTAAACATATAACTTTTCAATCAAATTAAAAAAATAATGATTAATAAAGATAATGAATAGTTTAGATTTTAGAAAGGTTTTGTAGAAATAGAAAATTAAAGGGGTGCATGGACACGCATTCGATCAGTACCCATCTGAAATAATATTATAACCAGAAACTATAAACGAAAATTTAACACTATCCTGCAAATAATACTTTGTTAAATTTGTTAAAATAATATAATTAACAAAAATCTTCATGACATATTGCAACAAACCACTGTCATTAATTTCGATTCCCAAGCTAGATCCACGCACTTATTTACTTTAATTCTGATTGCCTTTAAGATCCAGCTTTTAGGGAGCTTTACTACCTACAGTTCACCGAATTATCTTCTTTAGTCGATAACATCCTTTCGCACCGAGGAGCGTTATATATAATCAAAGAAATAAAAACAATGCCTGATTTTTAATGGACCAATTACAAAATCTGAACTCACAATAGTCCTGCTTTGCTATCTATCCGTTGTTCGTTAAAACCCAGTTAAACTTTTGAACTAAAACCTTAATTAATTACATCATAAATAAGTTCAATTATTTATCAACATCAACCTCGGGGTTGGAAGGATACATAACTGGGCAGCCCAACTGGCTAAGCTCGGGAAGCAAACTGGAATATCAACATGAACAGGTAGAAATTAGAACTAGGGAGAAGCAAATCAATACGCATGCAGTAGTGGGAAATTGAAGGATACAAAACTAAATTAACCCCAACACGCCCAAGGTTCCAAAAATTGCTTGGAAATTGGAAATTGGTTATGATCTACCACGTTTATCGCTTGGGCAGCCCAATTCGCTAATATTGAGAAGGAATGAAACCGAAATTTAATAAAATTGGGCCGTTACACTATTAAATCCTTTTTAAACAAGGATGGCCAGTGCCTCAACCATATACTCTTCTTCTTCTTTTTTTTTTCTCTCTCTGTCTGTTTATTTTTATCGAAATTTAGCAAGTAAAACTTTTCCAAGACAATGTCAAAACAAAAAATATATATCAAAAACATTTAATACCGCTAAATTAACTCTAAAACCATTTTTCTAATTATAAGATTGTAAATCTGTAGCTCTCGTAGGGTTGAGACTGATCTCAGCCGGATGAATTGCGAGGGCTGAGAAGTGAGTAGAAGTCTAGTTAAATTGAAACTCTTTATCTCTACAGAAGAACTATCTCAAATGACCGGAGCTCATCCATGAATATTGCGCATTCTTCGTAATGGAGCATGATTATATATGTCATAATCTATTTTAGGTTAAAATACAATATTTATTTATTTTATTTTATTTTATTTTTACTATTATTTTATTTTTCATAAATATGTTTTCCTAATTGTATTCAATCTATGTATCAAGTTTAGCTATTTTATAATATTTTTACATTTTCATTTTTTTATTTAAAAAAATTAATTTTAGGGTCATTTAAGTCATTTTCACCCTAAAAAAACTTTATTTTTGAAAAATTAAAAATAAATGTGTAAAAGTATTATAAAATAGAAAAACTTGATATATAGATTAAACACAATAAGTAAAACATATTTATGAAGAAAAAAATAAAAGTAAAAAAATAAAATAAAATAAATAAATGTTGTATTTTAGCTTACAATATAATCATACTCCCTTCATAATAGGCAAAGATATGTACATGTTATGTCACGTAGGAGCATGTAATTGGTTTGTTTATAACTTAGTAATGCAATGACTATATTTTTAGGGATAGGTACCTTATACGGTAATCCTGCATAGTACCTGTCATTTGAGTTTGGACTTACATGAGGAGGAAAGTTGTGTAATTTTCAGCTCACGGAAGCAGGGCTGCAGTCTCTCTGAAGGACCACTAGATTACCCCCTCCCGCGAGTGCGTATGCCGCTGCTCCTACGCTGAAACAGCCATGGTAAGATTGCAACGGTTTTTCTTCAATTGCCTGTGCCTAGCAGGCTAGCCTCCCGCGCATCATCCCCCCTGCCTGACTCCACATCGCTCGGGCTATGTATTACGAGCTCGACTGCGTTTCCAAGCGGCCCACCTGAAGATTCGATCATCAGCTACACGAGTCTCATGCAGCCAAGTGGACGGGCTGGATGTTGCTGTAGGAAAACGAACGGTGAAAAGTGGATTCCTCTGGACAGCTAGCCGCACTTTGAACGGTCCAAGAGCCAGCTTGATTCTATTTCTGATGCCTACCGCCGAAACAAAAACATTCGTATTGTTAGCACAAAAAAGAAGGAACAACAGGCTCAAAGTTCAGTGGATCGGTTTCTTTCACTTTTTTCTTCTCTCCATACAATACCCTATTACCTCCTCTGCGGGCTTCCTCGTTCTACTTCTACCACGGTATTCTTCTGAGATTTCCGGAAGCTTTCAGCCCAGCAATGCCAATGGCAGCCATCTCCGACAGGGACCGCTCTCTTCACAATTTCTCCTTCCCTAATTGGGGAATTCTCAGAAACATTAAGGTGGCCTCATCCCCTCCACGATCAGATGGTCCGAATCTCGTAGCCTCCTCGATTCCGCAATTGCAGAACCTCCCCGAACCGGCATGTGACCATCATTTGGAAAAAGCGGAGAGACACGAGGAATCCACGAAGAGGAAGAAGCCGTGGACTTTGCGAGAGAAGAAATCCTCCACTCCGGACTCGCCGAGGTCGGTCGGAAATATTCCTGCGGCTGCTGCGGTTCTTCCTCGGGCGAAAAACCGGTCGAAGTCGTTGCGACTGAGGTCGCTGGCCGCCAGGGCGGCGGAAGGAGGGAAAGAGACGAAGGAGAAGCACAAATTCTCGATCACGCTGTCGAGGGAGGAGATCAATGCGGATTTCGTGGCGTGGACGGGTTCGAAGCATCCTCGGTGGCCGCGGAAGAGGCCGAGGAATGTGCAGATTGAATTGGACGTGAGCCACAGCTACTCCTCCATCGGTCGCTTCTTTTTTCTTCATCTTCACTCGAGGGCGTGTTTGGCAATTGAAAAAAAAAAGTTAAAATTTTTTATTTTAAAATTTTTCACTCTTTAAAATTATCATATTTTTTAATTATTTTTCCATACTTCGCTGTGTTTGGCAATTAACAAAAAAAAAGTTAAAATTTTTTATTTTAAAATTTTTCACTCTTTAAAATTATGATATTTTTTAATCATTTTTTCATACTTCGCGGTACCAAACACTTTAAGTTACTCCTTAGCAAGGGGAGCCCAAATCGCCATGGAAGGTTGAAATTTCCTTTTTTTTTTTTTTTTGTCTTTTAAATTATATTTCTTTGTCATCGATGGAATCTGATGCAGTCTTTTTCTTTGGTTGTTCTTGTACAGTTGAAATTCCCAGGCTTATGGTTGGCTGAGATAACCCCGGATTCATACATAATTCCCTAGATGCATGAATCTAAAAGGTAAGTGAGTAACCACACAACCAAAAAAAAAAAAAAAAAAGTGAGTGAGTTTGGTTTAATTAATTTTAATTCTCCGCATGTCTCAAAGCCTTATAGCTGTAACTCGACTCAATTATATGGGTTTCTTCCGCTGGTATTTTAATTTCCTGGATTGGATGCGTCTTGTTTCGAAATTAATCAAAATTTCGTGGTTTTCCTTTGCAGAGGCAGATTGATACGATCGCGACAAGAGCTCTGATGACTTTGCTGAAATTTGTCAGCTGGCGATCGATCGATCTGCGGCTTCATTGAGAGTCCTCTTCGAGCATGCAGATGACGTCTACAATCTCTGTGTGTACATGATAAAAAGCTTGAATTTGCTGCTCTCAAGGAAGCGAGGGAGAGGGAGATAAAATAAACTACCCAATTTTCATTGATATTAGCACTAATCTTGTGACTATTGTAGAATTAGTTTCTGTAAACGCCTTTCTAATTAACCTATGATTGCAATCGTGGGCTTCCAATTGCTTCTCTTTGCTTTCTTGTTTTTTTTTTTTTCTTTTGATGATTTTGAGTTATATCACCTTTGAATTGCCTAGTGAAATGGCTTCATTTTTAACTTCTTTTTAGAACTGCGGATTATTATTTAGTTAGCTCAATCAGAGGCATTGTTGGTGGTATGTATTCATTGAACTGTATTTAGCTGCGGCTCTACTAGGTAAGAAAATTTTTGAATTCTTGGCGATAACATATTCAGCTGCAAAGCCTTGACTCCAAAGCTACTGTCTCAGCCAAGTGAAGATATTATTTGGAAATCCTTATGAATTAAAATCATAATCACACAAGAATCTTCCATATCAAGTTATCAAGTTAGTGCCTAAAGTTTTCCGAAGAAGACAACATTTTCTTTTTGAAAAATGGTATGTTAGAAAAAAAAAAACACTTATATATCACTCAAGGCCACAACGGTCTGTATTAGCACCAATTTTTTTATTTCTAATTTGGTCTATTATAAAAATAGAGCATTATAATTTCTACTAGGGGTGTTAATAGATCGGGTTGAACGGGTTGAAGTCTGATCCTAATCCTAATCCATTCAATATATCTCAACCCTAATGCGTTTATTAACTCATTTAAAAAATTTCTACCCTAATCCATTTACAATTGATTTAATAAACGGGTTAACGGGTTGTGTTTGTTACTAATTTTGAGGCTAAAAATTCCAATAAAGTTTGTAAAATTAAATAAGTTAAATAACTCGAAGTAACATACCCGATCTGCCGAGTCTTCGTGCGTGTGGCACCGCAAATCCGAAGTTCGTAGCGTGTCGACGTCTGTCGAGTCTTCTTGCGTGCGGCGGCAGATCGAAAGTCGCAACAAGTGTCGACTACTGACGTCTGCCGAGTGTCGAATATGATACCCGTTCCTTTGTAATTTGCAGGCAAGCTCTTCGACGACTCAACGGACCGAAGAGGTACACAATTGCAAAAGGAGGAGGCGAGCTAGCCTTTCTAGTGGCGAGTAAGAGAAGAGAGGAGAGAAAAAAAATGACGATGAAGAGAGTCAACGCAATCCACAAATCGATGACAAACAAGGAGGGAAAACCGGAGCAAACAGGAGAGAAAATGAAGAAAATGAGTGTGCGATGGAGACACTCTATGCCCTTGAAGAATGCTCTAGTTGATGTAACTGCAGCATTAAATGCGATTCATTTATTTGTATGTGGCTTTGTTGACAGCGCAGTTGTCATGGGTCGTTGAGCGAGGAACTCAAAAGCAATTGGTACTTTTGTAGAAGGGGTCCTAGATCTGAAATATGATTGTGCGTGCGGCGACAACTCCAAAGAAACTTCAAATCTCAATCTCAACTACAACTGCAAAAGTTAACATTGTGTGCGGGTGCTAGGCAGGACAAAGCGCTGAGAGCGGGAAGTCGGAACCGACTAAATTGACGGGTTGCAAAGTCTCAACCCTAATCCGTTTATTTAATTAAATGGTTAAACAGGTTGGCGGATCATAACTCATTTATTCAAAAATCTCAACCCAAACTCATTTATTAACGGGTTTGAAGAGCGGGTTGACGAGTTGACATGACCATTAACACCCCTAGTTTCTACTTTATTTTTATGATTTAGACACATTTAACTTTAAATCTATAAGGTCATTTTTAATTGAACTACTCTTTACAATAGCATATAATATATAGTTATTATATATGTATGTCCAAAATTCAGCAAATATATCACTTAAATGCAAAAGCATTGGTGCATAGTATCTAATTATAAATAATGGATAATAATTCGATACTTAATAATTATCAAAAGTCACAATTTGAATACTCTAAAGGTTAGCATGATACCCAAAAGGCTAGCATGAGTATGTATAAAATAGTATGAGCAAGTTTAAAGCTCAAATGTTGGTTAGAAATAGTGGTCTGATTCCTACAAGGTAAGCATGTAGTATACTTCCATCGGGTGTTTAATCATCTAAGGTGAGTATTACTACAAAACAATGTAAGCATGGAAACCTCAATGCTTACCTTTGATTTAAAATTTTTTAAACATGTTTTTAAATTTAAATCATTTATCCAGTTTAACACATTTTATTTTTATCATGCTACAAAAGTAAATTAATTGAAAACTTATATCTTGTATAAAATAATATTTTTATATGACCACTAAAATTTTTTAAAAATATTTAATATAAATGAAATATATAAAAGTTCACAATATATTTTTTATAATCATAAATAAATACACATGGATAAACATGGCATATGGTTTAAATTTTTAAAAATGTTTGAAAATAAAAAAGCAAAGATAAGTGCTCAAATAATTCCAAATCTCGCCAAGCATGGAGGTGGTGGCTAAAATAGAAAAATATTATAATTATTAAATAGTCATGTGTATTAAAGAGAGATAAATTTGATTACAATACGAGGTTAGATGTGAGGTAAAATATATACCAATAAAAAGAAGAAGAGAAGTAAATTTGGCTTAATACTGGACTAGTGGTGCAATTAGGTGTTGTGAACCACTTTAAGAGCTCTGTTCAGGTTTCGGTTCAACTGTTAGTTTTGAACAATCTTGAACCATTATGTCATCATAATATAACCGCTTTTAGCCCTTTCAAATTTTAAAAACATATTACTTATAATACTAAAAATAAAGTTAAGAATGCTATAATAATCCAACAAATAAATAAAATTTTAAAAGTAATAAAATCACAAGTTTGCCCCAAATCCTGTCAGGAATTATTATTAATGTTAAGATGTTGTGCAGCTGTAGGCTTACAGGTAAGGGTGGGAATCGAGGCGGGCCATACCGAGTTAAGGTTTGCCCAACCCTTACCTTACTTTTTAAAAATTGAGTTTGACCTTCTTTTTATACCGGGTCAGGACAAGTTCGGTTTGACCATCACTTTTTTTTAATAATTTTTGGGATAGCGGGTCAATCAAAAATACAGGTTGAATAAGATAATTTTAAGAATTTATATACCTATCAAACATAAGTATACATTTATACTAAACTTAAATATTATATGCTTCAATATTTCACTAATTATTAAAAAACACATAATTAAGAAAATAAAATATTTGAAAATATAGTATAAGTTTATTAAAATAGGTTAATATACAATTACACATAAGGGTTATATATGTACAAATTCTTTTTATTGATTTTTATATTGCTTTCTGAATAAATTAATTCTTCTATTGTTGATGGAGTTAAATATAAAAGTGAGATTCTTTGAAAAAAAATAATATTTAAACATAGGCTTATAATTTTTAATAAATTAGTATATGCAGGGCGGGTCGGACTCTTAGGGTCAGGAGATGGTCAACCCACCCTAACCCTATTTTTGAATTTGGGTCAAATTTTATAATTCATCCCTATACCAGGTCGACCAGCCCCAATTCTCACCCCTACCTTCACAATTGGATTCTTCATCGACCAAGTGAGGGGCCCGCTGAAGTACCACTTCACCTCGGATGCAGTGGCAATTATTTAAAAAATTATTGGTATAAATAAAAAAATAAAATTACATGGCATAAATGCAAATATTTTATTTTTGAATTTGTATAGACGAAAATAATAAAGTAACCCCCCGATGAAGCGATTCAATCTAACGTCTAGCCAGAAAATATACGCCTTGAGAAAGCAAATACGCAAAGTTAGAACATGTAAAATGCAAATAACCTCACAGGCATGCAAATATATTTCAGTAACATGTGTATACGATGCACAAATTAATGCATGCAACCAACCTGAAACACGTGAACTTTTCACTCCCAAAATCCTCACCATCATTGAACATCAGCCTTTATACGAGGTCTTTCTCAGATGCCAAAAAGAATACCTCATAATACTGGATAACATGAAACTGCAGCAATAATTCATCAACCTGCTAAACAACATAGATACAGCCCCATATTTTTCCCAGGAATCCTTTTGAGTTGCCTGGTGCAATCCAAACAAAATTCCAAAATCACCCGCTTGGAATGTCGGGAATCAATGAATAAACTTATTCTAACTATACTTGTATGCGGGGAATCCACGCGCAAACTGCACAATATTCAAAGGATTTTAGGAAGTGTTTGTTTATATTAAAAATATTTCAAATTAAAAAATTTCATTCTCTATAATTATATTATTTTTTAATTATTTCTTTACTTCTTCTTGTATAGTTACTTTACCTTTTAATCATTTTTACACAACTACCCTATATATATGATCTATCTATTTTGACTTTGTTATATTTACTTTTTATTATTATTCATATCATATTACATAATTTTTTCTAGTTTTGAAAAATTTTACACATCACTTCCCAAGTAATTGATCCAGTTACAAGCTTGTGTTTGTAGCTTGATTAATTAGAATCCTTCTTTTATTTTTATTTTTATCATTTAATTAGTTTGTGAGAGGACCAAATATCCAAATTCTGAAAGACTATTAAATACAAGAAAATGGACAACTAATCACTACAAAATAAAAAAAGTTTTTGTAACAAATTTTATGCAGCAAAATAAAATTTGTTACATACATTATTAAAAGGGGAAATTATTTACTCATCAAGTACCTTGGGTGGCATATATAATAAAATTCATTAAAAAAAGTATGTTAGGCAGAGCAAACACGGGCAGAGCCCGGTTGATAAAATGTGCTGGTTTGGTTCCCCAACCGTGGGAGTTCTGCCTCCCATTTTCAAGGGTAATGCCAAAAAAGTTCTCCATCTTATGCAGTAAATAAAGAGATTATTCTAGTTGTGAATCAAGATAAATATTGTTACTGTAACGCAATAATAAAAAAACCTTTAGCGGCAATTTTTCAAAATTATCATTGAAAGTTGTGGTGGTGATGGCAATATTTAACATCATTTATATTATCATGAAAATTTTTTTAATTTATCTAATATTATTGTATATAGGCTCCATTACAAACATGTAAAATCAACTTTATAAAATGATTTAATATCTATTTTAAGTAGTATTTTTAACCCCTAAACCATCTAAAATATCACTACTGTATCCATAAATGATTCTATAAAGTATTATTATATTCTAATACACAAATAAATATGAATAGATCTAAGTATTTTTTATAATTTACACATAAATATATCTATTTTTGGACAACGGTGGCCTACGTATATATTAAATTTGAATAAAACTTTGTAACATAATTAAACATTAAATACAATGAATGAATTGAGTTTTCTATAAAGTATCAAAATCTTAAAATTTGAGGGGTTGAATTTGAATGAAGCTTTATCTCATAACTAAACAATTGGCGTTAAATATAATGAATGTACTGAATTTTCTATTAAGTATTAAAATCTTAAAATTTGAGGAGTTGAATTTAAACGAAACTTTATTTAATAACTAAATAATTAATGTTAAATATAATAAATGAATTTGAATTTTGTACACATTATCAAAATCTTAAAATTTGAGCAGTTACATAGAACAACTTATATATAACCTGATTATTACATAGAAGCAGGCCTGTAAATTAATATAAATTGACTTCGTTAGTTAATAACTTTTGGAATAAAAAAGTGAATTGTCTCAAAAACATGTTGCAAAATGTTGATTTTTTGGTGTAGTATGTGATATTTTGGGGTGGTTGCAGTTGTTGTTGTTGATGAAATCAATTACGTCCATATATGCTGGAGAGATTATATGGAACGTGATGGGACGAGGTATGTGTGTCGGTAGGCAGCTCATGAATCGGATGAGAGCACTCTTTTTGAAAGAGAGAAAGGGGATCTGGATCCATATGGAGATCGAGAGCAAAAGGTGAGATATGAGATATATTCTATATATGGACGCCATGAGCAGATATATCGAGCTATGTATGCTGGGATGCATGTATAATTGTATATATATATAAATAAAATAATTAGAAAGCATTATCCACCAAAAGAAACTACATTTTTGGCAGTCGCTATTAACAACTAAAATATTTCTATTGGTAAAGAAAATGCATATGTAAATAAGATTTTTCATGCTTACAACAATACTTTTATGGCTAGATAGGAAAATCTTCTTCACTTCTGGTGATGGTTCTATAGGCAAAGCAAAAATTCTTTTGATTATGAAAATATTTTAACAATTAAATCCACTTTTAGCTTTTCTAAACACAAAGACCATAAACTACTGACAAAATTATTGGGAACGGAATTTCTTCTTGATGACTATATTTCATAAATTATTGGTGACCGGGAATTTCTTTTTAGCAACATCATCAAAACAAATATTTCTTTAGAAACCAAAAGTTTAACTTTTGATAAGAAAATTTTAATTATCAAAAATTAAAATTTCAGGAGTGATTGTGGCGCCAGCTTTTGATCAGGTGATAGATAAATATATATGTTCGACATGAGTACTGTTGTGGCACTGCTGTTATGCATCAGATACATATATATGTACTCGGACGCAGGTCGCCAGCTATAGTTTTCAAGTGTTGATCGATCAGATCACTTTGATCGTAGAAAAGTTGCTTCCACTACATGAAAGTGGGCCAAAAGCAGGTGTACGTGCATTCATGCATGATAGTTAAAAGGCCAATATGCGTCCAAGATCACCGCAGGGAAAGACTGGAAAAGGTTCATGGTGCCTATCTTTTTGTTGGCCACCAAGGCTACACTTACCCACTTCCTTTCGGAATTTCAGAAATCTAACTCCCATGCGTGGTTACTCACCAGACGCGGCATGTGTACGTATTTAACTAATTCCCCACTAGCTACTTTTAAGAGGATTAATTTTTTTTCACTTTGTTTTGGCGTGGGGTCTTTGTCTTTTGCATATAAACTTATTCTAATGGTAAAAGAAGTTTTCATGGGGAATCTAGTTTTTCAATATTTCGTTTCTTTTTAACGGTTAACTGTGTTCTTTATTAATTTATTTAGAAAATTGATGATATAAGTACAAGTACAAAAATATCTTAGAGATCCTAATTAAATTATTTTTCAAAGTGCAGAGGCAGGTTAAATCAGTTGGTATTAGTATATAGACTATATACGGGATGAGTTGGTATTAATACTATATGTATGTGGTTGTCTGCTTGAAGAAACATATGTTGTTTTCAAAACGTAATCACCGATCCAGATGTTGTTTTCCTGATCATCTACGCATGCCCTATTGCAATAAATAGATTTCTATAAAAAAAAAAGTACAATAAAGAGATAGACTTACGCATCAGGAAAGAAAGAAAAAAAGCAATGAATAATAAATAAACAATCAAATTTAAAATGAAAAATGATCCGGTCACCACTAAGGCTTCATATTCTCTTGACCCAGGATCTATGTTATCAATCTACTTTGGGGCTTGTACACAAAGATTTTGAATCACATACTAATAGAATTGTGTATGGACCTCCGCATAAATTAACTTGGCCAATTGACAGATCTATCTCTGAACAAAAATGAAATATGGTTTAATTGAGGGTCTGAATGGCCGGAGAAAAGTGTTCAACTTTTGTGCAAAAGTAGTCCCTGAAGTGAAGACATTTCCCATCAAACACAGATGTGTTTGGCTTTTCAAATCCACATAACGAATACAGACATTAAAGTCCTTCCCCCGAACACGACATCCAGGCCAAATTCAGCACCGCGTAGAACTCCTTGTATGCATGCAAGTTATATATGCATGTTAATCTGAATAAAATAAAAATTGTGTATATGCAAGGGAAATAAAGAATCAAGCACTTGATTCAGGATGATCAACAAAATGATTAAGTGAATTATTTTAAAAAATGACAGATGTTTGCGAAAAAAAACAAGCTAAAAATAGTCCCGAAATGGCAACCAAATGAGAGCTAGAAATACAAGCCCCAAGCACAAGAGAAAATCAAGATGTGAATGAGACGCAAGTCTGTACAAACCAAGAGCACAGCACATACCACCAACTCCATATGCATTGTTAGCCCTACAGCAATGATCCATACCTCAATTGGGCTCATGCCAAAGCAATGGGGGAATGGGGAACCCTAATTTAGGGTTTCCAAGCAGATGCCCACACAACAGCTTCTTCCTTCCACATCAAATACAGCCCCGGTTCATCTCCTTGGGCTCGAACGTACGACCATCCCGTTCTATACCTCTTCAACAGAGCCTTAACATCATCAACCACATCATCACTGAAAGCAGCAGGTGAGAAGGCCTCCTTGAGCCTCTGGCTCCACTGAATCCCTTTCTCTTTTCTTTCACACACTCCAACACGATCACTACTGCAAGCTAACAGGCTCAAAATGTTCCTAGAACTCTCCCTCTCCAACATCAGCCTTTCATTGCTGGTCGGCACGAAGCTGTCTTCCAGCATGTCAAAGAACAAGCTGTAAAACCTCAAGCACTCCTCAAAGCAACTGTAGAAATCATCTCTAGTGCCGCTGGTGAAATCAGCTTCCTCCTCAACTATGGTCACCACCTTGGGCTGGAGGGATCGAAGAAAGCCGATGACGGTCGATCGGTCGTCGACATGGACATGACTCAAGGCCCCAATGCAGTTCACGGCGATGGCCTCGCCGTCGCGGAGGTCCAATTCCTCTTGCTTGAGCTCGGAAAGGCGTGCCAGTCCGGTGACCACTCGGAACTCGAATGGCACCCCCATCAGCCGAGCAAACTTCTCCATCCTTTGGCCTACTTCCTTCATCACTGAGTTGGAAGTGGACGTCGTCACAACTACCACCGTCAGCCGTAGCCTCGGGGTCTCATCGTTCCTTGTCGCGAGGGCTTCGAGCAAAGTAGGCCATTGTGTGCAAAACGTGTTACTAATATCAATTATATGTAGTTTGGCCTCCCCTTCTAAAGCTTCCAAGATTGCACCATTTGAGGCTACATGGCCGAATGTTGTCCATGGGCTTACCTCTTGAAACTTCAATGTCATCTTCCTTGCAGAATCAAAGGAGTGGCCTTTCTCCGCCACAGACGTCAAGGTCCGGTAGCAGCGGTCGCCGGATTCGGTGGCCTTACAGAATAGGGCCTGCAAGAAGTGGGAGGCCAGCTTCTGCTCATGGTCTCCATAGGGTGAGGATAGCTCGTTCAGCATCCATAGCATTTGGTGGATCCTGGCAGAATCCTTATCGGCGATGGCCTTGCCACACTCGTGGAGAAGCTGTGCTGCCCACTTCCCAGTTGTGGAAGGATCTCCGGATTCAGATGATCGACTTGTGGATGTAAGATTGGACTGTGAATTGCTGTGGTTTTGCATGCTTACCTGATCATTGCCATCTTGCTGTTGTTTGGAGATGAACAAGTTTGGAAACTTCGAGTGGTGGAAGGTGTTGTCCATGTCACAGACCGATCTCTTCCGCCAGATAGCTCTTGGAAACTGAGATGCAAAGAGCCATATATACAGCAGCTCGTGTATATGGAATCAAGAGAAAAGGAAGGGGGGTAGTATGGGGTGATAAATCAGGAGCTATAGGGAGGAAGGGAAAGGAGGGAGAGTGTGACTGGGGTGGGAGAGAGATAGAGAGAGAGTGTGTGTGCGCGCGTGTTTGTTTGGGAGGGGTGTGTGTGTGGAGGGGCCTAGCTCTGAGACATCAAGTTGGGCAAGCTAATCTGCCTACAAGACTCATCATACTGCATAAGAATAAGAGAACATTATCTGTTTCAACTCATTTGGAAATTATGAATACCCGACAATAAAAATTACGCAGCTGTGAATTGGGAAACTGAAAAAGGGGTAGGTTGTCAACTGTATATATGTATACGGTGGACGTCGACGTTGATATTCACCCCACCGCAGCCTGTACCTACAAATATTTATAAATCACCACTTTTTTTTTCAAACCACTTATTCGTTTGAAAGTGTGTTATTTTTTTTTAATCGCGACCCCAGCTATTTTATGTGTGTTTCAACATGAGATTAATCATTGGCAAATGTACTTTAGATAATTATTAGTCGAATTCATAAGTAAAGATAACTTTGTCCATAGATCAACCGATATTTCTTAATTAAGTTACGAGATATTCTTATAAATTCCTTACAATATTCTATTGCATTTCTCACCATAGTTCTAATTTATCAAACCCATGGATACTCCCGTCAAGCAGGAGAAACTGCTGCCACTACAGATATTTTTTTTGCTGTCGCGGAGAGTCTCACCTGGTTGCCCAGCCAGTTTGAGGCAAGACCCTTACCACCAAGCCTGCGACTGCTAATTGTACTTAAACCTGCTTTTGGGAGGAAAAAAAGATCAACGTTCAGAAAACCCAGCAGAAAATAGTTCTGCAATACCGTATTGGATATTAATATTAAATTACTCTAGTGCTATTCTTTAAAAAGTCCCTTGTAATTATTGTATAGATACTATACCATATTGTTAATGTTAGATTCCGATCTTGTGCACCTTGTGCAATACCGTATTGGATATTAATATTAAATTACTCTAGTTGTTAATATTAAATTACTCTAGTGCTATTCTTTAAAAAGGTCCCTTGTAATTATTGTATAGATACTATACCATATTGTTAATGTCAGATTCCGATCTTGTGCACCTGAGTGCACTTAGCTTTAATGCATTCATTGAAGTCATTTTAACTCATTTTTTTAATTTAAAAATTTTTTTTATACAAGTGTTAATATAAGTATATTTAACATGTGTATCAATTTTTATCATTTTTGGAGTATTTTATATATTTATTTTTAAAAATAAAAATAAATATCTAAAATACTTCAAAAATAGTAAAAATTGATACACATGTTAAATACTAACACTTGTAAA
Organism: Annona squamosa; assembly: GCA_035584095.1. Classification (NCBI taxonomy): domain Eukaryota; kingdom Viridiplantae; phylum Streptophyta; class Magnoliopsida; order Magnoliales; family Annonaceae; genus Annona; species Annona squamosa. The sequence goes on from JAXCLR010000001.1 coordinate 81,671,058, forward strand.
AAAGATTTTCAAAAAAATAAAAAAATAAATTAATGCACCCGGGTGCACTGAAGCTAAGTACACCCGGGTGTACAGGATCGGGATCTATTAATGTCATTGTTATATATATTATAAAAATCCTCTTGTAATTATTTTCTGGATATTATACCTTATCGTTAATGTCATTAACTGTCATATTATAAAAATCCAAGGATTGCTGAGGAATAACACGACCTCACTTCAGGTCCTCTATATTAAATATGTATGATTGCACTTACTCTATAGAGGGTATAAAAAGGCGCATGTACATTTACATCCTCAAGATTTTAGTTTCAGGCTCAAGATTTTAGTTTCAGGCATGGGATTAATCAAACTTCTCCAATTCGATAAGCTGCTGCCGATTACCTTCAGGAATTTTAGCTTCAAAAAGACAAACAAGATTAATTAGTTTAATCACCCATGAATACACAAGTGGCCAATAGGTGCACCTCTTTGCTTGATCTTTGCACTTCACGTATTGTACACATGCACCTGGGACAAAATACAAAACAAACAGACGGCCGAAGTTAGCATTTTATACTCGGAAACTAGTAGCATTATCGTAACGATATGAAGCCCTCGGATGTGTGTATCCCATGTATTTTATATATGATCATATATAACCGTGTCGTTCCTTCCTTGCTTTTTATATTTAAAAAACATTTTTCGAAAATCTGAACTTGGAATATTCTTCTTTAAATATATGCATATAAGAGAATATTATAAATAATGTTTATCAAAAAAGGGATATTGTAAATAGTTTTGAATTTTAAAATATTTTCAAATATAAAAGGAAAGGACTTGGTTGTGTATGATTGTTTAAAAAAAATTTTTGCTACTTGTTCAACTCTTGCCAAACCATTATCTTACCTATTTTAACTTTATTCCCTTTACACATAATTATTACCTTTATAGTATAACATCATTATCATATTTATTTAAAATTTTTTTCCAGGAAAATTTTTCTTCTTCCCAATTACACCCTATGTCATGGCCATTTAATGAAGTTTTGTATCCGTTGCTTATAGGGTTTGATCAAAATTATAGTTATATTACAACTTTTTCAAAATATCCTTATTACAAGGTTTGCTCGAAATTTGCAAGTATACCTATAAACCCAATTCTTTTCTAAAACAACAAAAAATACCTTTGCAAATAAATAAAATTGCAAATTGCAAGAAAATAATTTTAAAATAAAAAGCCATTTATGTTCTACAAATATATCTATTTAATGTAAGAAATATTTTTTATATTTTAAAAGTATTTTTCTCATTTTATAATTTTGTTTATTTGCTAGGGTATTTTCATCATCGTAGTGCATTGCAGTTACCCTGCCATTTCAAGCAATCCTTGCAGATAAGAATGCAACTTTTTGCGAAAGGCTTAACACATCTGCAATTTCAACTAAATTTTATAGGTACCGCTGCAAAATCCACTTACAATTAGCCTGTGAAAGAGTGATGATCGAGTTAAAAGATTATATGATTTGGTGATTAGGATTAAAAATATTTAAAAGTGTAGGTTAATTAATCAAGTTCAAACGAAAATGGAGACCAATCCTAGCACGAAAGCTTTGAGGACGAACCAAAGCACCTTGTTATTTTAATCTCATGTAACCACCTGGGCATTATCTTTAAGCATTCTCTCATAATTTTCTATCGAAAGTTGTCAACATGCATATTGTCTGTTTTCCAACCGCTTGAAATTGCATGGCAATTAATCCCTTCTTTGTGAAGGTTGCTAAAAACGGCATTGTTCTGATACTCTTGTGGAAAATGATACGTGGAAAATCCAAGAAATGATTTCATTTGGCTAGCTACTACTTGCTAATCATCGGAGAGTCCAACCCAACAGTCCACAAGGTCCGGATCTCTGGTAAATTTTCTATTGGCAATTTTGGCACTGGAAATTTGATTTCGGGGTTTTTGCATACAGGTCTCTTTAATTTTGCAAATTTTGTATTTTTTAATCCTTCAATTTCGTATTTACAGTAAATGGCTTAAAGTTCTAGAAACTTACACAAGATGTCCCTGGACAGCGATACTATGCTCCCGGGAGCATGCAGTACTGCATGCTTCTGGGCACATATTTATTATTTTAATTTTTTTACAATAGTATTAATCTATATGTATTTAATATGTGTATAAATTTTTACCATTTTTGGAATATTTTAAATATTTATTTTTTATTTTTAAAAATTAGTGACATTTTGGGTAATTTTAAATTACTAAAATGTCACTAATTTTTAAAAATTAAAAATAAATATCTAAAAATCTCCCAAAATGGTAAAAATTGATATATACGTTAAATACACTTAGGTTAACAAGTTCAAAAAAAAAATTTGAATTTTTTTTAAAAATAGGTGTTGCTCCTAGGAGCATGCAGCACCACATGCTCCCGGGAGCATAGGATCTCAGTCTGGATGTCTCTCCTCTTGAGTGAAGTGCTAATGGCTGAAGCCATTAATTTATGGCGTTAATGACCAAAATATTCTTTAATAATCTTATCTAATTCTTAAATGGATCGCAATATTTGGACGGATTTCTTTGCAGTTCACTTTAATTCTCACCAGAAAAGAATGATAAAGTTTAAATGGAAGATTAATTTAACTACGACTAGCAGTCTTGCTTAAAAATCTCAAAACTTAAAATCATCTGCTACATGAAACTTTTTCTTGAGGTGGAAAAGAAAAAAAAGCCATCGAGGAACCTGTAAATACCATTCATTTGCAAGTGATACGCGTATCATGGTGTATTTCACCTTTGTCTAGACACCTTACGTATCCGAATTAGCTTAGACTAATCGGTGGAATGAATTTGGAAAAAATGTCGGAGTCAATATTAATAATAATAATGAGCAATGATTGGGTACGCCCGGTCTTCTTTTTTAGTTTAAAATATTTTTTCAAATCTAACACAGTTATCATGTTCATTCATGGATGCATTTATTAATTTTTATAGGAGATATTGCTCATGAAAATATAAATATAAGATAAAGCTCCTGCATCTGAGATTTTACTTAAAATACCTAATATAAAGGCTGAAAACTTTACCAGCTGGGTTATGCCCATGCTAACATCCATACGTTTGTTTAATTCCAAAAGTACTTGCATTCAATTTTTTTTTTTTTGCATACTATATACGCTATATATATATATATATTTAAAAATCGATAGTTATATTCACTCTCAAAAGATGATTCACAAAATATAACATCTCAATTTATAGCATAATACAATAAATAACATTAAACAAGATAATTCCCATGCTAACATCCATACATTTGTTTAATTCCAAAAGTACTTGCATTCGAATTTTTTTTATTTATTTTTTTGCATACTATATACGCTATATATATATATATTTAAAAATCAATAGTTATATTCACTCTCAAAAGATGATTTACAAAATATAACATCTCAATTTATAGCATAATACAATAAATAACATTAAACAAAATAAATTATCTGGGAAAATTTTCTAAATAAAAAAGAAGGGTTCAGCATGGACATTCATGGAGTGGATGTATTGAATTATTGTCAAATAATGTTAATGATAACGATGAGTTGTTGTCGTTGTTGTTGTTGTTAGGAGCACAGGATGATATCGGCCAAAATGGATAAAATTAAATTAACATATAAATAATTAAAAAATGAATTCATTATAGAAAATAGATGTTAAATCAATATTTTTATTTATGTCTTTGTCAGGATGTAAAGGTATGAAGAGAAAGATGTGATATTAGCTAGATTAAAGACTTTTTTTTTTTCTTTTTTTCGAGAAGCAGCTAGATTAAAGATTTAAAATTGTGAATAAACCAAACCAAAGGTATCTATAGCTGCTAATATTCCCTGTTATGATTGGAGGAAGATGACAAAGGGCTGGCTCTAAATCTCTTTCCAAATGATTGGTGAAATGTCATATCTTCATCATACCAACTTGCAAGGAAAGAGGCACGAAGAGTCTTCTTTTGGTGATGCCATTCATGTGGTCCTTGATATTTCTTACAGTTTTAAAGGGACATGTTTCTTTCCACCAACTTTCTTTGGTGTATAGCACTGACCCAATTAATCCAGTGGTGTGCGCACGCGTATTCGTGTTTATAATCAAGCACTCGGTCTCTTAATTAAGCGAAAGAGCATGAGCAACAGATCAAGGCCGTTCATTTTTTCTGTTCTACAACGGATGGATCAGATTCTCAAGAACTCACTATTTTCAATATCCTAGACATCAAACGGCTACTGATATTTTTCTAATATCCTTTTTTTAAAGTGAAAAAAAAAATATTTTTCTAATATCCTAGTTGCTCTTTATTGTGATTTTTCAGATTATGCTGCCTCTGTAGGATTTCCAAATAGATGAAAGGCCTAGATCTTGTGCTTTGAATGACCAGTAAGTAACTGGGAGGAAAATAACAACAATAGGATTCTCAGATTTAGAACGAGATGGGATTTCCCCGCCCCAACCACATGTTTCAACAAAGGCAGAATTGCAAGACCTCTGCACACTGCTGCCTGCTGGTGATGTTACATGCCTCTGCTTGCTAGCTAACTTAATTATGTGATTATTGGCAAAATCAAGTGACCATTATATATATGTTTGTTGCGTATACACTTACGCATATCATAATTAAAGACATTAATTAAAGAAAAATGAGATAATATGCCAATAGTTGTATTCCATGCCCTTCTAGAAACCTAACGATCAGCGAATGTACTAGTACTGCATGCACCTTTTTCATTCATTCGAAAATATGGCATGCATATGCAGCAATTTTTGCACAGGGAGGCTGCATATATAATACAAGAAAATCAAATTTCAGTGATGCTAATTAAATCTACAATTATATGTCTCAGTTTACATTATAATATTATTATAGCATGAAAAAGGGGAAAATACATTTAGATTTTAGCCGAGGATATCTTGATAAAAAGACATAGGCAATACTAATAACATTTTCAGGTTAGGAAATAAGGTGAAAATATATTGTCATATTTCTCATTTTAATAACTATGTGATCATATTCATAAATGGAATATTTTTCAATTCACCCAGGCGTATTAAACCCATTTTTCTTAATTTTTTTATAAAACTGTTAATTTAGATTATTTAACGTGTATGTCAATTTTTATCAATTTTAAAAATTTATACATTTTTTTGAATTTTTAAAAATCAGTGGCAGTTTCATAATTCACAAATTACGAAACTTTCACTGATTTAAAATTCAAAAAAATCTACAAATACCTAAAAATGATTAAAAAATTATATATGTGCTAAATATACCTAGATAAACACTTGTATAAAAAAAATTAAAAATTAAAAAATGTATATATAAATAAATTTTTGCACCTGGACGAACCGAAGCTAAATACACCTAGTGCACTAGATCGGTGCTCTTCACAAATAGTGGTAAAGCTTGTGACCATATTGGGAATTAGCCCATCGTTTTAATTTTTATTTGAAACATATGCAGACATGCGTGTATTTATGTGCTCATGATTAAAATTGAGTTCGGTCCCCACCAAATCCACAGCATGGCCTGGCCATAGATGTGACCCCCAAATAAATGTGCACTCTTGTCCTTTTGAACCGTTCAGATTTTTCACACGCTTCACATTCGTGCCACGTTTGAGCAGTCTAATTAACAATGACCACTCAGCTGAAAAGTAACCCACCCTTTTTATTATTGGATTATTTTCTGAAGAATGCATCACCATTCCATTTCTAGCAGAGCATGTGGCATCCATGTAAATTAAGTTGTCCAAATTGTGATTGTCATCTTCCCAAAAGATATGATATTTTATCCTGATCGAGTTTTTTGCTGCATACATATTTTATACATCAAACTTATGCTGCATTTACTCATCTGTTAATGGTGCTGTTATACCTAAATTTCTTTTCAAATTAAAAATTAACTTTTTACTTTCCAATTTCCTAATTATTTCTTTACATCTTATATAGTTACTTTATTTTTCAATTATTTCTATACAACTATATATGTAATTAATCAATGTATTTTAACTTTATTTTCTTTATGCTTCACCGTTACTCTTATTATATTATATATTTTTTTTTCATATTAAAAATTTTTACACTAAAAATCTTTTATTCAAAAGTTTTATTGTTTTTCCTAAACACGCCAACCCATTAATTTATAAGCAGTCAAATTCACATAAATGGCTTCATATGCAGCCAGCAGCTACCGCAAAATTCGCTCATCTAACACTATGCTTTCGGCAACATTCGTAAACAATCAAAAGGTCTTTATTATAAAGAAAAAATTCACTTGTTTTACAGGCAAAGAAATATTTCCTTACGGTATTTCATAGGTGAGAAAAAAATTTATTGCTTATGGTAATTTTTTTTCAAATCAAATCAAAATTTAGTTGTTTAAATGAAAAAATTATAAACTATTAACAACAAAATTTCTTTTTAATAGTTATCATATGATATATGCTGTCAATAATGACAACTAATTTTTTTTAGCTGCTAAATTTTTACTTTTTAAAAAATTTTGATTGCCAAAAATAAAAAAATTGTACTTTTGGTTGGAGAAATGCTAATAATTAATTATTAAAAACGACGCATAGAAATTTTTCAAAATATTTTTATAACCAAAATTTAAATTAATTTAATATTCATATTTTACATCTATGATCGATCAACACGTTCCAAATAAATATATTTCCTCATTTCTCAAAATTAAATGATATGAGTTCTATATGTCGAAGTCGTCCCTAATTGTTGACATAAACCTCGGTACTATCACCATTAGCATGAGCAAATAAAGTTTTAGGAGTAAATTTGACCATATAAACAAAAGAGTGAATTTCGCAAATTTTATCCCTAATTTCAATTATACCCAATAACTTCAAAGATGCCTATTATGTTCATAAATTTTCATTCTAATTCTAACATATACCCGGCTATTCATCCTCAAAGATGCCTATTATGTTCATAAATTTTCATTCTAATTCTACATATACCCGGCTATCCACCCTCAAAGATGCCTATTATATTCATAAATTTTCATTCTAATTCTACATATACCCATTCGTTAAGGATATGTTAAAGGGGTCATTAGCCCTCTATGAAACGACGAATACTCTCATTATTAATTATGATTTTATAGCTAAAAATTCATATTATAATGAATCTTTAGTAATTCTATAATTATAACATCATATATTATTTGAATATAAATCTTTAATTTTGAGCAAAGTAATTTTAAATTATATTAAGGCCTAAGCATATTCGTTATTTTATGGGGGTTAATGGCTCATTTAATGGATTCTTAACAATATGGTTACATGTAAAATTAAGATGAAAATTCATAAGTATGAGAGACATTTTTGAAAGTTTATGAGTGAAATTAATGTTAAAATTTGTGAGTATGTGCGGAATTATCTCTAAAATTAATTAGTTACCTAAAATATGTAAGCAAACCATTATTCGGAAATATAAAATAAATAATAATATTTACTACTTTTCTTACCTAAAAATGTAAGCAACTACATATGTATTGATTGTTTTAAAAATGGTTAAATAACCACTTAAAATTAAGCTTCGGATTTGGAAAAAATTTCCGAAATTCCTGGTAGTAGATCTCAATCAAGAAGTCATGCACAAATTTCATGTTCAGGCTTCGAATATTGCCAGGGGTTATTTTTAATATAACAATTTTAGGGGTTGATGATAATTTTCAAATTTTGATGGGGTTGTACTTGTCCTTCCTCTGGTAAGTGCTAAACGCAAGGTTTGCCCATGGTAACAATTGTCAATTGATGGTCAAGAGTCATTGAAGTGATGAAATGATATTTTTTGTGCTTCTCGAATCACATCACATGCACGCATGGCTGCTTCCGTTGGTTTCCACTAGAAAACATCAACAACGTAAAGAGCTAGACATGCATGACATATGGGACTAAGATGATTTGTATTATATATCGTCATTTTTGGACCGTTGCTTAAAGCAAGCTTTTGACAACATCCCAGCATAGCGTTCTTGATTATTCAGCATCATGAACGTGTGACAACAACAAACTCCATTTTCAAAAGACAAGAACATACTTTAATTTTAATCATGAGGATGCCACCAGTCCGCAACAGCAATAATGAATGGCAACAAAATCACAGAATTCCCAATGGTTGAGTTGACATGAGCCCTTAATTTATATATGACCATTTAATTTTTTCCATAATTACTTGTATTTTCAATTATCACTGGGTAGAATATCCGCCAGCATTTCTCGTGGACTACAAGTCATTTTCCCCTGACGAAAACCCTACTAATTTCCAACTGATAATAGCCATCTCTTGATTTTGATCAAAGACAGAGGCCCAAGGGCTAATATATTGGTATAATATTTCTTATTTTATATCTCAGGATTTTTTTTTTCCCTTTTTGGAAGCTTGCACCTCAGGCAAAAGCCAGCAAACAAAAGAACGTGGCATGGTACGGGTTGGGAAGATTGGTGTCCCATGCAAATGCAAAGGAAGAGATAATTAAAAGCATGAAGTGATTAATTACCGGAAGTGAAAGTGTCTTTTAGCGGATGTTTGTATTATGTCTCGAAAGAATCTAATGTTTGTAAGCTATGGAAGAGAATACAATCACCAAATCCGCGCCCAAGAGTTTTAAAATGTTGAATGACACACGTTTGTTTTTGCTAAGCTGGCGGCTTATCTAATGTCACTTTTGCATACGCATGTTCTGCAATATGTTGCGCATGCTCATATACTGGATGCATTTAGGAATAGGTGGGATACGAATGCAAATAGTTATACGTTGTAAGAATGTTATACGTTGTTAGCATTTAGAACCAACAAATTTGAGGAGTGCTTTCTCCTCAAAGTTAATAGTTATGTTTAAAATTGGGATAAGGATAATAAGCCAATGCAAAAAGCCCTTAATTAAATGGAAGCTGTCAAACCCAGCATCCTGCTGAAATGGAACGAGCCAGCCCTGATCTGCCGGACTGAAAGTTGACGTCACCTACATGATTGTAATGCTTGGCCTCCTACTGAGATTGCACTCTTGCATAACTTGCATAGCATGTCTGCCGCTTGAACTTCCATACGCATTTATGAGTTAACTCCACTACTCCTGTATCAGCAACTGACAACTACAAACATCTAATGGCCGGTCTAAATGAAACAAAAATTTAATATGGTTAATTAAATTGAGGGAGAAATAAATTTTTTAAGAAACCCAATTTCAATCTATTAAATTAAAATGTTTTCAATAAGATTATCCAATTTAAGATATTATAAATCCTGGGCTATTTCGATTTAATTCATTCTCGAAATTTTCGTTCTGAAATATTTATCTCGTAATTAACAGTTTCGTAAATAAAGTGAATTTTGTTTCAGAAAAAATTTCTATAATTAATTTCGATTGGATATCAGGGCCTATTTAAAGGCGATCATGGCTATAATAGAATCCTCTGGATGCTGAGCGAACTTCAACTCGCACAAAGATCTGAGTAATGACTGTGGTGGATAAAGGGCAGCCCAGTGAGCGATTCAAGCAGATCCAATTCGAATCGACAGCGTTTAAGACGGACAAATCTACCAAATATTAGTACGATGCTTTCTTTCACCTTATTTCATGGTAATTTGGGAAGATGTAAAAGTCGGTTTTTTTTTTTTTTTACCTATTCCTAAATGCACTCTGTATATGGTCATTTCGATTTTCAACAGAAGTCAAAATCTAACTAATCCAGATGTCATCTAATAACCATTTAGAAAAAGCTGCAGTCTGCTCCAGCTTCAAATATCTCGTTCACTCGGTAGTAGCCTAGTAGTGTATTAGTACAAAGTGCTCATGCCAACTGAAATGACATACATATCTGGCCAGCAAAATGATGCACAATTCCAGGCAATCGTTTCAGCATTGATTAAGCTCATAACAAGCCTGACACAGTTGATTACAAGTTGGAATGCCGTGAGGGCTTTGGTCCAAAGTTGTGTTGTTGGTCTTGGGGGTTGGGATCATTGAGCATCCCAACCAGCTTCCTAAAACAAGAAAGCTTTGACTCGTTTCAAAGCCTGATAACCATAATAGCCAGATGATTTCTTTTGTCGGCCAGGCAAACACTGACAAGAGTCTTTCCATGATCTTTGTTTGACAACCAGCGTAATATACATTTCTCCGAGGGCCGTCTGCCTACCTTTCTGTCCTTTCATATGGTATATCACTGGGTGGTGCCATAGCATATCTGGCAATCAACTCAGCAGTTTGGATTCGTTTTCCCCTGAGGGTAATAGTAAGTGGTGCGAAGAAGATGAAAGGGCAGAAAAACCAAAAACCAGGTGGAAAATCATGAAATTTCGCCTCACATGGGCAAACAAATAAGCATCGGCACCATTCCATTAACAGATGGTGGTGTTATTCCCAAGGAAAGGGATCTAGTAAAGCAATAATCTTACTTCACACATTTTTGCGTATACAACAAACGCTGTCTGAGGATCCTCAATATGGTGGGCCGATTGGAGCAATCCTAATGCCTCCATCCCTTCAAATGGCCATCCTCCATGTATGGCTCAAGAAAGCCAATAAACTGAAACAGAAAAGACAGGAAAATGTCAATAGGAAAAGACAGGAAAATGTCAATAGGAAACCAACCCACTCCAGCATACAACCACAGCATAAAAACTCAAACCATGCAACATTTTCTACCAATGAGGCCTCAGAAAACAGCAACATTGCAAAGTTGTCTGGAATTATATAAGGCCCATAGGCCATAAGGTGGATGAAAACAATCCTTTTGCCTTTCCTTGTTTTCAACACGTACATGAAGACTCACTTTATTCCAACACCAGGTAATCTTCATGACGTGCCATATACGGCACAATTTGGGTGCACCATGAATGATAGACTAGAAGGCACTCATGCATCTCTAGATATCCTCAAGTTGTTTGCCATTCTCAATATATGGAGGCAAGCAAACAGAACTTTTATCACCGCATGTCAATTGCATTCAAGAACTCAAAAAGAACCAAACTGGACAAACCAGTCATGGCTTGTCGTATCTATGGCAAAAGAGCATCAATGATTTACAAAGGTCAAATAAGATCTTCCAATACTACTATCATGTTCTTCGTTTATTCACAATAATACAAAATATCACCCCAGTAGTCAATTATTTATCATTATGCAAACTATTCTGATTCAAATATTCACAAATAAGCCCATCTACTTTCAGCATGTAAAAGCAGAAGAAATATCCTCAAAAACAAGGATTATTGCCTGTGAGGACATGTATTCCAAATGCGTCTGAACCATTCACCTGTTGTGCATCACTGCGTTGTGATAGGTGGCACTGGCTGACAAAAATCAGGGAAAAAATGGGCTCTTAAGTTCCCTTGTAATTGGATCCAATCAATCTGGAAAAGATCTATAGCAGTCGGCATAGGGTTTTCTTATTTTCTCTATTTTCATTTCATTCGTGGACCTTGAGTTGTTGGAGCTCCGTTTTTGCAAGAAGCCCTTTCCTTTCAGCCTTTGTGCTGAATGTTCTTTTGTGCTTTCTCATACATTCATAATAACTTGAGAAAAGGAAAAAGAAGGTTCACTTTAAGTTATTGCTTCCAGTCCGGAATGAGTCTGTATTCTACACGCTCAAATGCTCAAATACAATATATGTCTGTGCCCACTTTTTTGAAAATAAGTTCTGCTATAAGAGCAATCTCTGAACTCCAGTATAGGCAGAGCCACTTGCAGCTCAGGGGGTCAATTGCCCCACTGAACTTCTGAAAATTAAAATATCCCCCTTGAAAAAATAAAAAATATTGTGCAATGCAATGATTACTTTTCAACAATATATTTGAAAAATAAGTATGACCACAAGACAACAGATACCTTTGAACCATCTCTAGACCATCTTGCACCATAACCTTCATCAACCCTTATCTCAAAGACACAGTTGTGTGGTTTAATTCGATAAACATTCATCCAGCGGCAATGACTAATCAAATGGCTGATTACATTCAAAGAAAGCCTATTCTTATCAGAATCTGAAGACAAGAAATTTAAATTGGTTAACACCATCTCTCAAAAAATAATGATGGGTAACGCTCCTGCAAAGGACTAAAGAACACACTGCACACTCATTCACGCATTTTAGGAAAAAGTTCACTGGGAAAAGCTGCTTGCACATTAAAAATTATCCTACCACTTCCAGCGAAATTACCCCACCAGACATTGCTGCTTCGGTGCACATGCTTGGCTAAGGCTCTAGCTCCAACTGTCAGGGTGTTACCTTTAATCTCCAGCAAAAAAGGAAAAAATGAATGATAAATCAACGACAGAAATGTGGTTCATGAAGTCAGAAAAATCAACAGAAACTAATGTTGGTCTATGTGACCAACCAACAAAATCTTCATGGCTTTGAACAGCATGGTCGCATTGCATATCGTATGATTAATTTGTTGAAAAAAAGTTAGCAGTCAAGCTTTGGATAGCTTTTATTATTATTATTATTATTATTATTATTATTATGAAGTAGTAAGAAGCATCGAGTCAATATAAACACAACCACTGAAACTAGAGATATGTTTTATGGGATTTGGATCTCACATTTGAATGATGAGGAATCATAAACGAGGACATGAGAACTGATCTTGATGGAGGAAGTGCATCTGGAATTGTTCCTTCTGTATGCATCAAACCCAATAGACTACCAATGCCATTGTAACCCAATCCCTGCAGAAAATGCACATAGGGTTGTAAAACAACATCAGGAGATGGTTATGGCCTTAAGAACATTTTGATACCTGCTTCAATGGTCCTATAAATCCCATTATTGACATGGATGGTAGGGAAAAAATGATATAAAGAAGACTGAAAAAGAAAAAGGGAAAAAAAAAAAAAAAAAAAAACTAGGCAGCAAAAAAATAAGTCTCCAGTCCATCCTGTGTTCTATCATGTTGCGCATTATCCACCAGCAGCATGCTTACATGAATTATGTTGGCCATTGAAATGTAGGGTTGAATAGCTGTTCTCAAAACATGGATGGCAAGAACGCCATTTGATTTTTCCTTCTCTTCTGTGTAGAACTTACGGTAAATCTGAACACCTGAAAATATCACATTACCAAAATTCAACGGTGAACAAATTTACAGATGATTGCACCGAAAATTAGGGGAAAAAAAAAATTCACCTAACATGGTGTACAGTTACATCAGCGTCGCCATCAGATTTAGAGCCCATAAGGGCCAATTTGGAACATAGAAGTCCCTAAGCATTTCCCCTGATCCAAACCCACCACCTCTGGTCATAAAGGCAACAACTCTACCTGTTGAGAAAAAGGCCCACCCTCTACAAGGTCATGCAACCTCTAAAAATTGCTTTTATGAAAGAAAGATGAGGTGACCTCAATTTTGAGCTGGCTGTAATTTCTTTATAAGATTCAGTGAACCATCATCATTACCATGGTTTGATCAGTTAAAACTTAAAAAAAAATCCAGATAAAAGACTCAAAATGGGACATGAAATTAGCAATATTTAAAAGTGAATATGAGTCCATGATTGCTGAGAACCAAAGAAGCAAAAAGCCAATAACTGTTTGATGCCATTGAACTAGGGAAGTAGAATCTGGGTAAAAAGGAGAGGTGATGAGAGGAGGGTGGTGTGACACAGTGGTCTAACTAGGTTTTGCTTCTAGTTAACCACTTGTATATGAAATGGTTAAATAGAAGCAAAGCTCATAACAGATATACATCATATGCATATTTGATAAGCATTTTCATCTTTTATCATACAATAAGAAATCTTAATTTAGTTGTGAAACATAAATAACTTAATTTTTTATAGAAATAAATAACTTGATTTATGCCTAATGTATTTGGATATAAAGCATGTATAGGTAAAGTAATTTGTATAGATACTGGCTTTTTTCAATATCTGTTAGAATTTTTTTAACTTGAGGGTAGTTTCCAATCTTGGGATAAAAACGCCCTCCTCTTTCTACATTTTTTTATCTAGTTTTTTCTTTGTTTTCTGCTCTTACAGTCATGGTAGTTTGCAATATTGGAATGAAAATGCACTCCTTTTTCTACTCTTTTCAGAGCCTTCAAGGTTCCTAGGCTGTGGGCTTTATGGCTGCCAGAAAGGCACACCTTGGTTGCACATTTTTGAACTCCCCTCGCATGTATGCAAGGCACACCAGCCTTTCGTGACCTCAAACAGTTCCTAGGCTTGCTTTTGACAACTTTGGATATAGTTACCCATAACCTTGTCCCAACTAGTAGCAATGAACAAGAATATATATATATATATATATATATATAGAGAGAGAGAGAGAGAGAAAGAGAGAGAGGAATATTCAGGTGCAGCGGCTGAAATGGGCCTACATGATGACCAAATTATAATCTACTCCACCCATTGTATTTAGAATCATGTATTTTATTCCCATACTAATTTTCATCCCAATCAAACATGTATGTGGGCCCCATATGAAAATGGTACCAATTCAACGTAATAAAATAGTTTGATGTAAATAACAACTTTAAAGTGGCTTTTTCAACATGCAAACCATTTGCTATAAAATGTATATATGAATAAATGATTGTATAAAGTTTCATTGCATTCTAATATATGAGGAGCCCACTTTTGATCAAATGTACCGCTGTTCCGGTGCAGTTGCGCTGCACCAGAACAGCTCCTGCACCGGAACAGCAGTACATTTGCCTAAAAATGGGCTTCACACATATTAAAATGCAATAAAACTTTATACAATCATTTATCCATATATAATTTTATAGCAAATGGTTTACATGTTGAAAAAACCACTTTAAAATTGTTATTTACGTCAAACTATTTTATTACGTTGAATTTGTACCATTTTCAGATGGGGCTCATATACATATCTGATTGGGATAAAAATTGGTATGGTAATAGAATATATTATTCTAAATGCAATTGGTGGAGTAGATTATGATTTTATGATCATGTGGGGCCCATTTCAGTGAAGCTGCACCTGAATATTTCTGAGATATATATATATACACACACACACACACCTTAAAAACAGCACTAATTTCATAAGCAAGGCATGCTTACATTTAGATATTAGTATAAGCCAATGCATGAATACAGTTTCCACTCATCACAAGCATAATATTCTTAGGCATGTTAAATTGTAAAAGCATAGAATATAAGCCAATCAGTGTATGCAGTTTCCACTTGTCATGTATATAAAATATTCATGTGTGCCTTGTGTTAACCAACACTTATGCATTGGAATGCACTTCCAACTAGGGAGTGAGGTTTGATGATTTCTTGTTCCCATTTGGTGAGTAGAATATATAGACGGAGGAAGTTAGGCTGGGGGAAGGGAAAGCACCTTTTTCAACAGTTTCAATTCCAGGAAGAATTCTAGAAAGATCCTCTGCTTTGAGCATTTCCAAAAAGGAAGCATAACATCCAACTTTCTGCAAAGTCACCAGAAGCATTTGAAAGATGTAAGAAAATAATTAGCATAAATGCATTTCTGAACATTTTTGCAGTTGGATAGTCATGTAATCAAGTAATTGAACAGTTTGCATAAAAGAATAAAAGCTATGGTTCAACAAAATTCTGAATTCTAGAACACTCATTTCAAATGGCTTCAATAAAAAGCAAAGTCTCTGGATGCGCAGCTAAATTGGCAGACACACATGCATGCGTATATTAGACTAGGTTTCTAGCCTCAACAGTATTGTTGTAAACGAAGTATATTTTCCCCCAGTTTCTATGCTGTAAATGCAGTTACGAATCGTTGCCAATCATTTCAGAAGTCAAAACACCAGTGAAGCATGGACAATATACACCAGGTGTATGCAGCAGTGAATGACAGAGTCATTGCTGAAGTAAACCAAAAATATAAGAAAAGGAGAGTAAAAAGTGCAGTAGACAAATGGACGAAGAAGCCAACTCTTGTATTGGATGGAAAAATATGTGCAGTCACCTGAACTTCAAGAAGCAGGCATTTGTTGATGAGAAGAGATGAAGCAGTGGAAATTCTGTAAGGCAATGAAGATGGCAGAACAATTAAAAATAAGAAAAAACACATAAATCCGATAGGTTAACAATCAACATCTAAAGCATAAATTGACTATGAAATACAAATCTCGTTTAAACTAGAATAGAAAATAGAATCTCCGACAGAACCTAAAAATAAACCAAATTTACGTCCTGCAAGTTGTAAAGATGAACTTTGGAGCAGTAAATATCACAACAGAACAGCAGAAAGTGGTTTCTAGCCACAATACTGTGAGGCAACATTCATTTGTGCACCACAGAATTCTTCTACCATGCCCAGCGCTTGCATCACCACGTCAATGAGACATATGATCCACACATGATGTGATGATACAACCTTCAAAGCCAAGTACTGTGAAAACCTAATCAGTAAGAAGCCTATTTATAAGATCTTCATACAGTTCAATGCGATTAATGGAGACCAGTTTATCAGTTAACAAGCCATTGAGTAAAAGTTCTCCAGAATGATATATATCTTCTGCATCACTACTTTTCTTTGTTTTGGTCTCAATTGATCTGTAGTAAATACCATACATAAAGTTCAGGCAATGACTCAGATGAAGATAGATGATGAATTTCAGAGACCATCATATACCTCCTTATCAGTAATGAGTAAATCCTAGATAAAATCCAGGAGATGCATCTGATACTATATCATAGTCATCACAGTCCCCCACCTGTCAAATACATGCTACAACAAAGCACCAAATGCTCTTGAATAAAAAATATGAGCCATGCCATATATTAATCAAAACAGGATATTAAGGTCCATTTGGTAATAGATTTTTAAAAAAATGGAGAAAAAATTTGGGGGAAATTTTTGAAAAAGTAGGGTAATAATCATGAGTTAAGAGAATAAAAATAAAATAAATTGGGTAGTTGTATAAGAAAATGTAATTGGAATATGGAGATAATAATGGAAAATGTATGGTAATTAAGGGTGCATTCGGCAATAAAAAAAATGTCAAGCTAAAACTTTTCATTCTCCATAAGTATTCTACTTTATAATCACTTCTTCACATCTTCTTATACAACTACCTTATTTTTCAATCATTTCTATCAACTAACCTGTTTATTTTTAATATACTCATATAAACAAGTATATGAAGAAAAAAGTAAAATGAGTTTTTGGAGGGGGGCTAAGTAAGCAATTACTTTGCCTAGGCTAACAAGACCATTTCTCTATTATTGCTATCGCTATTTTGTGAACATTGTCCCCACCAACTGTGGATCAAGAAAGGAGGGAGAAAAAAGAAGAAACTAATAAGTTAAAGCCATTCTCACCGATTGTAATCACCAGTGGCACACCTCCCTTCAATAGTTTTTTGGCCAACTGTTAAAAATTTCATAAATCATAAGTTTACTGTTTACCAATCATTTCAAACTAAAAACAAAGGAAGATAATTGATTAAAGTATCTTGAAAGGCCACTGGCATAAGTTCCCCAAATTAAAAAGCCACTTTGCAGCAGTGGGAAGCTAGTTCTGATCTCTCATACAATGAATGCATGCTTCCCAGTGGCACATAGAGTCATAGGGTGCCAAGTGTTTTCATTTCATAGGAATTGCAAATGAAGTTTCCAAGAAGTACGATTACAACCAGCATGAGGAAATTTGCAAGTTTTCATCCTACATGAATGTACTCAAGCCAATCATAGATAATGGATTAAGTTTTTCAAACATAAAGCTACAGTTCAGTCCATTCAAAACTCTAGGACAGCATTGACTCATATTTTAGACAAGAATGCTGTCGAAAAATTCACACAGCCTTATGACCATTGGTGAAAACTACAAGCATGGATTATGGAAAACCAGCCTTAGTTCTGACACAATTTTCTTTACAATAATGACCAGCACTAGCAACAATTCAATGTAGCCATAGAACATTGAAGTTTTTACCTTCTTTCTTGCATTGCATTCACTATGATATTAAGAGGGATTTAAAAATTAAAAAAACAATTACGGGATATGATGATACACATTTAGTTACTTATGTACCCACATGTCGTCTTGAGCTAAATATGACTGAGCAGCTTGGTTAATAAGTAAGCAATAGGTTTAGACTACAAGAAATTTTGAATATCTAGTTGAGATGTGGATATAACTTACAAGGTATATAACATTTGGCAAATGTATTACCTCGTAGCTGATTAAAAAAAGGCTCTTGGACATGAAGTTCGAATTCTGCCGCCTCCAACATCTAACACAGAGAAAAAATCATTCCAAAAGTTTCCAAAGAACTAATCAAAGGGGTAAAATCATGGGGAGAACAATAGCTTACCCTTACCAATTCCGCCCCCTCGGATGCTATCAACTTACCCCATTCAATCTCTTTCTTCTTTAATGATTCATCTTCCTGAATTGGCAAATTCAGGCTGCATGTTTTCAGAAAAGTGCCGGAAGTAATGCATGAGTATAAAGCCGATGCCAGATGCCTGTAGAGAGGACGTGCTGGAAAACCTCCAGAAACAGCCACGAGATCTGTTGATCACAAAACCAGATCACTCGTCACTATTAACAACACAAATGCTTAGGCAACGACTAATATAGAAGCATTCCCTCGGTGCGTTTCCTGCTGGATCAGCAAACAAACGCTAGAGTAGCGGAGAACGAAGTGAGACGGATTTGAAGACTAAAATATAGGGATGTACCCGCGGCGTATGGTTCCGCGCAATCGCCGGGTTCTGGACTGAGGAGAGAAGAGCAGTAGGCCTTGGAAAGCCCTAGATCAATGTCTAGAGTTTCGTTGGAAGAAGCTGCGAAGAGGAATTTCAAGAGCTCCTGTATGCAGTCGGCGATTGCGACTGAAGAGACCCCCGGCGAAGATGACGACGGCGATGCCGATACCTCCATCAAATCTCGGCTCTGCTCTCTCCCTCCGGTCACCATCTTTGCTAGGTGTGGCCGGGGAATAAAAATGCAATTTGCCGCAGTGCCACGTTGGGGGAAGCGGAGCCTCGTTGTATGTTACACGTCACGTAAGATTCTTGAATTAAATTTTTATTATCATTAGCGTGTGTTTTGAAATGAATAAAATTTTTGGTGAAAAGTTTTAAAATTATCAAATAATGTGATATGATAGGGGTAATGATGAGGAGTAAAGAGGATAAAGTTAAAATAGATAAGTTAGTTGTATAGATAATTGTGTAAAAATGATTGAAAAGTAGGGTGGTTTGTATAGGAATATGTAAAAAAATAATTAAAAAATAGGAGAGTTGTAGAAAGTGAAAAATTTTAAATTGAAAAGTTTTAGGTGAAAAGTTTTCATTGTTGTCAAACACCCCCTAGATTTTAAAATTTTCAAAATAGGGTGTATTTTGTTCGGCCATAACTTTTCATTTTAAAATTTTTCACTCTCCGTGAATATTTTATTTTTAAATTATTTTTTAACATTTTCTCATATAAACTATCATATTTTTCAAACATTTCTACACAACTACTCATATAACGGATATATCTATTTTAACTTTATTTTCTTTATTTCACATTATTACCCGTATTATATTATATCATTTTCTATTAATTTGACAACTTCTACCTCAAAAACTTTTCATCAAAAGGTTTACCCCCAACCAAATACACCCATAATTTTATTCATTTTTAATATAATTTTATTTATTCTTAATATATATATTTACATTCTTATCTTAGATACAAATTCAATTTAAAAATTTTATCTACTTCGGTTCAAAGATGAAATAAGATGCGATGAGATAAAATGTCACATTTCCCAAATACATCTTCGTTGATTTTCAATATACATTTACTTATTCTTAATAAAATTTTCATCATTTTCAATATATTTCCATCCAAAATTCGTGTCTCTTGTCTGCACATTCTATCTCTAAATTGCCCTCTAGGAATGTGGCATCACATCCTAATATAAATACAAATGAGTTATTTTTCTAATTTGGACTGCCTCAACAAAACTCCTTTCTCAATGTAATCTTTTTTATTTTTTGTTTTCAATAATTTACAAAACTATACTTTTATTTATTATATTTAGCATTGTTATTATTATAAAAAAATTACTTATTTAGGGTGTTTTAGGAAAGTCATAAAACGTTCGATGAAAAATTTTGTGTGAAAAGTTTTAAAATGCGAGAAAATAATATGATACGATAAGAGTAATAACAATGAGTAAATAAAATAAAATAAAAATAAATAAGTTAAATGTATTGATAGTTACGTAAAAATGTTTGAAAAGTAAGAGGATTATATAATAAAAAGTTTAAAAATAAGATAAATATAAATAGTGAAAAGTTTTGACTTTAACAAATACCCCTTAGTTTCATTATATATGGACCCCACTTATAAATATGTAAAATCAAAGTAATATAATAATTTAATATTAAATATCAATTTTTAAGTAATATTTACGATATCTAATATCCAACACGTCTAAAATATCATTATTAAGTCGATAAATGATTCTATGAAATATTATTACATTATAGATATATGAGAATGGATCTAGGCAATTTTCTGAATTTACACATAAATGTATTTGTTTTTCAGTGAATGTGGCTCGTAGTTAAATAAATAATGTTAAATACAATAAATAAATTGAATTGTAAATCAATTGTCAATATTTAAAAAAGAAGGAGGTTACATGATAAGATAAAATTGCTTAGAACTGTGCCTCGACTATATGTCCATATATGTTTCCATAAAAATGATTGAGATCAAATCTCATACACTTGTATACACTTAACTTCGAAGCAACCATGTGTAAAAAATGTATTTTTATATTTTTGAATTTTTTTATAAATATAATTAATTTAAGTATATTTAATATATTTATTAAGTTTTACCTATTTTAGAAACTAATAAATATTTTTTATTTTTTCAAAATAGGAGTTAGCATTCGGGCATGCATGAAAGTGGCATTGAATCAAAATGTATTGATGACACTAGTTTCCTATTTTATGGAGTGTCCACCTAAAAGAAAGATTTGACAATAGATTTTATTAAATATTTGTGAAAATATTATATGAAATTTGTTAGAATGTTTCAAAATTTGATTATAATATCACATAAAACAATTGTAAAATACTAATATTTTTAAAAATTTAAAAATACTTACAACTCTCTAAAAATGGTGAAATGTGATTTACAGATGAAATTCATTTAAATTAATAGCTTTACAAAAAATTCAAAAAAATAAGAAATAATTTTTTTTTACCCGAGTGCACCAAGTTTACCCGGTACATTTAATCAAATACCAAAATGACTACATATGTTTAGGCAAAAACTTACCCAAGACTTTGTTTAAAATATTATAGAAAAGTAAATTGAATATTAATTTATCTATCAAAGTGGGCTAAAAATTGAACACCATTGAAGCAGTGACGCACGTAATTGACTATTTAGAAGGCTCACTGTGGAAATAATTAAAATATGGGTGCGTTTGGTAATGAATAAAACTTTTGATGAAAACTTTTGAAGAATAAAAGTTGTCAAATCATGTGATATTATAGGGGTAATGATGAGAGTAAAGAGAATAAATTTAAAATAAATATGTTAGTTGTATTGGTAGTTGTGTAGAAATGATTGAAAAGTAGGGTTG
>JAXCLR010000001.1:81701389-81713945 GCA_035584095.1 Annona squamosa
ACTCCTATTATATCACATCATTTTCTATTGATTTGACAACTTCCACTCTAAAAACTTTTCATCAAAAGTTTTACCTCTAACCAAACACACCCTAAAATCCCCGCTTCCCATAGTCCCACACTCGTAAAACTCCCCGCAAGCTTCTTCCGTGCATCCATTTCGCTCGTCTCTTGATCTTTGTGCGCTGAACGAGAAGAGAAGAGAAGAGAGAAATGCTGAGAACGCGTATTCTCTGGTTCGCGGTTGGGTTCTCGGTGGGGGGAGTCGCGATTTCACATCTTGTCTGGAAAGATCTTCTCAGCGAGAGTTCTTCTATTTCTTATCATGTAATCGACCTCCACTCCTTCAATTTATTGTGGGATATATAGTTGCGGGTAGGAATGACTTCGCAGGAGTAGGGTTTGGAAATTCTTTTTTAAGAAAAATCTGGGATCAAAGTTAGCTGATCTTTTCATATTGATTTAGGTTTTTATTTTCTTTTTTATTTTATTATTTGGGTTATAGGTGAAAAATCGGTTTGACGCCCTGGAAGCAAGAATCTCAAAGCTCGAGCCAATTGGTCGCCAAAATGTGGAAGCATTTAGGGTATGCCTTTCTTCTGGTTCTCTTTGTATCTAAATTCAGCGTTTAGTATTTGAAACCTGAAATATTTCTATGGAGAATTTGAAGTTGGCTCATGAATTATGTCGCATTGTTTTTCATGACTATGATTGATAGAAGATGTTGTGTTTGATACGTGGTTAGAATACGCTCTTTAGCTAGGAAATATTCTAAGGTTCACAAACTATGCTGCTTTATCTTCGCAATTGTGATTAATGGAAGATGTTGTTTTGGCATATAGTTGGAACGCTCTCTTTAGGTAAGAGCATTATTTAGATGTGAGCACTCTAATTATTGTCATCGCTTTTCTCGTGCTCCTTAACTTTATGAAAGACTTTGTCAGATAAGTGTGGTATGGAACAGGAATTGGCCAGCAATTGTGGCAGTAATTGAGTTGAACTTACTGAATGCTTAACCACTTGGTGTTTGCTTGATCCAAGGGCCTATAGGCTTATTATGGGCAGGGTAAAAACATCAAACAACTGTTTTTTTATTGCTGTGAATGCCAAATATTACTCAAGTGGCTGTATGACCATATATAGTTAGCGTGTTCACAATTTGTAAAGAGATATTATGTCTGGCCTGTGAAGAACAAGCATTTAGTCATACTATATTGCCTCTCAGTTCATGCATAAAATCATGTGGATGTCCAATGCAGCTTCATTTGTTTGAAAATTGCTGATTAGGAGGCTGAGTTGACACATGGTGCTATGAGCTGTTAGTTGGTGGATGCCTTTCTTCAATCCCCCTCAACAAGAAGTTTGGCTATGAATAATGCAAATAGGACTTGACAGTAGGGGTTCTCTGAAAAATTTCATTTTATTTTTACTCTCTATCACACTCTAGGGAATGTCCTTCATGACCCCTGTATTTTGTACCACTGTTATCAGTTGTTTTTTTGTATCTCTAGCATGAGCAAGTCCACATCTGGTGCAGTCTGGGACCCACTATTTAACATCTGTTAATGGCATAGGGATGCTGTTTTACTATGGTATAGCCATACGGCCCATTTGGTGTGCCAAAAGTCGACTGATGTTTTGGATTATTCTTCTTGTAGAATTGTAGTAAATAGTCAAGTGATCCAGTAAACCATCCAAACAACCTCCTTAAGCCAGAAAAGATTGAACAAAATACCCATTACTTTTCATTCATTTTCATTTTTGTGCATGACTACCGGAGAAGAAAGTTACACTCTCTCTCTTCCCCTTGTTAGTGTCAGAGATAATTGGAAGTTGCATGAATATTAGAGGTTACCTAATGTTGTGTCTGTATATTGTAACGTATCTTTCACATTTCACTGCAAACTTGTCTCATGTTGACTGCATTCAATTCTAATAACAGGATGAAAGCTAATCTAGAGACAATGGACCACAGTTCGCGTACTCATGAATGAATTTCTGCAGTAGTTTTTTGAACTTATTATGTGAGATGTAAAATAAGAAGTGTAGAGATACAATTTCCTGATAAAATTCCAAAGCACCAGCTGCTTTTGCTTGCAGTTCTTCTGGTACAGAAGAAACAGAAATGACAAGATTTCATATCAATTTCATGTAAGCATAAACAATGTTTGCTTAAGATGATGATGATGATGATAAACGATATTGATTTGCTGAGTGGGCCATACTACCTTCTCCATAAGTTGCCATGACATTTATGTTAGCGTAATTCATTTCCTCTTTTTGACAACGTTCATTTCTATATGCATGTATGATGTATTTAGACAGTGCGTATCGTCTTGCAACAAGAGCTGTTGTGGTTATCCAGATTCACTTCTTGGGAAGCTTGTAATTCTTGTCTTGGAGGCCTTATAGACTTAGGCTACGTTAATTAATCACAGCTAAGCGTTTCTCATAGGTCTTCTCTTCTTTAATGATTTGATATTCTCTTCTTCAATGATTCGATATCTTAATTATCTAACAGCTCTACTTTTTCCAACTTTACTCTTACGCGCCGATTAATTTTTCCTACAACTACCCAATTTTTTTTCCACTGCACTCCTATTATATCATATTATTTACACAATTTTCAAAATATTTCCTTTTCTACTTTTCATACTTTCTTATTATCCCATCGTGTTCTACATTATCAAATTTAGCCTCAGCACCTGGTTTATTCTTCTTCTTCTTATTTTTGTATTCTTCAAATTTAGCCTAATGGATGTTATCGTTTTTGAGGAAAGAAATAAGCAAAATAAGCAAAAGCTGCAAAACGGCCTTTTACTTTGGTGAACTAGAGCCCTCTACTTTTGGCTAGGAAGGATTTTGGGGAATGATTTAAAACAAACAGTGGAACAAATGAATGTTTCATGTTTTTTACAGCTAAAATAATTAAAATTAAGATAATTTGCATATTTTATGATGCAAAATATCATTTTGATCTTTTATGTTCTGATGCATTTAGGAACAACAAAAAATGTTTTTTTAATTAAGGGTGTGTTTAAGAAGTAATAAAAATTTTGAATGAAAAGTTCTTTTATATGAAAAAATTTGAAATGGAATAAAATGATGTGATATGATAAGGGTATTAATGGGGAGTAAAGAAAAAAATTAAAATAAATATATTATTTGTATGAATAGTTATATAAAAATGATTGAAAAGTAAAGAAGTTTAATAACAAAATATGAAAAAATAATGAAAAATAGAGTAGCTATTAAAAGTAAAAAAAATTTTACATTAAAAAGTTTTGTAGTAAAATTCTACATTGTTTTGCAATCATTTCTTTATATTTTTCTATACAATTATTTTATTTTTCAATTTTTCTACATTTTTCATACCATTCTATATATTTTAATTTTATTTTCTTTGTTTCTTATTATTACTTTTATCATGTTACAATGTTTTCAAAAAAATTCCCACCAAAACTTTTCTTAGGCCCCAAATACCCATTCAACATTATTTTGGGTGAAAATGAGATGTTAAAATTTTAAAAATGATACATAATATGCAAAAGTTTCAAAAATATTTGATTTTTGGCATCATAATTAAATATATATATATATACAAATAAATATTATAGATGTTTTCAAATATTAATATTAAAAATATACAAAAGTTTTTAAAATATTTGATTTTTGGCATCATAATTAAATATATATATATACAAGTAAATATTATAGATGTTTTCGAATATTAATATTAAAAAGTTGTATGTGAAACGAAAAAGCTTTAATTAGTAGAAATCTTGATGTTACAACATTTATTTGTAATCATTACTCAAGCTTCTTTAGCCTACACATACGAAGATTTAAAATTTTGATATGGGTGTGTTTGGTTATATATAAAATTTTTCATTCTAGATAATTACTTTTTTAAAATTATTTTTTCATATTTTCTTATGCAATTATTTTGCTTTTCAATCATTTTTTATACAATTAACATATTTATTTTAACTTTATTTTTTTTAATCTTCATTATTACTCTATCATATCATATTATTTATTTTCTATTTAAAAATTTTTCTTTCAAAAATTTTATCATTTCTTAGGTACAAAAAAATAAATTTTGGGAATTTTATGGACGTTGTAAGATAATCACTTGCGAGAACGATGGATAAAGAAAAGTAAGATTTTTGAGGGAGTTAATATAGAATTATTTAAAATGGGTTGCGAAAAAGAAAAATTATGTTTTCACCATTTTCCCCTTTACCATCCACACAAATTTATCAAGTAACTTGGTACAATCATAAACTTCCAACATATGTTTGTGATCCTATGAATGAAATCTCTTTCAGAAATATTTGGTCTATTCTACAAAAATAACAGCATATTTTTCATTGTCAATACAATTTCCTAGTCCAAATATACTTTTTTTTTATTCTCAATAGACTTTTATCCTAAATTTTTATTCCATTTTCATCTCATCCATGCTTTGAAGAGCTTTTTACTCCAATCTATGTTGCAATTGTACTTCTTTTTTTTGCACTTTTTATTATTTTTATTAAAACCAAGTCATCCATTATATTTTCTCCGTAAATATTTATAATATGAAATTATTTAAATTGAATTTATACATAATTCACCACAAACTAGAAATCAGAGTTTTCTTAAATAATATTTTTAAAATTATGAATTACAAAAACTTCTAGTCAAGTTGATTTTTTATATAAACAAATAATTTACAATACAAGCTAGGATAAATAAAAATCTTTAAAAAATTACTAAACTTAAGGGGTACAAGTTGCGTTTGTTTTATTTGAGAAAAGCTACTATTCCTTAACGGGTAATTACTCAACATACACAAGCTTGAGATTTGCTACACTTTGGTTTTTTGAGTTATTTTTCTCATTACTTTTCCTTATATATATATATATCAAAATTTACTAATTTTAGATTTTTTGCATATATATTTTTATGATTTCAAAAAACAACTATTTTCACCCCATTTAACGTTAAACAGAATGAAAATTGCTGATTTTTGAAATTTCAGACATTTATATATATATATAGAGTAAATTTTGGCATATATATATATAGATGGGCTCCACATCTATATATTTATATTAGAACACTTCCATGTAACCTCTCTATTTTTAATATCTTAGTCATTGATAGAAAATCTACTCCATCAATTTTATTTATTATTATTTATTTAAGAGACAATTTTATCAAAATCAATGATGCGCATTGGTTACTTTTGCTTACAAATATGTATGTACACGTAAATTATAAAAAATGTTTTGATTAGTTCGCATATAGATTAGAACACAATAATACTTTATAAAATCTTCTACCAAAATAAGAATGATCTTTTAGATAGTTTAAATGTTGAAAATATAATTTTTTAGAAAAAATATAATTTTAAAATTAATATTTCATTTAAACTATTTTATTATGTTGATTTTATATATTTTTAGATTGAGTTTGTAAACAATAATACTAAATAAATATAAGCGTTTTTATGGTAATATAAATTATGCTAAACATAATAAATATAGTGGATTTATCATTGATCATCAAGCGTATAAAAAAAGATAAGATTAATTATAAGAATAGGTTAACAAAAGTATTTATACATATTATTTGTGAGCTTACAGAAAAATGAAAAGAAAAATAAAAAATGAAAAATGATTCAAAACACCTATTTGTATTAAGGCTTGATATATGAGCTCCGCTTTTACGTAATCTTACATAAAAGCGGAGCTATGTAATCCCTCAATTTTTAAAATTTTGACTTTTGATAGAAAATCTAATTTATTCATTGTATTTAATATTATTGTTTATATAAGAAACTAAGTTTCATCTATAAATATGTTTATAGGTCATATTTATTGAAAAATATATATTCATGCATAAATTATAAAAAATACTTAAATCCATTTGTAAATTTATTAGAATGTAATAATATTTTATAGAATTATTTATCTACGTAGAAATGATATTTTAGATAGTTTAAATGTTAAAAATACAACTATAAAATTAACTTTAACATTAAATTATTTTATTATGTTAATATTTACTAAGCCCATACACAGTCATATTAGACAAATAAAAGAGTTTTTAAAATATTATAAATGATGTTAAATATAATGAATAGAGTAGATTTTCATCAATTATTAAACTATTAAAACAGATAAGATTATATAGAAAAAAGGTTTCATAGAAGCAAAAATATACATGATGATTGATCTTTTTTAACTTTGAATAGTTTTATAGTTACTATGATTGCTTGTGAAATATAAGCTTTTTTTATAAAAGAAATAGAAGCTTTATTTAATAACAAGTACTTAAGTGAGGTTAATGCCATCGAAGTCTTCAATGTTGTTGTTCTTTTCACCACTTTTAGGATTAAATCAAAATTCAACTCATTATTTTGTTTAAAATTATTTATTTATCATGATACATAAAATTATTTCAATCAAAATTTTGGGTGAACCATACCTACTTTAAAATATTTATATCCATATATAGAATATGAACATCACTTAAATCTATTCAAGATTTAATAGAATGTTATAATATTTTATAAGATCATTTATTTGTACTCAAATGATATTCTAAATGGTACAAATGTCAGTTAATAACTTTAAAATAGATATATAAAATAAAAATTTTTATTATACTAATTTTATACTTTCTTCACCTTTATTAGCTCACGTAAATATTTGATTTGTATGAATTTAATTTTCTAGTAAAATAAATAATTCTAAATGAAACTAGGAGGTGAATTTTGGTTGATCATCAAGGTGTGCCAAAATGTAAAGAAACACCAAAATATTCTTTGTTACCAGCACCATAGGAGTTTCTCACTTTAAATAATTAAGATTTCCTTTCTTGGGCTGGCCTAGTCCAGAACTCCTGATTATAAAATAAAACAAGAGAGGGTTTGCAACTTTGCAGCTTTATCCAAATTTTATGTTATCTTAATATGGTAATATTCAAATATGCTCATATATTAATAATATTTTTCATGTAAACTCTTTTGTATAAATTGCTCAAGCATTACTGTGATCAATTACTTGATCTCGTTCGTCCAGTTTCTTTGTAATGGGAGGGAGGGAGTAGCGACACTAAAAACATACAAGCAGAGAGAAGCACAACCATATCTGAGGCTCTGAGCTCTTTAACTCCCACTTCGTGAAAACTCACGCATTTCCATAATAATGATAATAATACTGATGACGACGACGATGATGATAATAACAATAATGAAAGGAACAAAGAAATTCATTGCATTCATTTACAAAATAAAATTTTGGGTAATTGGAATTGATTTTGCGCGTGGGGGAAGGGATTATTGTCAAGGTGGACTGCTTCCTTTGGATCCAAGTCTCCACCTCTCATGTCTCAACTGCTGCGACGTCATTCATATTGCAACAATTCCTTTGCAGTCTTCTTCTTGATCTTTTGCTTAATTCATAATCCCTGTTACCTCCTTTGCTTGTATTGCTGTTCTCCAAAAATGTAATCCGGAATGTATACACTCTGTAAATTGCCAGTGATTTCAAAGACTATTTAACTAGTCATTTGAGTTTGAGCTCCAGCCTCACTGTCAGATGAGATCCGGGTTGGTGATGAATGAGGTTTCACAGACCCATCTGAGAAACCCTTTCTCCTGTTGTGATGAACTGTTGCTGTCCATGTTAGAATAAGAGCAACCATGATGGTTGAGAGAACTATCATTGCGCCCCACACCATGCGAACGAATTTCTTCACTGGCTTGCACTGCTTGGAAAGGATCTTATCAATAGCATCATGCACGATTTGGCAATCTACCAAGCTCTGCATGCGGGGAATGGCATCAAGCAGTTGTTGAATTGAGTTTGCGTAGGCTGCTATTGTGCTATAAGTGCCTGCAGGAATGAATTGTCCTGCTTCACACGTTCCATTGTTGCCTCCAGCGCAAGTGTATCGCACCAAGAGCTTCACGAAAGGGAGGGGAAAATGTTAGTTTATTGAGGTAAATCAGACAACAGCAAAGTCATTTGTTTTGTGAATGATTATTGCTTGAATTTACCTGGGGAATGTCTCCTATTCGGATTGTGTTATTGGTACAGTTTCCTGGTAGGTAAGTGTAGGCAGGCGGACCCGAAAAAGGATTGCAGATGCGAGCCTGATTGAGAATGAGAGATGCTGGTGGTGCTGATATGTTGGCGTTGATCTATCATATTGTTAACGAAGTTAGCAGTTTGTAAAATCATAATCAAGCCCCAAGAAACACGTTTTGGCTTACTATGTCCATGGTGGTATTTTCAAAAAAAAAAACTGCAAACTACAGTAGTATCAGAGAGCCAGGACCGGGTGAAATTTCATACCTGTTCTATAAGATCATAAATTCCTGCTCGGGCATCGAGCAGCAGAGATTCTGCAGATATCAAGTCATCACAGGGAAGGACGGAGCCTAGACTGCTGTTGCGGGGATCTTGCTTGTATTCCACCAGAGCTGTACATGTGTCGCCGGCAAACCTGAAAACACCATTTTCTTCTCACATTCCACGTGACGAAAGTGAAATAGGAATACCCAAAAGGTTTATGGGAAATTGGATGCAGCTGTGGAAGGAAATGGTATACCTTTCTATGAAGAGATATGCCCCAAAATATACCCAACAGAGAAATGTGAAAAACCAGCATACGATTAGAAGCCTGTAAAAACAAGAAAGAGTGAAGAATGGTTAGCTGCTTTGTCATTGTCATTTGACACAAAAATGGTTTATTTGCATGGTATACCAGTTTACTTACAGGTAAAGAGGCTTTCGTAGCTGCCGGATTCCTGAGACTGCAGCCAGAAATTTCAGAATTAGAAACGAGAATTAGCATTTCCTCTTGAAATTAGGCAGTTCGATGAATAGCTTGATAAGTTATTGTCTAGCACGCACCTAACAGCGCAAGGATAGCAATCAGATTCAAGGCTATAACGACGGTGGTCGTTGCATACCTGCAAGCAAAAGCATATTGATTACAATCAAAGAACTGTACGGTAATTCCAATTCTACTTTCATTCTTTGTGGTTATTCACTTGATGCGAAGATTGCCAAAGCATTACATTATTTTCAGGCCCTTGTCCACCCAGCGCTTGTTCTTCCTTGCTTGTCTCTGAATATCATTGGC
The DNA here is from genome assembly GCA_035584095.1 of Annona squamosa. NCBI lineage: Eukaryota > Viridiplantae > Streptophyta > Magnoliopsida > Magnoliales > Annonaceae > Annona > Annona squamosa. The sequence continues at coordinate 81,710,533 of JAXCLR010000001.1, forward strand.
GCCGCGGTTGAGCTGCCGAATTGTCGAATTCAACTTGCCGGTGTTATCCACAAGCTGCACATTCTCTTTCAAGGCACTCTCTTGTAAGGTTTTTATTGCTCCAGTAACGTCATAAATAGCAGTCGACGCCTCTTCAGTCGCATCTATTATGATGTTTTTAACCGTGTTTGCCCTTGAATAGAATCTTGCATTTCCGCCAAACACGACCCCTGTTGCAATTCTGCACTTGAGAGATGTGCAGCCACATTAGCTCATGACAAACACCAAATGGTATATACGTTTGATACGATATATGCATTTCCATTAGGCCTAAAAATCTGGTTTGCATGCATGCTTACATGGCCAGGAAGGTTAGCAGAAACCCCACAGGAATGGGCCACGAATGCCACTGCTCTGCGAAAGGAGATTTCTTCAGCGGTTTCCTTGTGTTTTTGAGGCAAGATTTGCTAACCAGGAGAAATCCAGCGTATAAGATGCCTGCTATTAGCCATAGGACTGCAATGACGTATCCAGATCTACCTGTAAACACCGTAGACTGCACAAAGAAAGTATAGTAACAAAATCAGTCTATCTTAAAAGGAAATTTCTGTAAATTATGTATAAAAAAAAAAAAAAAAAAAAAAAAAACCCCACGAGGTTGGGCTGGTCTTGGGCTGTTTGAGGCCTTGATTGAAAACCCAGCATGTTAATTTACCGTTCCCTGCTGGGAAGTATCGAGAGAGAGAGAGAGAGAGATCTTACACTCCAGTAATGCTTGTTAGAGATGTTGTAGCCTCCTCTGTATTTTTTGAATCCATCTAATGGATCGATCCTCACAGTATTGTCTTGGAGTTTTCCTGCCTCTGCGTTGTTTTCTCCTTCTATTAAAATTCTTCCTGAGATATAACATGCGGATTAGTAAATTAAGGCGCTGCATGAAACAGAACCATGAAAACCATGAAAAACTCACCTGGCTCAACGCCAGTAAATTCGCGAGTGGTAGTATGATGTGGCAGCAGAGACTCTTGAGGAGTATTAGCTGCAATTCCTCCGGAAGTGAAGGCAAGTATTACAGCCATTAATCCGACAATTATGTGTAATCTTGAGCATATTTTCGTGTAATAATCCATCTCCAACCCTGTGACATATAAAAGTAATTCCTCTGTTAAATGATATTGCCTTGGGGATGCGCCAAGGGAAAAGGTCTGGATTGAAATGAGAAGCACAGAGAATTCAACTAGTCCTGAAGCATATCCACAAATAAGAAAAATGGAAAAGAAGGTTGTGCTCATGGCCTACCTAAGAATAATCTTTCGACGCGGATATGAAACTATGATAAACAGAGCCAAAGGCCTAAATCAGGTTTGTTTATCCAACCCTTTTTCTCGAATTCCGATGCCTTCAAAAGAAATTCTTTGAGAAAAGCTCTTCCAGAGGCTTAGACAAACGAAACCCAGATGAGAAGAAGTTTCAACAAAAGCTTTTCAGTCTATGAATTTATTGGAGCCAAACCAAAACCCACTATAAATATTCTCGATCCGAATCTCTCTAAACTTTGAAAATTCTCAATCCCGGCTCTCACGTGCAGGCGAAACAAGCTGACCCATGTAGCAGAATTCAATTTAAGCTCTCATATTTCAAAGAATTGCAGCTCCTGGGGGAGAAAACCACCAGAAACCTCCTTAGAACCTTCAACTGACCACCTGAGATTTTAAAAAAGAAAGAAAAAAGAACTTCTCACTTAACCCACAAATATCATTTTCCTAATCAGCAACGGAGACAGTTCTTAATGGATTTGGAGATGATGTATCGGTTCCTCCTCTCTCTCCCAATCCATTACTAGTCAAAAAAGAACAAAAGCCAACTATCCGGCCATCCCTTTTGAAGAGTTGAATGTGTGTGTGAAACTGATATGAAAACGAATACAAAAATCCGGGGGATTTGAAAGAAACCATTTTCCCGGCCTCTTTCGGCCCACCTGAGGCATAAAGTGATAAAGGTCAATGCCATTCAAAAGTCTACCATACTTCTTGTCTTTCTCGTCGGCCTTCAGCATTTACGCGGCTTATTTGGCTCTGGATTGTGGGGTCCATATTTTTCTGATCTGAACCGTTGAATATTTTAATTCCACTGGGGTTATGAGAGGGGAAAAATGGGATAGAAATTCGGACGTACGGTTTTATTTAGCGAATGGTGCTACGAAATACAACAATGGTCAAGATACGACCGAATAACAGCAAGAAGACCGGAACGGGGAGATTTCAGCAGACCACGGAGTCGGATTTTCAAAGACATGGGTCCCACTTTTAGGGGGTTGAGAACCCGGCCTATATTCCAACCATGAAGTCTCACCTTGGAATTTGGATGGATTATTATTATTATTATTATTTAATTTTTTGTTAGGCAAATACGGGACTTGTGAGCCACAAAATCCAGATTTTTAGTTATGTAAATTTCTTCCATCTCTGGAATTTTCGTACGCATTAGAATTTAGAATGGTTCGCTGCCTAGAAATGCGCCAACCGAACAATACGAAATCCTAGCCATCCATGTGGTGCAGACGTTAGATCACCGGTTAGAAATACACGAAAGTAAATGCTGTGTAGGCCCGCTTCTAGATTAGTATGATTAATGACGCGGCTGCGAGAGCAAGGAGTCGCCACGGTTGAATGAACCCAAGCCCCCAAGCCCCCGGTCAGCCGCCGTTCTGGGAAGGGCCTCACGTACGCGACCGCGGCAAGTTCCTTAATCTGCAAATCCTGACCGTCCAGAATCTAAAGTATACGTTTGATCAAACATCATTTTCCAGTAAAAATAATGTGGCGGATTAGATAAATAATATTTAACACTTGGAGGGGTAAAAGAAGTAGGAGGTTCACGGCCGACGTGCGTGAGGATCTTTGTCGATGGGATCTGCAACAAAAAGAGAGCGGAAGAAAAGGACCTCAGCTGCATGCGCTCGGGGAATGCCTCATCCTCTCGGGCACGTATACTTATTTTTTAAATTTTTTTTTGAAAATTTTTTCATAAACTTGTTAGCCTAAATGTATTTATCATATGTGTCAAGTTTTACTATTTTTAGAAATTTTTAGATATTTATTTTTAATTTTTGAAAATAAGTGGCATTTTAGTAATTTAAAATTACCTAAAATGCCACTGATTTTCAAAAATAAAAAATCTAAAATACGCCAAAAATAGTAAAAATTTATACACAGATTAAATACACTTTGGCTAATAAGTTTATAAAAAACATTTCAAAATTTTTTTTAAAAATAGGTGTATGCGCTCGGGAGCATATAGCACTGTATGCTCCCGGAAGCATAAGATCAGTCTTCAGAAGAATGAGGGCTCTTTATGTGGAACCCAATCCAGTGCACCCGGGTGCGTTCAGCCTCAATGCACCCGGGTGCACTGCACCTATTTTTTTTATTTTT
>JAXCLR010000001.1:81722595-81735671 GCA_035584095.1 Annona squamosa
AAAATAAAAAAAAATAGGTGCGGTGCACCCGGGTGCGTTGAGGCTGAGTGCACCCGGGTGCACTGAATTGCACTCCTAAATTAATGTGCAGTGTTGTTCCCTCGGACCTTATCCAAATAAACACAAGTGAATGTAGTGTTACGATAACGTACACGGCATGCACATGAGGTCGAGCTTAATATCCGGTGCAATTCCGTTCTGGAAGGTTTGAGTGTGATTCATCCACCATTCTAATCCCCTGACCTGCGGTTTCGGGCAGGCCACGGCAAACTGGTGTACATGTCTGGACAAAGCCGTCCATATGCACGTAATGGAGATTAATGAAAAAGGCACGTCTGAAAATAGATAAAACTTTATGGAAAAAAAAAAAAAGTTTTGTAGTAAAACCTTTTTCAAAAGAAAAATAATGATGTGAGCAACCATAACAAATAAAAAGTATAAAGTTAAAAAATAGATATATTAGCTTTCAGTATCGTACGGTAAGAATGATTAAAAAGTAAAATAATTATATAAAAAATATGAAAAAATAATTAAAAATAAAATAATTATTAGAGAGTAAAAAATTTTATATTGAAAATTTTCAAAATAATAATTTCTTCCCATTTAATCTACTCATGGATCGTCGAGTGAAAAATTAATTCAAACCGTACATGCGCCACATGTATTTACCCACTTATTTTCAACCCTGTTCTGGAATTAATTGTAATCTTAAAAATCAATTTAGTTTGCATAGGTAGATGGTTTATTTTTTATTTATGTTTTTCATATATTACAACATTTTAGTTCAGACAAAACCATTTTAGTTTTTTTTTTTTTTTGGGATAACCATTCTAGTTAGAAAATTTTATTTATTCAATGATTGGGGTCTGTTTGTTCCCATCACTCTCCTTCGTATTGGCGTTACAAATTAAACTCTCAGACTCTGCCTTCAATCTCTTCGACTTTCGTTTTCTTTGATCCCACCGTCAAAATTGATCAACGGATTTAACTTGTGATTCGGAGCATGGTCATCGCCGTAGGAAACGTTTTAGTTCATACCTACAAGGTACAAACTCTATATTTCAATAGCCTAAATTATTTTTTCATAACGTATTTTTTCTAAACAAAAAAAAAATTCGATTTTATCATTAGATATTTTCTTCTGCTAAAAATATTTTTTTTTCATAGAACCTCCGCATGGTAGGACGATTTTTATAAAAAAATAATAATAATAAATTAATTAAGTGCAGTGGTCATCACCAAGTTGGTGAGATATGATTGGTTTTGCCAGACAGACGTAGCCATGACCGCATGCGAAAAAAACGCTTTAAAACATGGCCGAGGTCCCTCTGCCATAGCAGCCGCAGAACAAACGTCATAAGGACGTTGACGCGTGTAGTTGAATTCGGATAGTAGACACGGTTTGTCTTTCGACCCTATATTGGTTGGAAGGCCACCTAACGCATGCAAGCGTCTGAGCTAGATAGCCACGACATGCATACAGCAAACCCATCTGTCCACGAATGAGATTAGTAATATTTGAGTATGCCATCAAAAATCAAGTTTTCTAAGAGATGAAAAATAACTTAAATGCTTTTGAAATTAATAATTTTTAAAAAATCAAAATAATTATGTAAAAATATTGTAGAATGAAAAATTTTTGTATATGATGGAAATTTGAATACGCTTTCGAAAATATACTTACAAAGAAAAAATCGAAAAAATAAAATTAATTGTAAAAATAAATAAATGTCGTTTTTTAGCCTAAAATACATTAAGATGTATATAACCATGCTCCCTCTTATACACCATGTCCACCTTATATTGTGTATCTCCCCAGTGAGTTACCATTTAAGGATTATTTTAAACATTTTTTTTATTTATTCCTTTTCTTATATAGCTTTTTCTCAATTCCCATATAATTTTTCCTTATTCTCAACGATAAGAAACATTTTTCATCGTATCGCGTATCTCGTTTTATTCCTTAACAGGATCAAGCGCAAACGATTGGCGCATCCATCCTTTCTCTATTTTTATGTATTTGATTTTGGATTGTTACAGGTGTATTAAGCTTCAATGCACTTATCCTTTTTTTTTTTTTGCATTTTTTTTATCAAATCTGAACGTACTAAAATATATGTATTAAATTTTACCATTTTTAGACATTTGAAGATATTTTGTTTAATTTTTTAAAAACAGGGATATTTTAGACATTTTCTGCATTGCCGTTAACGTGTGAGTTAACTCACTCTGAATTTGAAATTAAGATGGAAAGAAAATTATAAAAAAGAAAATAGGATTTTTTATTGGGAAAAAAATAGGATTTTCGTGGTAAGTATATGTTAAATTGAGAGAAAAATATAAGTAAAGACAAAAAAAAAAAAAAATTAACATTAGTAGTGGAAAATGATTTTTTTTTTTTTTTTCCCCTGATGATGCCTACACTTAGACGTCTCAGGATTCGATGACTGGACTAAGGGCAGCTGCGTCCGGGTGCCCACCGTTGCATCACAACGCAGGCGTCAAACGAGATCTTACTGGGGAGAGAAGAAAATTCAGAATTTTCCCAAGATGAAGATCCGAATTCGAAGGAACAATGCATCGCTAACTGAAACTGGGAGGGTCGGGTTTAAATGTGTAGAATAAGAAATCCACCTGTGCATATAACGGTTATGATCGTCAGATGGGATTCACAAGAGCTCATACGAAGCCAGCCTACTTTACATGTTTTTTCCCCCTTCACGAATGAGTTATCCTGATCGTATATAAATATCAAATTATACAATTTTCAGAGATTTGTGTACATTCTTTTATTGAATGTCAAAAACTACGGGTAGTTAAGTCATTTTAACCTCAAAAAGTCGTTGATTTTTTTAAATTCAATAAAGAAATATACGAATTTCAGAAATTATAAAATTTGATATATGAATAAATACACCTAGGATTGGATACATATTTCATGAAAACAAAAACAAAAAACATGTAAAGCCAGGCCGGCTTCGTAGCAGCTTTTGTTGTTGATTTTTAAAATGGGAATGGGTTAGGCATGATGAGCTAACCCAACACAATCTGAATAGCTATTTGAACTCATTACCTTGGCAATGACGAAGTGTACCAAAGCTGACCAATAGCCGGCCTCTGATTGCCAAAGCGCAAAGACCCGGGGAGATGGGAGCATCAAAATAATGGAAAAAAGGAATTAAGCAGCCATGGTGACCTTTTGGCAACGACACAAGGGAAAGTCAAGATGGAAAGAAGTTGGTCAATAAAACCACATTGCATTATCTTATTGGAACAGGTGAAAAGCGAGTCTACTTGGGTCCTTTACAGTGGCATATGATAAAAAGAATTCCAATATACTGCCACAAATATTTCAAGCTACAACAACACGTAACCAACCATGGCTACTTTTTAGAAAAGCAGTACCTGTGTATGATGCATTATCTACACTGCATAAAAGAGGTTTTTAGAGACTCCCTGCAAATTACACAAATTAACAGCTAACGACTAAATTTCCCTTCAATTTTTTGAAAGAAGGTCAAACCAATCCTTGTTCTTCTGTTGAGGGATGCCTGGGTACCAAGGAATGGTGGAGGGTGCACCAATTGGTAGAGCTCGGAGCTTAGGACTGTGTCACAATGGGTGGCCTAGGAAGGATGGAGTTAGCGAGCTCTTGATTCAACTCTACCGGGAGTGCCGGCATCTGCCTCCTAATCCCAGGCATGTCGTTCAACCTGCATGATTCATCTGTTCTAACATGAAATGACAGCTCAAGTTTTCAAAGTAACGTAAGTTTGAAGCTTCACTACAGCCTGGAATATGTACAACACAACCATACAACACATCCACGAATGATGCACATTGATCCAAAATCCAACCCCCTTTATGCCCTGGCCCAAGAATCACATTCAGTCTTAATTGTTTGGCTCTATCTATGGCTGCATTTGGTAATTGACATATGGGAAAGTGGGAAAAGGATTACTCATTCTTCCATGTGATTTGATACCCCAACTACCCTTTTTTTTTCTTTTCATTTTCACCCTTATATTTCAACCATTTTCTCATCCAATTACCCTATTTATTTCTATATCCCTGTAAAATCACATCATTTTCACACTTCCCAAAATTTTTCCCAATTCCATTTACCAAATGGACTCTACATGTCACCAATGTGGTTTACCAGTCATGGGGGTATTGAAGAATATGGAATTGCACCAATGTGCTGCATTGGTAAAAGGACCCACTTGGTGTCTAATGAAGATCGTGCACTCAATAGGGAAAGAATTCTGCTGAGAGTAAAAAACATCTCTGCAAATGTTTATTTACATATATAATTCCACAAGATTATCTGTCCATAGTGCCCAAACATACAAAATTCGGCTGCATGTGATCTTCACAACCCCATAAGGGCATCTGAGAGGTTTCATTTTATTAGTAAACGACAAAGGTTTAAATGGCTCCTTCAAATCTTGTGTTTCTCATTTTAAATCCAGCCTTTATTGGGTACATTTGATTGTAATTTGGTTCAACTAGAATGACAACTATGAATTATATGACATTGGGATCAACCGCAATTGTGCGAATAGCTAGGATGCAATATCTTTATCATCACAAGCATGATTTATGCACAAACACATAGATGGATATAGTTGGGAATTTGCATCCCATGGCAGTAAAAGAGCAAGAAAAGGGGCATACCCATTGAGGATCTTAAGTATGTTATCCCTACTTTGGCAGAAGAGATTGATGTTTTCCTCTATCTGAAAGAAAATAATATACATCAGCTTAATGCAATTCAATGTTGCAGGCATATTAACTTTCAGATGTAACCGGAAGAAAAAATCAAAGTGAAGAATGAAACATCATTAACAGTTATTATCACCTGGAATGATGTTAAATTAGCAGATATTTGGTCAAAGACTTGAGCATTTTGTTCAAGCAGTTGTCCTGTTGCACCTCCGATTGCTGGCAGTGGCGAATGCAACACATAAGCAATTTCAACACAATATATAGCTGGTAACATCCACAAATACATAATGCAAACATCATCCCCCAAACCAGTGGGGGAAAAAATTCCATTCTCCTTTTTTCCCATTTAGAAAATTGTCTAGTAAAATTATTTCCAACATACTGCCATGAAATCGATCTTTTTTGGTTCCACCATAATGTTCACTGTAAACCAGCAATATTTGTTTTTGAAGCATCCATCCTGATTCAGGTAGAGACCCAGAATTCAGCAATCTTTGTATTTGAAGCATCCATCCTGATTCAGGTATAGACCCAAGCAGAGACTTAAATAGGCCATAGTACAAGAATAATGAAAACAAAAGGTTAGTACTTGTTGTACACATTTCTATTTCATAAACAATCAAACCCATCCATAAGATATTTCCCATCTAGATTTCTCATTAGAATATTTATGGAGAATTAGACGATGAGATGCAGACCACCTCTCATCTGCAACATCCTCCCTTGAATAGCTTCCACTTGTGACAACATCATGTTCATGGGAGAAAATGAATTTTGAGGCTATGCCTACCTAAGACACGTCATCCCTTTTCTGCTTTCAAACAAAAAAGGGAAAAAAAAAAGCAGTTTACAAGTTGACTGAATTATCAACCTGACCTCAGCTAAATTGAAGACAAAGAGGCCTCGATCTCAGTTGTTCAAGCATTAAAACCAAATTGCAAAAAACCCAAAACAACCAGACAAAAAAAAGTTAGGTTTGCTTGGTTGCATTCAAGAGAACCTAGCGAAGTTGCAACAGGAAGAATACTAAGGTGCAAAATCCATGACTAGAGTTTACTTACGTATAGGGTTAGGCTTCTGTACAGCGCATCCTAGCAAAGTGAATTGGAATAAGCAGCCAGTTTAGGCCCCACCTTGATGATTTTATCAAATCCAATCAATATAATAGTTTTATCATCATGTCTATGGTTAAAAGAACAAAAATCATCCTAATCAATGACTTAGGTTATTCCAAAAATCAAGAATGACTTAAGAGTTAAGGACCCAAAATGTCCTAATTTAACATCTAAACCATCTAAATATTCGTCCTACCTAAATAGGGCTAATGGACCAGTCGTTAGCCCAAGCCAACGGGCTCATTTTTTAAAGCCTGTTAATCTAGGTATATTTAACCTATAAACCAAATTTTACCTTTTCTAAGATGTGTTTTGGATTTTTAGACATAGGGGTACCTCTAGAAATAGTAAAACCTAGTTTGTAAATTAAATACAGCTAGATTAACAGTGCCTAGAAACTCAGAATTGTAAATGGATTCGAGTACCATTCTGATTGTCTCTTTGTTAGCCCAGAGTAATAAGATCACGACTCCTACTGAAAATGATGATCCTATCTGATTTCATAATATTTTGAAACTTTAATGAATAAATCCAAGTGATTTTCTAAATTCATATATGTTTTATACATTTTTTTGCAAAATGTGGCCCACACATGATTTTGATTAATATGGTTTATGGTATTTTAATAAAATAAATAATTAGATGAAATACAATGGTTGGATTAACATGAATCATCAAGATGGGGCCTAAACTAGCCCCTCATACCAATTCAGTTTGGTACTTTGGTATGTGGGGTTGTATAGAAGCCAAACCTATACATATTTGTATCAACTGAATATGGAGCCACATGATACTTAAGGAACTTTGTTTAGAGATAATTTGATTGAGTTCCAGTCCAAAAGCCAAACATTCTTATCAAATTGAAAAGAGTAGTGGACAATTCTTTCACTGGAATTCGGCATCCAGTAGTTTTATTAGAAAGGCACTGCCACACTGGAAAGTAAAAATGAGAATTTACACAATTCCAGGCAAAAATAATATAGACTGGTAAATTGCAGATAAAAAACAATCCAGAAAACATTGAAGCAAACTACCATCATGACTCTCCACAGCAAGCATTTGGAAAGTATAGGGAGGAGCACTGGATCTTGCAGCCACATGCACCAACGGTTTTGCAGAATGATCAACAACCTTCTCCTATAAGCCCAAAGCCAGAGACATTGTCAGACATTCCTCAAGTTTTCGAGATAAGGAATTCAAGTGGAATTTCAAAAAGCAAAAAATTGTTGAACTCGTTAATCTATACTAGTTAAAAACAGCCAGCAAGCACATCGGATTCACCAGGAGGTCAAAACATAACAACTTTATTGACTCAACATTGTTAGAGAAAACTGTGTAACTTCACTAACTATGGATGAAAACTACACTGATTTCACTTGGTGCAAAGATTTGCAGTTCATATAATTCATCCAGATCATTCCTTATACAAAACATGGATTACCATGAACCATTTGATGTTTTTCTTGAGGCAATGTGCATTAAGATCATCTATCAAATAGATCTTAGACTGAACCATCATCCTTGGTTAACTGATTACACAGTCCATGCACCCCTACTAACATGTATTTGTGAATGTCTGCAATAAGATTGTGCATCTAGACTATCTTGCAATTTTTCAACTCACATGCAACCATCAAGTGTCGACATACAGAATTAGTAGGAATTTACCTTCTTATCATTGTTTCTCCTAGCCATATGTTCCTCTTTCCTTCTATTGCTGCTTTCCTTCTTCTATCATAAGATGACAATATGTTAGATTATCTTTCGCTTTAAAGAGAATGATCTCAAGAATAATATTGCAGTTTAAGGAGTGATATTTCTCCTTTGCTGAAGAGTAATTGACTGACATAGTCTAACAATACAAAACCTTTAGGACCTACATGGCAATGAGGGGAATTGATCATCGCAATCACCGCATTAGGTCAAACAAGCACCTTATAGCAACTAAAACTTGGACTAGTTTGAAATTCAACTCAAACATTTATTATTGTTGTTGTTGTTGTTGTTGTAAATAGGGGAGGCTCAATAATTTTAAGGTTCTCAAAGGGAAAAAAATGATTAATTTTGATATCTTTCCTGACCATGAATGCAATTTCTAATTTGCAAATATTTATGAGGTGAAACAATTCCATAAGTGACCTAAGGGGGGAACAGGTAGTTAGGATCCAGACAAATGAAGTCATCTCATTAAGTGGGAAACTATTTCCCATGGATATCAGGATGCAATACGCATGTAGCCCACCAGAGAAGCTAAAACAGACCGAGGTTGACATAGCTATTCTTGCTAGGCTTCATGAACACCTGATTGACAAATACATATTTGTCACTGATGTTTCTATGCACAGCAAAGAAACTTATGTTTAAAGGTCATGGAAGTCCACCAGAGTAATTTTGAAGCTGGGGAGAAGATGAAAATAGAATGCAAAATTTCAACTGTGTCTATTCCAAGAGTAAGAATCTTGTAAAGATGAAATAATCCTAGAATATTTTAGAAAGATTTTATTGCAATATTTTGTTCTATCTTTGGAAGATATTAGAAGATTTCCTAAGATATTTTAGAATCTGTTCAAAATAAACTTGTATCTATTTTAAGTTTACTTCCTTAAAAAGTTTACTTAAAATATTCAATTTTCTTTTCTAAAAAGATTTCATCTTTAATAATTTTGCTAAAATTAGGTGGTATGTTCATTTATAAATACAACCCTTGTAAGCTCTAAAGAGCATTAGTTTTGAGATTTATAAAATTATTCTCTAGTCCTTCTTCTACTTGTTCTTATTCTTCTCTCCTTATTCACCTATTATTTATACCTTTTTCTTTTCTTCTAGTCTCTAGAGGTTCCTTCCTCTTTCTTCTATCTTCTTCTCTACCCTTCCTACATCATTATGACCTTCAAGAATGCTACTAATTTCAAATTCACAGATGAGATGACTCATAAGAAGTGGATCCTGAGGATAAAAATTTTCCTTTATAGATGATCAAGTAACATTTCTAATTACCAACTTATGAGTTGTAGACTTGCAGTAGGCTGTGTAGCCTGCTGACTAGGATTTTAGTGGAGTTTATTTTTGGCCATATGCAGGCTTTGAATGTAAGTTGCTAATTTTCCAGTAATTTAAGACAAACAGATGCTCATATGGTTATCTTTTATCCAGTAAGTATGTTGCTCAAATCTCATGTAAGAATCTCCATTAAATATATCACTTGAATCTCTAACAAAAAGCATCAGTTGCATCACTCTAAATTGTTGCTTTCTTCATGAATGTGGAATCTACTCGATTAAACAATCTTCCAGTTTGCAACTCTACTCACCTGCCTCTTGGCATCAAAGATCCAGTAGCTTATTAATCTTAATAAGTAAGACCGTTTGGATTATTGCTTTAAATTCTTGTTTCTCTATGAAATTAGGCCTTTGCTTTCTCCTCTCTGCCCCAGGGGCAAACCATGCTCACAGGCAACTAATGATATAATCAACAATTTTATTATATCAATTTTACTACCATTCCATGACAGCAAGACCACTATTCCCTTTACCTCCCAGTTTTCCTACATTGATGTATAATTTAAGACCAAATGTCATCTGTGAAGCAATTAGTTTCATCATTACTAAGAAAGTTCACCGTATTCTTTGCAGCCATGCCCATTTCATCTATTTTCAAAGATCCAAATAAAACATCAAAAAAAAATTTTAATTGTCAAATTTCATAGGGAAAGGGATTAAGTAGGCCCACACACAGATAAAGAACTTTTTTAATTCATAAATAATTTTCGCACCGCCATATAGGGTAATGGCCCTTAAGAAAATGATTTGTTTTGGGAAGTAAATACTCCAACAATTTTTACTCTCTAGAATTCTCATATTCCATATTAAATGCATTTGAAATCATCTTCCTTTTCTGGCAAAATTTTCAATTCAAACTACCATTAAAACTATCCTAAATTACAATACCCTCTTTCATTCAGCCCACTAAATTACCTATAGCAAGCCACAAGTAAAACAAAAAATTTTAAATTTTAAATGCCAAATGGATTGACATTATATTGCATAAGTAAAGCCTCTAAAAGAAACAGGACCAGGGACAAATGGAGTTCAACTACATGTTTAATAGCTTAAGAGTAAAAATGAGAATTCGAGTACAAACAGGTCCACGCACACTTTTTGGAGCTTTTATGCTCCTAGGAAATGTAAAGATCAATCAACACAAGGTATAGATATTTCAACAAGGTAGAGATAGCAAAGAAATGACATGCTACAAAGCAAAGATTCTCAAACATACCCCAAAAATTTATGAGTGCAATTATAGGTCGCAATATTACCTTTCTCATTCTGGCACCTTTTCTTTTCTTCCCAAATTTTAGTTGTTTGTAGACAAGATTTTAATAATAACTCAGTTATAAAAAATACATGTATAACCAGGAAAAATTTCCTTTGTCAGATTGAGGAGAAAAAATATAGTATGAGAATAGGAAAATGTATAAAACAACAGGACATTATCACTCTCATGCAAGAATTAATATTTATTTAATACTGAAACAAACTCAAGCTACAATGTTAACAAACCTCTAGAAAAGAGATACAGCTCCGAGAACTAAAAGCTACAACTGAACGTAGACTTGCAAGAGTTCATGCTCAAAATGGAGATCAATCAATCAATCCCACTATCCACACCAGTATATCTTCAGTTCTGCAAGGAAAAAAATCATGGAAGTCCACTTGAGCAAAAGATTGCCAATCCCCTTAGGCCTACTCTCCAGGATGCCACCTTGAAAATTTGCTCCCTTCCAAGTTTAGTGCCCGGATCGTTCTTGGCAGAGTCTATCCCGAAGTCTTCCACTGCCAGCCCCAACCCAGAATGGGCGAGTCCTACTGAAATATGCTTCCATGTTTTACTTTGCAAACAGTGGTATATCAGACCAATTGTCTGCACCTTTACCGGCTGAGAGTCAACTAAGTAGTTCCTAACCGAACACAAATCAAGTTTGACTTCTAGATTAGTATTGATTAGGGAAACAAAAAAAAATACGAAAGGAAAAAGAAGGGGAAAGAAGAAGAAAGCTTTTTGGCTTTTCTTATTTTTTAAAAATGTTTCATTGAGCTCTAGTTCATTGAAAGACACTCAAATTTTGCACTTTGATCCACAGAGTAGAACTAGATAGAACATAAAATTGAATCTTCAACTTCTAACTCCAACATCCTTTGAATGGAATCATTTTCGGGCATTATCTCATATAAAAATGGGAAGTGAAGAAACTACAGAAATACTCTCCACATCGGTGTAAGCAAGGAGCATGTTTCTGCTAGTATTTAGCAAAGTAGAAAACCATTTACCAAGAACTTGAGGATAAAGAAAACAGCAGCAATATAACAATAACATAGATTTTCCTCCGAAAACCAAAAAGAGATGTTTGTAACTTACAGTCATCCATGCGCACCTCATTGCCACATCCCTGACTGACTTATCTTCCAACAGCATTGCGATCTTGGCATAGCGAACTATGTTCGAGTCAGTCGCATACCTGCAGAACAGATTAAATCAGCAAATAAGTCATAAATTCGAGACAATCACAAAAAACGAATGTTTAAGAAACATGAAAACCAGAAGCACGATATCCGTCCTAACTCCTAAACCAATTACGAGCATATGAAAAATTTCAAGATCACTATTATTTTGTGAAATCATAATTATAAATTTATCATAATCATATGCTAAGGTAACTATGTTCTGCTGACGTCAAGGTTCACGGTTCAAACCTACTTTGTCCCGTTCAGATAACATTTATGCAAACAGATCATAGCAAAAACCAACAATTCGTGCATGGATATAGCAACAACATGCACAAGCAAAGAAGACTGATTAAACCAGTAAACCAACAACCCAAAAGCATAAACAAGAAAACAACTAAAACAGTTAAAAACAAAATAGATCAAAGAAAACCATCAGTTCAACCACACCCACTAACAAAAACAGCTTCCAAAAAAAAAAAAAAAACAGGTACAGCCTCGGCCATGAAAATCTAAACAGGTAACAAACACTAGAAATTAACGAATGTGTGTATCTTACATGATTCAGACGACCTCTCAAGTCCCAACAACAATCCAAATCTGAAGAGAAGCAGACAGAGAAAGCGACTCACCTGCAAAGAGCTTCTTCCAAGAAGGCCTGATCGGCTGCTGTCCACTTAGCCGAATGCCCAGGGTCATACTTCAAGGTCTGAGAAGGACCCGAATGGGCCATTCCACCGTTCGCAAAATACCTATTACTGCTGGCCCTTCCATTACCAGCCCCTTTGACGCCAGAATTTCGGTAACTCCCGTTTGGATTCCTAGATAGGTTTGCTTTCGAAGCCATCGGATGACATAACCCAATTCCCAGAATCTCCGAATCTTCCGCTGGCTCCTGCCATTCAACAACAAGTTCCCGCCATAGAAACGCGAAAACGCTCGGGAGACGGGGGAAAAAGGTGCTTCTAATTTTCTTTTGGAAAAATTCAAGAAGTGAAACCAAAATCATTCAAGGAATAAAGCAATGGAACGTACTTCTGCTTTCATTTCCTTTTTCAGGTTCTGCTCCTCCTATCTTTCCCACCCATTTCCCTCCTTCCTCTGAGATTTGAGAGAGGAATGCAGTAATGCCTCGAAGGGAACCAGGGATTCTGTTATTTTACTGAGGCCGCAGAGCGAGGTGGAAATGAAGGTGGAAAGACGAAAATGTTTTCTCATTCCCTCCGTGAAATATCGAAGCGCCGCCATAAAACTCTCGCACGCGTGCTCGAACCACACGTGCTACGCACATTACTTCCGAATTTGATGGCCTCGATTGTTCCACCAATTCCGCTTTTTGGGATTGGATGATCAATGGCCTACCTGTAGATAGGGGTGGGAATAGGGCGGGTCAACCCGTGACCCGCCCCGCCCGACCCTGTTTTATACCGAGGCGGGTCAGGGTTATGTACCCGGCGGGGCGCGGCGGGTCAAGGGTATGAAAAGTTCTTCAAAATGCGGGTCGGGGCGGACCCGCTTATACCCGCAGACTATTGTAATATTTTTTCTAACCTAGCTTAACCTACCCCAATTCGCCCGAACTCCCCCGAGTCTCATCTCTCTCCTGCAACTACTCCATTCAGCCCGCCTCAAATCCCAGTGACGAGAAAACCAGCGCAATCCTCAACTTGATCGACACTCCTAGCTTTGCTCCGAACGTCTGCCCGTACGCTCAAATCCTCTCAGAATGTTG
>JAXCLR010000001.1:81742514-81782575 GCA_035584095.1 Annona squamosa
CGGGAGGGAGGAACTGACTAGTAGAGAGAGTGGCAAGGGAGAGAGACCGAGCGGGAGGGAGAGAGAGAGAGAGAGAGGCGGGTGCCCCTGGGCAATTTTTCCCACTGACAGGGGCTGGCCCGATTTTTCCCAACATTGAATGTGCTTGACTCCGTGCAGGCCTGCACCCCTGCCGATCCAACGGATGAAATTAGGCGCGCCCGATCGGACGGCTGCGAGGGCGGGTCGGAGGAAGGGCTTCCGAACGACCGGTCGGAAAAGATCACAATTCTTTTAGTTGACGATAGCCTTAACTAATTAACTACTTGGGTATTTTCTTCGAAAAAAAATTAACTAATTGAGTATATATTTTGAGAGCTTTGGTTTCTTTTCTAGTTAGATGAAAGCGAATTACGTATATACACTATAAGAAATCCTATTTTCAATAACAATAATGGAAATAAATTCTGTTACATCGATTAATTAATGGGATGGTCGCAGCACCCCCGATATAAGGTTGTCAAGGGCGGTGTGTCGTGTAGGGAGCAGTCTGATACAACAGTGAAAAAATTCGCAAATACAAAAAAATAAAATTTAGCGATAAGGGATTATATCGAAATATTGGGTAAAACTGTGCCAGGATTATACTTGCTGTCCTCTTCTTCCTCACATTTGCCACATTACTGGTCAGTTTTCCAATTCGTAAGCTTTCAATTCATGTTGGCTATCATGGTTTTGGCTTAACTGATGGTGGATTTTTTCTATCAATTATTTTAGTAAATTTAATGAAAACCAAATCAAAAACGACTTTAAAAAATAGTGTAGAGTATTTGATTTTTTGAATTTTTTATAAAACTTTTAATCCGTATTTAACTTACATATTAAGTTTTATCATTTTAAAAAATTGTATATATACTTTTAATTTTTGAAAATAGTGGTATTTTAGTCATTTAAAAAAATACTAGAACTTCTCTATTTTTAAAAATAAATATATATAAATACAAACATTTCCAAAACGAGTAAAATTTAGTTTATAGATTAAATATACTTAAAATAAGAGTTTTATTAAAAAAATTTCAACAAAATTAAAAATGAAAATTCTAACCATACGTATTAAAATTTCAATACATCCAGTTATATTGAAATATTCTAATTCTAAAATTGAGCCAACCTATAGGATAGAAATTTGCTAGGATAAGGTAAAAATAAAGTTAACTCTAAACCAAACCTACCCGACCCTCAGAAGCAGCAGTTGTTTCCACCCTTTTTGAACTTACATCCCTCCACATACACGAACATGGAAAGTGGCTTTTAACATGTAAAGATGATTTGTAATCTAAGATCTCGACGGTGGGAATATTATGGCAAGTATTTGTGCAGTTCTCTTTTTTAATCTTAGCGTTGTAATCTAACAGCATTAGTTCTCATAAGTTGCGAACTGGGAATATTTTTTAATCATTACGGCTAGACTGGGAGTTGTTCTATTTCATTTACACGAACATCTCAATAATCGATGATCGAACTGATCATGAACCAACTAGCTAGTGAGAATCAATAATCTGGTTTGATTTGGTTCTAACTAAAACATTGGATCACGCCTTGTTTTATCATTTACGAGCTCCCAGCATATAAAGCCGGACCCCGATGTTATGCTTTCGAAAGCATGCAACGGGTTACAATATTGTTAATATATGTACATTTAATATGTGTATAAATTTTTACCTTTTTTGGAATATTTTATATATTTATTTTTTTGTTTTTGAAAATCAGTAGTTTTCAAAAATAAAAAATAACTATCTAAAATACTCCAAAAATGGTAAAAATTTATAAAAATGTTAAATACACTTTATTAACAATTTTATAAAAAAAAAATAAAATAAATAAAAAAATGGGTATATGCGCCTGCTGCATGCTCCCGGGAGCATACAATCGGGGTCATATAAAGTTGTCATAAATTTTTTTCACCAATCGATACTTATTATCTAGAAATTGATCAAGCCCCTTTTTCATGACTGTACATAAGAGAACGAGATCCCCTGCACCTGGGTGCACTTAGCTTTAGTGCACCCGGGTGCATTAAACAATTTTTATTTTTTAATTTTTTTTATAAAAGCGTTAATATAAATATATTTAATATATGTATCAATTTTTACTATTTTTGAAGTATTTTAGATATTTATTTTTTATTTTTAAAAATTAGTGGCATTCTAGTGATTTTCAAAAATAAAAAATAAATATCTAAAATACTCGAAAATGGTAAAAATTGATACACATATTAAATACACTTAGATTAACACTTGTATAAAATAATTTTCGAATAAAATAAAATAAAATAAAATGAGTTTAATGCACCCGGGTGCACTGAAGCTAAGTGCACCCGGGTGCAGGGGGATCGCGTTCCGTATATCCGACCGTGACTCAAGTTGCAGCATGCAGGTATCGTGGTCATAGACTGCAGATTTTGCTCCTTCACCAGCTTTAGCCGCTTCTGAACTGCCCAGGTGCACCGTGCATGCAAGTGGATTGTCTCCTTTGCCATTGTGTGAAGAGAAATCTACTGGGTTTTCGGTAGCGGGGCCAGCACATGCATGACACTCGAATTTTCTGAATCTTGCTTCTTCTGTCAAACCGACCAAGGCATTTCATTTATGAGATTAATTAGATCATGATTCTTGTCTATTTATGTATAGGAGCGCTTTTATGAAACTTCCTCTCTATATAATCTCTTTTATTTTTAAAATATTGATGTTTATGGAAAATTCATTCCATTCATTGTGTTTAACATAATTTCTAGTATCTTGAAAACCCTTTCATTTTTTTAATTTCACTATATATGGTCATATCCATAAAAGTATGAAATCAACGTAATAAAATGATTCAATGTTAAAATATCAACTTGAAAGTAGTTTTTTTAACATTTAAACCATCTAAAATATCAATAATATATTGATAAATGATCCTATAAAGTATTATTATATTTTAATACATATGTGAATGGATCTAAGCATTTTTTCTTAATTTACACATTATTATACTTATTTTTTAGCAAATATGGCCTATACACATATTGTATTTAGATGAAACTTAGTCTGTTAGCTAAACAAATGATGTTAAATATAATGAATTGATTAGATTTTTTTATTAAATATCAAAATCTCAAAATTGGAAGGATTACACAAAATTGCTTTTATATAACTCGGTTACATAGAAGTATGTCCAATTTATATAATATATATATGATAATCAAGACCATTTTTCGAGCTTGTAGCAATTATTAGGAATGAGCATAAGCAATTACAAGCATTTAATTTAAAAATTGTGGTGCATTCTATCCAAAAAAAAAAAGAAAAAACAATTGTGGTGCAGTGCAAAAGAGGGAAAATTTTGTGGAGAAGAAAGGGCTTGCAGTTAAAAATATTACTTAGGTCAAGGCAAAATAGGAAAATATGTAACGTCCTGATTAAGGTCGACTATTAATTTTCTATCTAGGTCGAGGATGATCGACAGAGGAAGTCAATGCTAAATCATCAATATATTTATGCTTTTAATTAAATTCGTAAATTAAGAGTAGCACGAACGTCGAAAAATCGAAAATAAAATAAGCATTGGTCTTCTGCCCCACAGAAATTAAATTTTGATTGTGGAGAAAAGCAAAGCCACTTTTCCATGAAGGAAAGGCAAGAAGGCAAACTCGCAAGGTCTTCGGAGGCGCAGTAGGCGAATGGCCGGCGAGAAAGCAGTTTAGAGTGTAAGCAATTTCTAGCGTACAAAAATATATATTTTTTCTCGTTTACTTAGCGTATGTTATGTTATCACGACGAAGCCCAAACCCGGCGTCAAATAGACCCTGCTATACCCGTTCTCACTCTACCGCACGTGCCTCGCTCCAAGGGCCCTTTTTCCTTTCCTCCGTTTTTTTTTTTTTTTTTTGGTTAGGATTTATACGATATAACAACTGATATTATAATTAAGTATATTTATAATTATTATAATACGAAGAAAATTTTTTTTATAAACTTTTTTATACTAAGAAAAATTTATATACGAAATTCCGACACTTGTGTGAATTGTAAAACCCTCCCCAAACTCCGGGGGATGCGAAAAATTGCCTCACATTAAGGCGAGCAGCAGCTACTGTATATCAAATATGTGCCCTTCTGAAATGGAGTACAATCGTATGCACCCAAGTATACTACATTTAATTTTTAATTTTTTTGAAATTTTTTTACACAACTGTTAATTTAAATGTATTTAATTTTGTTTTTACTAAAAATGATATTGATTTTTTAAAAATTGAGCAAATCTAAAAATATCTAAAAATGATAAAAAAAAATCAATACACATGTTAAATATACTTAGATTAACAGTTATATATAAAAATTTTCAAACAAAATAGAAAAATAATTATACGGGCCTGGTTGCACAACTGCAGTCCGGTGAAACAGCGGCAGCCGATTCTGTCACAAGGGAAATTGAATTTTATCCATTTTATAAAAAAAAGCCGTCGTGGCCTGCTCTCCTCAATTTCAAACACAATTCCATCTCTTCCCAAATCGAATTAGCTCTATAGGATATGCAGATAGCCATCATGTTCGCCCTGCCAAAGAACTTTTTTTTTTTTTATCAATTTTTGTTTTTTATTAACTTTTTAATCTAAATGCAGTAATGCACTTAATATATAAATTAAATTTTACTTTTTTGATATGTATGTATATTTTTTCGAATTTATAAACATAGAATATTTTATAGATTTTCAATAATTACAAATAACTAAAATACTTTTGTATTAAAAAATTTTAAAATATATCTTTAAACATAGTAAATTTTGATTTATATATTAAAAGCATTTAAACTAACAAGTTTATGAACAAATAATAATAAAATTAAGTTTTTTGGACCTGGCTATGTAATCCATTATTAGCTTGAATTAATAAGATCATACCTCGAGTATGTAAAGGTAAATCGCATAATCCATTTCACCCTGGACATATACAACCCAATTTGGCAGTATTCAAAAGGATCCAAAATTCTTGAATTGAATAAGTATACCGCTTAAGTAGATAGCATTTTCATAAGATATGTTTTTTTAATTTTCAAGAGAAATTTTTATATTTCTAACGCAATTTTTTCAATTCCCAACGTATAATATTATATTTTCATTTTATTTCTTCATTCATTTTAATCTTTTTAAATCTTTCGGAAAAGTATATTTGCTAAAATAGAAATATGGAAAATCTGTTAAATGGATTTGCTGCACTGAAAATGAAAAAATAATTCCAATCTCAAAATCTGATACCAATGGGGTATGCTTTATATTTCGCATAAATGACAACTGACCCCGCCCATCACGAACTCGATATTTATTTTTTTGACTTGCACGAGTCGTTCGATTCAAGGGTTCCTCGCAAAAAATTTTCCGGGCAATTTTCAAATGGCAAGGGCGGGCATACCCCCGTTTGGCAGCGACGCGGTGGCACGCGTGCGTCGCACGAAGCTCTGTGGGTCCCACCGCGATCGACAACTATAAGTACTCATGCCAGTCCGCCCGTCTTCTACCGGCCACAGCAGTTTGTCATCTGACAGTAAAGAAACGGAGAGATGAATAGAACGGGAGAGATGCTCCTAATGTACGTGATGGTGGCGTGGGCGTGCGTGTGGCACGTGCGAGGGGGGATCACCCTGCCAGGCCACGGCACGGTGCTGCATTTCTACAAGAACACCACGTGCGGGAACGACATCGAGCTGTATGTGCAGCACCAGGTGAAGCTGATGTACGAGAAGGACCCCTCCGTTGCTCCTGCCTTGCTCCGGCTCATCTATGCCGATTGCTTTGTCACGGTGCGTATCAGCAATCTGACCGTTTAAATCGCCCTCTTTCCTATGTAACATTTCTTCCGTATCTATATGTTTGATGAAAAGTCCACTCTATTTATTGAATTTAGCATCATTTATAGTATTTTGAATATCTTTTTATTTTTTTAATTTAATTGTATATGAATCCCATCTATAAATGTGTGAAATAAACGTAATAAAATAATTTAATATTAAAATATCAACTTTAAAATATTTTTTTCAATATCTAAACTATCTAAAGTATTAATAATATGTGCATAAATGATCTTATAAAGTATTGTTACATTCTAATATATGTGTGAATGGATCTAAGCATTTTTCATAATTTACGCATGAATATACATATTTTTTAGCAAATATAGTTTATGCACATCCTTGATTTGGATTGAACTTGGTATCTTAATAAACAAATGGTGTTAAATACAATAAATGGATTGAATTTTTTATCAAAGTTTCATATTTTAAAATTTGAAGAGATTATATGGGACCGCTTCTGAATGCGGAGCCCTTCAAATATAAATTTAAAATACTTTTAATCTTTTTGAATTTTCCATTGCTAGTGCTAAGGTTTGATCCCTGGCAACAAGATTTGTTTATATGATCATTGGTGATAGGCTGTGATTGATAATGTCGATCAACAACGACTTGTTCAACAATGTTTATGATAAGAAGTTTTGTTGGAGATGCCTCGAATTTAATAATTTAAATATTTTTTTACTGTTTTTCTTCTCAATTTTCTTTTTTCCATCATTACCTATCTATTTTTAATTTGTTTTTCTAATTGTATCTCATTTTTTCAATTTATATTTTTTATATTACCCTTGAAAATACTAACAAACACATGATTAACTCACTAAAGCTACCAATAAAATGTAGAGATTATTAACCTCTAATTCCTTCCAAGATCACATTAGCTTAATAATGATGTTGTGAAATTGAGTTTTATAGAAATGATTTTATAGAACTCTTTTATTTTTGAGATGTTGATTATTTATGTAAAATTCAATCCATTCGCTATATATAATATTATTCTTTTAATTGGGAGGCTAAGTTTTATCTAAATTCAATATCTAAATAGGTCACGTTTGCTCAAAAATAAATATATTCACATGTAAATTAGGGAAAATACTTAAATTCATTCACATATGTATTAGAATATAATGATACCTAAAAGAATCATTTATCCATAAAGTAGAAATATTTTAGATGGCTTAGATATTGAAAATATTACTTAAAATTGATATTTAGTATTAAGTTATTTTATTATATTGATTTTATATATTTGTAGATGTGACTCATATACAATGAATACTAAACAAATGAAAAAATTTTCATGACAACATAAATGATATTAAATATAATAAATGGAGTGAATTTTTTATAAACCACTTAGATGTTAAAAATAGGAGATATATATTATTTTTATGTAAATATATATGTGATTTGAGGTTTAATTTAAATCATGGTGTGCGAAGCATGCAAGCCACGAACAAAATGACACACATGTCGTTTGCTAGGAAAACAATGAAATTCCACATGTTTGGGTAACCTAAGCTGCAAGCAGGACTGCACGTGCCATTCCAGATGCATGCATATAGTATATATCGGTGTATGAGCCATATTCACGCAACAGCTTAAAGATGCATGCATGCATGCATGCATGCATGGATTTCTAATATTTTTTCGCTCGTCCTCCGTCCAGGGTTGCGACGCGTCGATACTTCTAGTAGGAAAGGACTCGGAGCAAACGGCGCCGCAGAATCAGGGGCTGAGCCCCATCGCCTTCGACCTCATTAACAGAATCAAGAAAGTGTTGGAGATCAGGTGCCCCAGAACAGTCTCTTGCGCAGATATCCTCCACCTCGCCGCCCGAGATGCCGCTAGCATGGTCGGACTTCATTAGCTTATTAATTAATTAGATTTATTTGCTCTTCACGTCAGATGACTTGATTTTTTAAACTGACTTGTTGCATTGTGGGTCAACCACCCGCACTGCAGGCAGGAGCACCAGCCTATCCTGTTTTCACAGGGAGAAGGGATGGTTACAAATCAAGTGCCAAACAGGTAGATCTTCCAGACCCCAATATTTCATGGCAAGAAGGGCTTCGATATTTCCAATCTAAGGGTCTGGATCAGCTGGACATGGCAACCCTCCTCGGTAAGTTAGTGGGGTCTTCAAGATTAATTGATTACTGCCCAGCTGGGCAGCTTTTTATTAAAATGATCAGTACAGTTAGTCCGCCTTTTAGATCAGCTTAATCTCCATGTATATATTAAGCCTACTTCTCATTCGGCATGCACTGCACTGCACCTGCAAAAAACAGGTGCCCACACAATGGGCAGGACACGGTGCAGCTACATCCTGGGGCGGTTATACAATTTCCAAGGCACGGGGAAACCAGACCCCACCATGAATTCCACGTTGGTGAGACAACTGAGGAAGCTTTGCCCCAACGATGGAGGCAGCAGCAACGATACGCTGGTGTTCATGAACCCGGAGCCGGGCCCCAGCTTCAAGTTCCGGAGCACCTATTATTCCCGCCTCCTCACCCACGAGGCCGTGCTGAGATTAGACCAGCAGATCATCCTCAACAAAGACACGCGGGAGATCAGCGAGCAGTTCGCGGCGGGTGCGCCGGGCAATCCCGGGCGCGAGGATTTTCGCCAGTCCTTCGCGCTTTCCATAAGCAGGTTGGGGAATCTGGGCGTCTTGAACGGTGACCAGGGCGAGATTCGGAAGCACTGCGCATACACCAACGCCCGGTTTGACAAATTGTTTCCCAATTGAACTCCATGACTTCTGTGGATGTGATCTGTTAGTTAAGAAGGGTGGATGTTTGGAGATCATCAATCTGCGTGGCCCTCCCTTGAATAAAGATGCCTTGTTTCTAATTTCATTTATTTTTGTGAATCCCCGGGCCTTTTTTTTTGGTCAATTCCATGCATTTAATTCAATCAACGAAGTTCGCCAGTGTTTTTGCAAAATCAATAATCCTGGAGTACAATTGCGAAATGGCAGGAGGTAGGGAGGTGAATGCGATTAGCAATGCCATATTTTTGTCGGTTCACTTTATTTGAATGGGGAAGATCCGAGCACGTATAACTTTTACGCCTGCAGCCATCAGCCATGTAGAACCGGTTGAAGCATCTTGTGAATGAAACGAAGACAATACTGACTTTTGTCTTGTATTACGAAGCATACGGGAATGGTAAAATTGAATACTGATGCAGGAATAGGTGAAAATTCTGATTTGTCTAGTGCAAGTGCAGTCGTTAGAAATTCAAACGGAAATCTTAGTGTGGTGAAATGTTGGAAAGGATGCCAGGATCCACTATGGGCTGAAGCTTATGCCATAATGCTGGGAATTTCATGGTTGAAGGAATTGAACTACAGGGATGCGGTGTGTAAAAGAGACTCTCAAATTCTTATCAACTGGCTGCTTGAAGATGCTAAGATTTTATCTCCAATCGATGCCATTGTTGACAGAATCAGAGATATAAAAAGACTTTTTAGACAGTGTTCTTTCACTTTTGTCTCACGTATAGACAATCAGGTTGCACACAATCTAGCTAGATTAGCACTACAAAGGAAAATAGTTAGACGAACATGGTGGGATGATTTCCCTCCAAGCATTTTGGAAGCACATTGTAAAGACACAAATACCTTTTGGTTTCAATTGAATTTTTGGGTTTCCCTCTTCCTGTCTTCCCGCAACTTGCTGGATTCAGGAAGGCCGAAATGACTTCTGTCTTGGTATCAATAAAAAATATATATATATAAATAAATAAATAAAAACACCTGGGACTGGGAATGGGTGATTTCTAAAATAAGCCCTGAAACTTAATTGCAAATTATAGAGCCTGTAATTGCATAATCTTGCTATTTACATGATAATCCTCTAAAGTTTAAAAATGTTACCAACTACACCTAATATTGGCGTTTGCAGCTTTGCAAGACAGTTTTAGACATGAACGGAAGTTTATTGTAGCTTTTTAACATTTTGAAATAGTTTCAAAGGTGTACATTTAAGTCATTGTATATCTAAAATTGCTTTACAAACATAAGCGTCAGGTTTGTTTTGAAATACTCTAAAATTGCCGGCCGGCTTAAAAATTCTTAAACCTTATGCCCTAATTTGCAATTAAGCACGGTTACAAGGTCTAGCTTGCAAAAAGTCCCACCCCAGGAAAGAATGCAAAGCTGCAGTCTTGGCGACTGATTGCGGAAATACAGAGGCAGCTTTTGCAAATTGGTAATGGGTAGGAAATAAATTTTGAAAAATGTAAGCGTGATGTGATATAAAAATAAATTAGTTAAATGAAAAGATATGGAAAAGTGATTATAGAGATACAAATAGAATAAATAGTTAATTAAAATGTAAAATCATAACAAAAGGTGAGTAGGAAAAAAGTAGAAAATATGCATTCCATTCCAAACCCACCATCCGCTGAAGTCATATGCATCCTAGCAATTAATGTGAAAAGCAAAAGAAAAAAATTCTTTTTCTATTCATAACACTTGTCCTTAATTATTAATATTCCCACAATATATTAAAATTCTCTCATACCTGTAGCATTTCATATTAAATTACTCTCATGCCTAGCTGTCAAGACACGATATCAAAAAGACGATACTGCCTATTGAAAATTTTCTAATTAAATTAATTTAACCTTAATACGACTCAATTGATGATAATTAATCATCAAGATTTAGCATTAAATGATTCAAGAGTTATATTAAAGTTGAATCAATTCAATTTAAAAAATTCAGAGGTGCGAAATCGTCTTTTTATGAGGAAATAATGATTGTGTTAATAGCATAGGTATGATAATAATTTATGGTGAAATCTTATGGATATAAAATAAATTTTTGAAACATTATAAGTACATTAAGAATTAAGAGTAAATATTATGAGTATAAACAAAATTTTCCCACAAGGAAATAATGAGAAAAAATGGGCAGCAGGAAGACGTGTACGAAAAGCCGTAGCCAGGCACCCAGCACATCCGGGATTTTCACTGAAAATGATATCCGACTAGCCGACCTGAAATTTTTTTTTAGAAAAAACTTTTTTTAATTGTGAATTTGAATTTTGTAATGGAGATTCACAGGGGCAATGAATTTTTTTCCAAAAAAAAAAAAAAAAAGGAAGAGGAACGCCCGGAAGTGATTTTGAGTACACATTGGCCATTTCTGTAGAAATGAAAGCATTGGATGCTCAAACAGGAAAGATTTGGCAGTCGGGAATATGGATTTATCTGATTCTGTATCCAGCAGGAAATGCAACATTTGGCAGACTGAATCCAATCAATTTCAAAATTCGGTTGGAGGCGTACTAGTGAAACGCGCGAGGGTGAGGGTGCAACTTGAGTGAGTTAAACTCGAACTCAGATTTCCAACTGTGTTAAAATTTACTTTTTTTTTACAATCCGAGCCTAATTTCTTATTTTATATTTATTATAAAATATATTATATATATAATATCTCAACAATATTTCTTTATATTTGTATATTTTATATTATTTATGAATATGTTTGGTGGGGGATAAAAATTTTTAACGAAAAGCTTTTTACCTAAAAGTTGATAAATTGATAGAAAATGATGTAATATTATAAGGGTAATAATAAGGTGTAAAAATTAAAAAATAGGATAGTTTGTATAGAAAATGTGAAGAAATAATTAAAAAATAAAATAGTTATAAAAAGTAAAAAAAAATTTATTGAAAACTTTTGTGCTCAACCAAGCACACCCTATATTTATATTGCAATACATGTTTGACATGTTGTAACTATTTATGAATAAAGTATAAATTATATTATTTTTATTTATCTTTATATTTTTATCGTTTACTATATGTCAATTAATTTTCTTCTTTTTTATTGTTTTCAATTTTAAATTTTCCTCTAGGAATTCTTTACATTGTTATAGTTTTTAAAAATCTATTTTAACTATATATTATTACATTTACTTACATAATTTGTTGTTATTGTATATTCATATGAAATTCTAAACTTATCATTCTTAAATAAAATGTAAATTTATTAACTTAAATTCTAACTTGAAATTGAACCTGAAATTTTTCAAAAATAGAACTGAAATTTAAATTTTACAAATAGAATTAGAATTAATATTTTGTAAATATGATGAGGATTAGAGTTGAAGTGAATTTGAATTTCATAAGTCCAAGTTACACTCAAGGGCACTAAGGGGTTTATAAATAAGGTTACATTTAGGATTAAAGTTAAAGCAAATGCAAATTTCATAAGCTTAAGTTTCATCGGGGAACACTAAGGCTTGATAACCATCTAGAAGGCTCAAGCATGAGGCGCATACCCAACTAAACAAAACTAATGAAAGCACATATAAGGGGAGTTTATTAACACATAAAACTTTTTAAACTAAAATTTTTAATCTAAAATTTTTCAATATACACAATTACTGCATTTTTAATCATTTCTACACAACTACTCATATATTTAATTTATCTATTTTAATTTTATTCTTTTTACTTCTTATCAATACCTTTATTATATTATATCATATTCTTACATTTCAAAAAATTTACACCATAGTTTTATAACTTTCCAAACACAACCATAATATAAAATTAAATAAATTTGATAATATGAAATATATAAGAAAAATAACATTACTTAAATACAATCTTACTTTTATATAACCAGGTTACATAAATTTGATTCTATATAACTCCTTCCATTTTTAATATCTTAACTTAAAATCTATTGTTGTCTATTTAACATCATTTTTGGGCTAGAAAATCAAGTTTCATCCCAACAAATATTTGCATCGCCCACATTTGATGAAAAATATATTTTCATATGTATTTATGAAAATCGCTTAAATTCGTTTACACACACACACACATATATATATATATCATAATGTAATATTACTTTATAAAATTATTTATCCACATATTAATAATATTTTCGATTATTTAAATGTTGAAAATACAACTTTATATTGATATTAATAATATAACTAATGCTAAATACAATAAATGAAGTAGATTTTCTATTAGGTATCAAAATATTAAAAATGTAGGCAATCACACAAAACAGGGTTTCATAGAAATAAACCCACTTAAAGTCATAAATATTCAATATATTCCTGAATCATAGCCACTATGAGCCTAAAGACGTCCACAATTTTTATCGATCTGACATTTAATTGACAAAGAAAGCTGAAACAAAAAAGCCAAAACTCCATCGAATGTTAGACATATTACAATTTCAAGCAAGTTTAATCTGCAGCACTAGGTGCGTTTCAAGGCCCAAAATATATGCCTAAAGTAAAACCTTTGAAGCTACGGGCAAACTGAGACATCTTGAACAACTATAGTAGGAAGTTTGTGCAAAAGCATTGAAAAAACAAGCCATTGCGAGCTGGTGCATATTTAAGGTGACAACTGAATTTTTCCGAGAAACAACTGAATAGAAGTAACAAGACCTAATGTACCATGCATGTCTCCGGACTCTGATGCATATTTAAGGTGACACTGTCTCTTTGCATTCATCTCTATACTGAACTGGTTCTGAACTGTGGAGCTTCAAAGGCAATGGTGAACATTACACCCAGTAGACACATCTACATTCTGGAAGATTCCATCCGAAGTAGAGAACCAACGCCATAATAAACTATTATGGGCTCCCTTCGATGACTGGAGCTCAAGCCAAAAATAGGTGTGGTAATCCCATCCACATGCAGTAGTAGAGATGGAGAATCAGTGTCACTAGGACCCTTCGTGCAGAATTTCAGACATTGAATTTCCCGGTGATAATGCAATCCATGATCTAGTGCATCCCAAGGCAAAATAGAACCATGGGTCTTTCTCTGGATTTTTTCCCCTCTAATTCCATTTTGGATCCCTCTTGATGTTCAAAACATTTTATTGCTACCTGAATGCATCATTACCAGTTGGAAATTATGTGGATATTTTTACTTTAGAATGACACTTTGTTATACATAAAAACTAGCGGACCACAATTATAAAATTCTAGCCAACTAGGAAAAATCAGAAAAGTCGCATAGAGAAGAACTTGCTGCAAGTATGAATAGAGTGTCCCCCACCAACAAGACATGGCTATTAGCTATCGCCCATGACACAATTATGACTTCAACCAAGTGGTAAACCATATGAATTATTCCTCCAGGCCATTTCAAGAATGCTCCCTTGCTAACCTCTTAACTACCCAAGAACTGGTTAAACTATACAAATGGCAGATCACTTCCCCAAATCCACTCCCCAATCCTTGCACTTTTCTCCTTTCTTTTTTTTTCCACAAATGGTAAAGAATATCGTTATAAAAAATAAAAAAATAAAGAAACTGGGATGATATTTACAGACAAGAAGTACATTTTAAGGACTATTTACGGTTCTTAATGGACTAGCATGAAAGCAGATCTTACTTTGTGTGGAAGAAAGATGCCTCAACCAATCATATCCAAAATGGGATACCACACTTGGAAAACCTGAGTCGTTTCTTCCTTTTAAAATCTTTTTCCTTCTTTCCTTGGATAAATATATTTCAAATGTTCATGGATACAAAGGATAACGACAACAACTGATCCAGAACTTCTCTGGATACAATGATTTTAAATAGAAAACTGCAATAACATATGACTTTTTTCTGCTTACCAAACAGTTGTATCCAGAGTCTGACCATTGTCAGATGATGCTTCACCTCAGATCTCAAAGAAGAAAAAATGAAAATGTTGCTTTTTTCTGATTGATGCCTCCAAGCATTTTGATGGACATACCTGCACACAGAATAGAGAAACAATTCACACCAACTTTTTTTTTTTTGTTCATGTTGACTGGAGAATTCACACCAATTTGAAAGACAATGCAAAATAACAAAAAATAGGATGATTAAATATTTTCAAAAAGAAATGATTTGGAAATGAGTGCCCTTCATTTTAAGTTTAGATACAAATAGTAGCAGTTTGGCAAGAAGGAGAACAATAATTTTCTCCCTATTATGCTAGGGGTGAGGCATCAAATCTTACGACTCCATCTAGAACTAAGGCCAGATGTACTCTTACATTGTATAATATTCGCCAAGTCTTATATTTCTTTGTACTTTATGTATTCACTAAATGAATAAATTCATCATTTGTGGTCTTTGGTTTTGACCCCAAGAACATGAAGAGTCAGTTCTCATGGTTATGTTTCTATTGGCGTTCTCTTTGCTTTCACCGTTTCCCAAATGAAGAACTTCTCATAGGACAGAAATCATCATCATCACCAACGACAACAACAACAAAATGATCATCATCATCTACATTTTCCAGCTTACTTTACATCTTTTTTATTATAGGCCAGCCTCTATCTAGGCAGATTTTTTATACGTTTTCTAACAAGTAACAACCTCAATTTCTCAATAAAAAAAAAAAAAAAGCAACCTCGATTTTAGGTTCTCTCAGCCTTGCTTTCCTCCTATATCCATCTACTTGAACAAGCTCGCTCCTGACAGTGCAGATCTAGATCTCTATTGCTCTATGAATAAAACATACGATTTTATAGATCTACTTTTCCTAATCCTGCTACCTGTTGACATGACCTTCAGATTCTCTTGAATTCTTCCATTTCTAGTTCTGCCCTTCCTAGTCTTAACACACACCTTAGCATGCATCCTCATTTTTGCTACACTCATCATATGGAATAACACCTCCTCAACATTCCACTTCATATCCATAGCAATTTTTTCAGTTTACTAAACTGATCAAGATTTCAAAAGCAGCCATTTTAGGGTACTTGACAAGCAATCTTTAATGTTCTCCTCATTTCTCATTATTCTTGGAAAAGTTGCATCCTATCAATTGATTTCAATTTGACTAACTCTAATGTTCTCAGTTCTAACACATCCCTCCATCTGCCTGCCTTCAAATTTAAGCTGCATCTTATTTATTGATAAAAAATTCAGAACTATATTGTCTGCCAACAACAATCACCTAGATACCTTCTCAAACAAATGCTAAGTTAGCCATCTATAACCGAAGAAAAAATGGTACAAGCCCAATACCAATACATCATGCAAATATATGGTAATTGAGAGACAGCTTTTTCACTACTTCAGTATGGAATCAGTAACAAAGGCTGCAACATACCATTCAAAGGAGCTGAAAGAAGAGAATGGAAGCTGCAGATAATTGTATTTGCGACAGCCAATGAAGAAATTCTGCTTCAAACTCCCTCAGAATAGAAGACGTGAATTACAGAATTGACTATATTGACCAAAAATTGTGGACTATAAATGCCCAGTGAGTGGCCATCTTCAAAAAATGACAAAATCTGAGTTGTTGGAAGGTAAAGAAGAGAAATTTTGACATTTGCATAGTTATTGTTCTGAGCTCACTCCGTTTGTATGCTGCTTGATGAGCTGTACAAAAGAGCATAAGACATGAGAAAGTAGGCTTTTGCAGCAGGAACTCATACATAACAAGTAACAATTAGGGTCCGTTTTGTAATGGGGGTAGAGGGGGAAATAAGGAAAGGAATATTTTTGAAAAACATAAGAATGATGTGATATGATAAAGATAAAGTGAAAATAAATAAGGTAGTTGTATAAGAAATTATTGAAATATAGGAATAAAAATGAAAAAAGTATCGCGGTTAGGTAATTAAGATGTCAAATCATTTTTTAGAAAGTTTGGGGGAGAGGTAGCATGTGGGCTTCCCCTCCTCTGTTTACAAAACGGATCCTTAAACTAGTAAAAATGACTGCCCGGGGAATGTAATAGTCAGAAATCAAATCCACACAAATTTAAGAATGTAAACATATAGCGATTGGCATTTTTAGTATGCCCCAGGGAGAATATCAGCTGTGTTCTCGCAGCCAGCATCTAGTGGCCAGTAAATGTGTCTATGAC
This sequence comes from Annona squamosa, assembly GCA_035584095.1. NCBI lineage: Eukaryota > Viridiplantae > Streptophyta > Magnoliopsida > Magnoliales > Annonaceae > Annona > Annona squamosa. The sequence goes on from JAXCLR010000001.1 coordinate 81,759,242, forward strand.
ATGCCAAATTTTGATAGAAGGTGACTTAATTAAGGTTAACCACCAAACAAATTGTATGTGTAATCAGAAGTCAAAATGATTCTTAGCATTCTGGAGCTATAAAAAAATTCTGTAATCCCACCTTGTACAAGTACTTCTTCTTAAGTTTGATAGCCATCCTTATACACCTTTTGACTTTTATTTTTAGCTTCTTATCATTGAACATCTGCAAAAGGTAATCAAAATGTAAACAGAATGCTTCCCTGCCTCAGAAGAAAACAGGAAAAAAAGAGAAAATAAAACAAAACAAAATAGAGAGAGGAAGCCGAAATTTTTGTCACAACTCTTTCAATGTCAAGACTAACAAGATCCATTTATCCCAGAAAAAAAAAAAAAAAAACACTAACAAGATTCGAACTTACAAACTCTTCATTCACAACAATAATGATAGCATCCTTTAATGATGTATGAATCCAATATGCCAGCTGCTTAATTTCATTCTTACAAATTCACGACATGTGATCAAGCTTTCTAAATTTGTTTTATCAACTAAAAACTATGCAAGATGCATGCAAGTATACTCTAGGTTGATGCTTCCTGCTATATTCATTCAATGCAACCCACAAAATGAGTCATAATTCCAGGATTTGGAACACCAACTAAAGAATGCAAAAGACAACTTTCATTGACAAGGAATAGAGAAAGATGGCACTGTCTGAGGAAACAGAACGTCATAAAGGCTGTTATTCCTACAAAATTCCAAAAGACACATAACTATCACATTGTAATAAATATCAAAAACAGGTACAATCTGGTGAATGGATACTAATACAAACTTAAGAAGATTAAAAAACCTTTATTAAATCATCAATTGAATGGGTCCGCTTAATAATTTTGTGGCGATGCATGATGAGAACAGATGCTACACAGAAGACAGGTAATTCATCATCCCCATTTCTTGTCGATGAAGTCATCGAGGAAATCCGCATACGGTCTTCGTGCCTTGCCCAGAAACTTGCTCTAGTCAAGCCACAAAAAGGATGTTTGGAACCTGAATCCATCTCATTATCATCATCAGAACTTTCTATGCTGCCAAGTTCTGTCTGTGTGCCTTTCAAATCGCTTTTTCCATTCTCTGGAGTTTGTGTCACAGGCTCTGCATCTGACTGCCTCGGAAGCAGTAAAGCCAATGGTTCAAGACAAGTCTCCTCTAATTCCCGGGCAACAGCTTCATCAAAGTCAGCAGCCCAAATCATCTGAAGTAAAAGCAGAATTTACAAAAGATAAAGCAAAATGTTTCAAGGTGAAAGATGTTAAATGGAAGAATTCAAGTCATTACTTGAGAAGTAGTGAAGTACAGTTCATTTCCTTTCTGCTAGAAGAGATGAGCAAATCAAAATAGAAGAAATTAACAGTGTCTAGTTTAGGTTTCTAAGAAACATGAGATCCATAGATACATTATTCCAGTATTTGCACTCTTTTCTTCAACCCTACAATTCATTGATTTAAAACCCCACACCCCTATGAGTCCATGCCCATCGACAAACAGTAACATAGACACAATGGCATATGCACATGGCACTGCCAACACACTTTCCAAGTCAATCCAATGTATGAAGAGCCGGGGTAAAATGCTCAAAATTAAACAATGGGAAACAGTTTACTTCGTCTAAAAATTGAGACATGTTAGGATTTTCTACAATTATCTGCTGAAATAGTAAGTAAAACACAAGATCAAGTCCATTGAGGCATTAACACTTAACAAGGTTATATATCATATCGGAAACAGCATGAAGGCTAAGATTATATGTTCTCCCAAAAGGGAATAGGGAATACAAACCTCCCACATGCAAAGGGCTTCATCAAAAGATAACTCCCGACGGAATAGCACCAACAGCATCCTGAAAGCAAAATGCAGACTTTCAGCTCCGATGAGCGACAAATGCCTGAACAGTTCAGCATCTGTCAGCTCCAAGATCTTCCACAATGCTTGCAATTGTTTCATAACCCCAGTTGGACCTTCCATCTGGAAATTATCACGCTGGAAAATGTGAAACAGAATGTGTCACAGACACTTGCAGGCGGAGCCACCCAGTCCTGAATAACTGGGCCAAATAAATAAATCAACATTACATCTTTCCAAGCAATTATGGTGGTACCATTCTCCGCAGAAGCATCTCAAAACACCAAAAAGCATCCGCATTATCCTCATAAAGGACAACAAAAGGAGACAACAAATCACTCATGCCTGAAAAGTAAGATTCCGATAAGACAAACTTGAAAGAAAAAATAAGAACCTCACAGGAAATTAGAAATTACATCAAAAAAATTCAATTTGCTGAATAATAGGAATTTTATTTTATTTTTAAGAGCAGCAATTATAGGTAGGTGACAGCTTCAAATCTTCCAGAGTGAATGATTAAACATAGCAATATGGTAACTGCAATTATGCAGCAATGAAAATCATGGCATCAGGCAACAACAATTGATTTCCTTTATGGGAGATACATATGTGACATTCTTTACCAAAAGTGAAGGACATGAAATGAAAGGTTAAGACCAGCAAACCGAAGTACACAAGTAGAGAAGTACAATCATCAGATATTGTCAGGAAATCATGCATTTGCTGACAGGCCCCTTTTAACAGTTAGAAACTTAACCTGCACATGGATTGCCAATTTCCTCGTCTTGCTCATGATCATCTAAATAATGAGGAAACAGTGGCCATCACCCAGGATTGTTAGCACCGGGAATGGAAGCGTACTGGTTAAACAGTCGAATTCTTAATGGCATGAATAGTAATCAATGACCAATTGCATATCAGCAATGAACTGAAGTGCAAATGACCATTCAATTAGAGGGATGTGTAGGTCATTCATGCAAAGTGTGCACAGTGGTTAATACTTGCAGTTCCCCCGAGCACAAGGATCCATTGTGGCACATGTCCATCTTTGAGCGCAGCAAACCAGATAAGGAGACAAGTGCACTTCCTCCAGATAAATTTGCTCTTACTAATGCAGATTCCATCCAGCCAAAGATGAGAATGATGATCTACATGCAACCAGTATATTCTGAAAGAATGAAGTTAAAAGTGCAAAGGCAGAGGAACAACCTTGGCAGTATCCAGTAGCAGGATCAACCCATGCATAAACAGCAAGAATATCAGACATGCGAGCCATGTTTTTGGAATCCTCATAAAATTCAAGATGACTATCCGTTCTCACCACATCAACAACTGAAATTGCACATAGAAAGTCATCAAGCATTAAAAAAAAAAAAGAAACATATTAAACTACAGAAGAAAGGATACTGTGATTATTATTGGAATACGGAGCAGTTATTTAGTTACCGATTCGGTGAAGGGTCCAAAGCCATTCGGAAACTCTTTCTTCACTCACTGTCACTCCATTGGATTTGATTGCATTTGTCATGGCTGCTTCCGGACCATCTGATATTCTAAGCCTGTTCACTATTTCATTTTTGTAGTCTAAGTTTGCCTGTTCTTTAACATTCAAACTACACATCTCAATCTCACAATTACTTGCACGTAAGGAATGTGAAGCTTTTGATTCCATAATTAAATCTACATTATTATTAATTTGAAAACTGTGCATGGGTTCTTCCTCCAAACTAAATGATCGGTCTTCCTTTTGCCTACTACTGTATGGCTCACACTCCATCTCATCTCCATCATCCTTATGGAACAAATCAGTTACAGGAAGAGGGGGAAAATCTAAATAGCTCTCTGTTACATATTCCTTAGAAGATGGCACTGCACATGAAGAACCATAGGCTGCGCTATCAGTGCTTCCTCTTACACTGGCAAGCTCGGCTGAATCACTGGAACTTTCTCTTTGCCATGTATATGAAGAATCCATACAACCAGTATTCAAATCATTTTCTGCCTCTACAGTGCTTGAGGCATGTTGAGATGCTAATCCACTTCTTATTTCTTCTTCCTTTTTAGTATTATTGTTAGACATGGTTCTAGCATCCATGACTTTGGAGCCAACAACATAGGCAAGGTTGCCAGTTCCAACACTTGAATGCATCATTTGGCATTGCTTGATTAAATCCTCATATCGCTCCCTGCAAAGAAAAATATCATCAGGGTATTCACAGTCCTCAACTCAACTATGAAAAAACACAATCTCTATTTTTAAACCAAAAATGTTCATGATGAGCAGTTACTGTTAATGTTAAAAATATCTAAAAGTAAATAGAGATTCAAGTTCCTTAAAAGATAAATAAGCTCCTACTTCAAGTTGCTTCCGCTGGAAGTGGGTTGAACCTTGACAAAAACACAATCATGGAGCTTTGAACCACATTTTGAAGAATCTTGATTCAAAAATCCTCACTAGTTAGAAACCCCTAAAATTTGGAATGCGGACAGTAGAAAAATCATAGGAAAACGATCAATGAGGAGTAATTATATGGTGTACATTGCAATGTCCAATGTTTTGCTTTTCACGAACCATTAAGTTTTTGTCAGACCCGATTCAACTACCATATTTGAACACATTTATACAGTGCATGTATTGAAATGATTTCAATCAAACTAAGAGAGATCTCAACATCCAAAGATGTATTTTCAAACAACATGGTGGCTTTGATTTGTTATGACCAATCTAAATTTCCAATCAAGTTAATTTTTGGATCAGAAAAACGGGATGGACGAAAATAAGATGCATGACTTGAATTTGTTCAAGAAATTAATCTGTAAACTGACCATGAATTAATTTCCAATCATCAATAGGGTGGTTTCATGCCATAATTTAGGCTCCACGACAGGTCAAATCAGAAATTTCCACTAGACTGTTTACTCGAGACGATTATCATTGTAATGAAAGTCAGATTACAATGCCAAATCAAGTTTGTAGGGAAAACTTTGTCATAACAAGAAAGGTTAGGGCCGTTAGGCACATTTTTCAGGGAATATGTGCCATAAAACTCAAATGAAGCACACTGATAAACAAAGAATTCTTAGCTTGATCATCTACAAATTTCGGGTATGCACGAGGATAAAACTGTTCTACTTACAAATCCAGTTACAGAGTCAATAACAATTCAATGTTCAGAATACTTCCACGTAATCAAGCAAGATTGTAAAGTTGGACTGATTCAGATTCTTTTTTGCTCAATTTCCAATAAGTTCTCCATATGCATCCTAGATAAGTTTCAGAAGCCTCACCTTACTCACCTGCTTCTTTTCTTCCTACACTAAGTAAACCTTTTTCCCACAAGGGATGTCGTTTTATGATTTTGGAGAATTAAGGAGAAATATTAAAGCTTTAGGTCACAATTTTTTTCTCTATCAAACAAGAACTATGGATGCGTTTGACATTCAGGGAAAAATCGAGAAAATTTTACCAGAAATTTTTTTGATTAAGTGAGAAAGTGATGTAATATGATAGGAGTAATGATTACTTGATTAGGAATCAAGAGAATAAAGTTGAAATAAATAAGGTAGTTATATGAAAAGATGTGAACAAATGATTGGAGAGTATGATAGTTAAGTAGTTAAGATGTTATATTATATACAAACAAGTGTGAGAAAAAGTAGGAGAATTTCTTTTCCTTTTCCCAAATGCCAAACACGTCCTATGTTTAGTTGTTTGAACCAGAACCACAAGTAGTAGTTCATGTATCAATGTCCAATTACATGGAAAAATCATTAGAAGAAACAATAGCATATAGCATTGCCTACTCACATAGAACTGCCACCAGACAAGAAAGGTGGAGTGCTGATAACAATTTATATTCGAGAAAATAAACAGATAAACACTCACTGACCGGCGAGCTAGCCTTAGTTTCTTTCTGCACTCTGCTGTGCTGTTCAGTCTATAACAACCAAGAAGGTATTCCCATACTTCTGCCCTTATTGATGGATCCACTCCCTAAAAGGCAGCAAAAAGTAGAAGAATATCAGAAAAGGACAGAGATGTTCTTTCTCTATTTAATAAGAATGACAGGATGTTGAAAATTAAAAATATGTTTATTTTCATCATAACATGCTGAAAACTGAAAGGGAACAAGAAATGATAATGCAAATGAAAGAAAAAAATGTGTCTTGGCATATAGCAAGAATTGATGATAATGGAACCATGTCATTAGTTTTTCCTGCATATTCACCATGTTGATTGTAAAATAAATAAATAATAATAATAATTTTATTAAAAAAAAAAAAAAAACACACTGACACTGAATACTGATAGGTTCAGCCTACAGGCTAGAATAAACATTCAACACAGATGCAGAACATTGGAGTGAAAAGTGAAGGACAAATATCTAGCTCCATCCCTTAAACATACGGTAGAATCCAAAAGACTGCAGACACAAAATAATAGGTATTCAAACTTGAAAGCACGTGCAAAAATTCAATGAACATAGAAAAAAGAATATGCCCTCCCTAATACTTACAGAGCTGGGGTAGCCTAATAACAAGACTTCTCGAAAAAATCACATGACAAGCAGTAATTTCTAATGAATGTAACATATACAATAGAAACAACGTTCTGGTCACCTGACCAGATCTTGACCTCAATATACAACAAATATTTGAATTTTTTTATATGGAAATTTATCTGAAAAACAAACTTGCAAGTTACCCCACTGCAGAGAATTTATGAACCATGTACCTATCGAATCAAACTTCCTGGTTATACTAAAGTGAGGCACCTTTCATGTTCTCTTTCTACATACTTCTGTAAACGGAAAACAGTAATTCCCCATATTTGGGGAGTTTTATATTGATTGCAGAACAATGGAATGTTACTCTCTTCCACACTTTCTCTTGTCAAATCCCAAAACAGAGGAAGCCTGCATCCTTGCCAATCTTCTATTTCATCATGCAATCAGGATTCAACTCACAGAATATCTCTACTGCCTAAATTTTTTTAAGGTAAGAATCACATGGCTCAGGGCTTTGAACCTTAGATCTCAAATCGACATATGCTGGCATCTCTCACCAGTTCCTTTCTTCAGAGGAAAATACAGGATATATAACCAGTCGAATGACTCAAATTGCAATGCAAGTCACATACAGGCCTCCATCATCACCAGTGGCATCCCCATAACGGATCCAGTCATCAGAAATGCAAATTAAATTATGGACCATGATTTCTGATATATATTTTATATAACGATTGACTCTTATAGGCACTAGTAATCATCACAGAAATATAACCACCATAACTAATGCACTAGTACAGATGAAACAACAATATAACATATTGGCGTATCCTTGGCAACCTGTTTCTTGAGTATAAGAACACATGAAAAAAAACTAAAGGTTCAGTACATGACAGCAACATGATAACTTAAAAAAACTTACCCCCAAAACAATTAACTTAAGGGCCTTTCTAAAACCAGCAACTCTTCCATTGCTATCAAAACATGCCTGCCACTTCTCCGGCTTGAGCATTTTAGTTCTCTGTGCCATTTTAGGAAAGTATGAGATATGTATACAGAAGTACATCAAATAATTTACGCATGTTAACAAGGGAAAATGATCCTATGCGCCCAGGTGCACTAAAGCCATTTTAACCCATTTCTTTATTTTTTTTGAAAATATTTTTTATACAAGTGTAAATTTAAGTGTATTTAACATGTGAAAAATTACCTAAAATGCCACTGATTTTCAAAAATCAAAAATAAATATCTAAAATAATCCAAAAATGGTAAAAATTAATACACATGTACACTTAGATTTACAGTTATATAAAAAATATTTTCAAAAAAATTTTAAAGAATGGGTTAATGCAACCGGGTGCACAGGATCGGGATCCGTTAACAAGTGATGACAAATTGCCAATTATGAAATAATGATGCAGTAAAACAAAGATATAACCCAGCGGCATCAAAAAATTCCCAACATCCGGCCACACAAAATCCACGCTGCAGAGAAGGAAAACCTACCATTTGATAGGCAATTTGCAACTATTTTCGAGTCTTTTTCAGAGTCGGATCGACATTGGCAGTCTTTCAGGTGCATAACAAGACTAAAAACGCCATTAAGGAGAAATTTTGTTTCAACTCAAATACTCCAAAATTGCCAACAGGGAGACCACAGTGCTATCTGATGGACTAGTAAGACAAACGCATAGAGTTTGATTAAGCTTCTGGTCCTGATGTAGAATTGCATGATAGACTTCAAGAAGCAGATCTAATCAGCTTGTTTGATGCACAGACAGTGATAACAATGATGACATACATGCCCCAACAGACACAAAAAGCTATCAGAAAAGAATTCTACTTGGCCATATATATCTGCAACTGACTACTGACAAATAACTTCAAATCCCACCAATTCAATCCTTGTGACAAAAAGAAAAATACAATATAAAGGAAACCAAAATTTTGAGTATAACCAGTCATCAGCAGTCGAAACTCAAAACAATATCACTGATATCAAATTAAAACATAAAAGATCTTCATTTGAGAGAAGTTCAGTTGATCTTCAAAATTGTTCAAAATAAGAAGCTCAAGTATTGTTTTACCGTGCTCTCCAATGTACTTTGTCAGAACAAAATCATACACAAAAAAGTACTTGGCAGTACTGTATCACTTAGTGACAACAAAATATATCAAAGAGATATGTTAGATATATTTCCAAAGGCATGAAACCTCGGAGTTGCCCGATGATCAGTTCTCAGTGAGCTCTCAAAATTTATGGTCCAAAGATTATTCATGGCTTAGGTGAACCATACTATCAAGTGAACTTTGTAAATTCAAGAAATACAGCTATGCATACGAAGGAACCAAATTATTAAGCAAATTGGGGTATGAATGGTACTTTCACTATGTAGACATCTCCAACTGAGTTCATCATTGTCGACTGCGAGGTGCTTGATTAAACCAGTTGGTTTCTCTCTTCTTATGATGGAGATTCATGGAATTTACTCATTTTAACCATAAAGTAATTGACAGTCTTCTACGAACTTATAAATCAGAGAGTAATTGGCCATATTGCAAAACCAATCCTTCAATTTGTGAATCAATAACTGAGACAACTGACTTTATCTAGTTAACGATTAACATAACAATATAGATTAAACTCATCTTGGGCCCCCTTTTTAAACCTAATCTTCTGAACTTTAATAATGCAGATTTATCGCTAGGGTGCCAGCTGAAGAAAGATTTCATTTGTTTAAAAAATATTTAATTTAATTTGCTCAGCTCATGGGAAATGGGACCTGGGTTGTACTGAAGTGCAAATCAGTTCAATCCATGTCCCTTGGAACATAAAACCGTCACTCTTTATTCCAATGAAGTTAGAGCAGAATCCCTTTTCGCTTTATTGGAACTCCAACCATTGGTTCATTCATCTCATCTTCCATTCACAGCTTGTGCATTCAGAATAAAAATCAGCAACGTATTACAATTGTATCCCAGATGTCACAAAGCAGGCAAGAGGATTTCCTCCAAAACTTTAGAAACTATTTTAAAATGTCAAAAACAAAATTGAGAGACAAACGACTGAAACGGTACAAAGAAAGGCAGCATCTGTTGAGGATTATGTTTGCGTCTGCCCACCATTAATCTTTGAATTCCCCACTAAGATTGAAGGTGGATCCAAATGACTACAAATGCACGAAATCCCTTTATTCCAATACCATTGAAGATTGAAAAACTGGCTGAAATAAATATCTAACTAACCATTGTCCCTGCTTCATGACTAGAAAGCCAAAACCGAAATGTGTTTCCCTTAAGGATTCTGCTTTCACCTGTCCCCATGCATGATGAAAATATAAGTAGCTCCATTTTGACATTGAATTTCCACCGTGCTTCAATTTGGTATGCAGTTGAAATAGAACCTATAACTTAAAATTCAATCCGTTACACAAATCTCAGTCCTTGCAATCAATCTGAACGACAGACGTCCACACTTCGTCCTGAGTCCTGACTGACCAAAAACTCTCAAAAACAAATACCAATCGAGGATTTCCCTTGCATCTGCTAAATGCATGATGATTAATGCAGCATGAAGATCAACAAAATTACGCGCTGAGATTCACCGAAAAAAGTATACACGCGAATCGCTTGATTGCACAGCAGTTAACAACGTTAACAACCGAATGCAAACCCATTCATCAATAAAGAAATTCCCGACATTTTATTTAATCCTAGTAACAAGCACCAAATACTAATTTCCGAGTTTGCGTATCTAACTAATCTCATTGAATCGCAGAACTGAAAAGAAGCGAAGCCCCAATCTCAAATGCATAATGAAAGTAACACAGCTTTCTACTCATTTCCTCACATACCCTTGCAGCCGACTGGTGAAGGCATGGCTCCCGGATGTCTCTCACAATCGAAGTAACGAGTTGCAGATTCACGGCAGCCGTCCGCCCACAGACGCATCGATTCTCGTCACCGTCGAAAGACATGGCCGAGATCGACGATCACGTCTCACTTACTAAAGCCGGATTCGGGTCAGTTGATCCGCCCACAGCGAAGCCAGTGGCCTCGGTGGAACCATGGCCGACGGCGGAGATCGAAACCAGTGCTGGATATTACCGGAGAATGGTCGGGAATCGGAGGCAGCGGTGGAAGATCCGCGTCGCCGAGGACGAGAAAAGAAATGTTTTCGCTTTGATTGTTCTCTTTTTTCAGTTCCGTGGTGTGATCGTTGGCAAAAGAAATGGAAGAAGATCGACTCCGGCCTCTCGGCATTGCGGATGTCATCGCGCTCTTGTTAAACGTGCGTACTGCGCGCACTGCGCTGTACGTTTCCCTTGTTGCGCTGCTTGCACGCCACACGTGTGGATGATCATAATTCCGTTCGCCACTCGCGACCATCGTCTGCGATCCGTCACATCTAGACGGGATATCTTCCGGTGAGAATGGAATGCGGTCCTTTGTTTTCCAGAAATTTTTTATTTTCAAAAAATAATAGCCTATTTTTAAATTTTCAAAAAAAAAAATTCGCCATACTTCTTTTCATTCTCAATACATAATAATAATTTTTCCCATATTTTTCCCTCATCCTTATTTTATATTTATCTCATTTAAGCTATGAATAACAAGTAAATTGCGGCATTTCGGATGGTACCATGTGGTAGCGTTGTCAGAAGGAGGCACTAGGTTGTATTTATCCCCCCAAAAGTGCAGGGGTTACTACTTGTGTCACTCCCCTAAGAGTGTGGGGTTATTTATAAAAAAAAAATTCACGTTCGGTTATAATATAAAATGATGAAAATATATGAAAAATAAGAGTGAATTTCTTATATTTGTTTGAAATTTTAGAATGGAAAAAAGATAATTGAAATTGACATACAATAATAAAAGTGGAAAATTATAGTTATTATTTAATAAACAATTGGTCTCGACAAATATAATCTCATGTCATCTCATGAATTACAGTGAATATCAAATGCCTAACATCACCTTAATTTCACTTTTATCCGTGATTTTTTAAAAAATTTTCTTATACCCATTAATATTTGTCTTAATTTTACTTATACTCACGCGTATGGAGATCCGTCAAAGAAGCCGTTAGGTCTTTTAGAAATGATGAATATGCACATTTTTAATTATGATTTTATAGCTAAAAAATTTTAATTCTACAACTATAAAATCATATATTATTTTAATATAAATCCTTAACTTTAAGTAAAATAATCTTAAATTATATTAAAATTTGGATGTATTCACCATTTTATCAGAGGGCTAACGGCACGTTTAACAAATTCATGCCATAAGTGTAAATAATTGTAAATAAAATTAGGATGAAATATGGCTCCATCTTGACAACAAAGCGGAATATTTAACATTATTTATTTAATAAAAAAATTAATTTTAATTCAAATAAAAAACATACATGATTCTAGAGACATAAAATCACTTATTTAGCAATAAACTAGATTTAATCTGAATTGAAGATATGCATGATGCCATTTAGCAGAAGGTTCCAAACTTCCAACTAATTGGTGCTTTCAATGCACTGCTGCAAAACTTTTTTTATATTTTAAATTTTGTTATAAAATTATTAATCCGTGTATATCTAATTCATATAATCAGTGCTACCTTTTTTATTCTTACATATAGATATATATTTTTTTTATCTTTAAACACGAATGTATTTTAATCATTTTTAAATGGTCGAAAATGACTAAAACTTGAAATTTTAAAAATATGTACACATCTTGAAAATTCATATAACTTCATATTAAATCATAGATACTTAGATTAAGATTTTTATAACTAGTCAAAAAATTAAAATAGGCTTTGTGATAAGTCATTTTCACAATGTTTACACGAACTTTTTTAAGGACATGTTTGACAATCTTTAAAACTTTTTTTAACTAAAAATTTTTAATCTAAAACTTTATATTTTTTTTAACTATTACATTTTTTAATCATCTAATTACATCTTCATATATAATCATCATACTTTTAATCATTTACATATTCATATATAACTATTATACTTTTTATTCATTCGTGCACAAATACATATAGGACAAACCTATCTATTTTAACTTTATTTTGTTACTTTTCATATAACAATTGTCATGTCACATCATTTTTTAGTATATGTAAACTTTTTATTAAAAGTTTTATCACACTTCCCCATTAAATCATTAAGAAAAAGTTACCCGAGCGAAGCAAAAACAATGCAAGATTTTTTATCTTTGAATTCAAAAAATATTAATCAAAAATAAAATATAAATTTTAACAAATAAAAACATCTTGACCGCATATCCGTTAAAATATTAAAATAATAGTAACTTTTTTCAAAAAAGAAAAGAAAAGCTTGGATGAAAACTGGACTGAAATACTCGCACCGGCATTAAAACACAGTCCTTTAAAGTAATCTAATTAGACAAAAGTTCTGTTTTTATATAACTTATATAAAAGCAGTTCATGTGAATTTCTTGATTTTTAAGACGTTTATGAACAATGCAGAATTTAATACACTCGTTATATTAACACGGTTTATTTAATCAAGAGACCAAATTCATCTAAATCAAGTATGTGAATAGGCCATATTCACAGAAAAATAGATAAATTTATATATAAATTAGGAAAAATAATTAGATCAATCCACCTATATTGTAATATAACAATACTTTATATAGTCATTCATCTACGTAATAACAATAATATGTTAAAAATAATACTTTAAAATTAATATTTAGTATTAAACTATTTTGTCATGCTGATTTTACACATGGATAGATGAATTCACCCATAATGATACTAAACAAATGAAATTTTTTATAATAGTAAAAATGATGTTAGTACAATAGACAATTTAGATTTTTTTTATTAATAATTAATATTTTAAAAAGAAAGAGAGTTACACATAAAAAAAGATCTTATGTAAGCATAGTCGGTTATATAAAAATCTTGTAAATAATATACAAACCCCATGATTATATTGCATTTAAATTTTCTATTACAAACCCAATATATGAACATGGTTCCCCCAAAACTTATAATAAAATAATATTTATATTATAATAAAACAAATAATCTTAGTCAATCCTAGCTGAATTTTAATTTAAATTGAAATTGAACAATATACAATTTTATATACTTAACTATATCCCAACCTAAACCAAGTAAGTGGAGTGAAACTTGAGATAGATACCATAGTTATATGGAAATAATGAAATGACTGAAACACATAATAAGTAGAAAATTAAAATGTAATATTATATACAAATATAAAAAAAAATCATCATTGAAATGCAATAGGTTACATTTGGTATCCTATTAAAAATACAGGAGAAAAAAATTTGTGAGTGAGAGCTTTTAAAAATCAAGTCAAATTTTATAAAAATTAAGAAAATAATGTGATACGGTATTGGTAATAATTATGAGTAGAAAAAAGGGTGAATTTTACCTATAATTATACTTATACCCACGGACTTTAAAAAATATCTCTTTTGTTCTAGAATTTTTATTATAATTCTACATGTAATATGCCATTAAGATCCTTTAAAATAGTCATTAACCTTTTTGTGAAATGGCAACTATGCCTATCCACAATTTTGATTTTACATATAAAAATTTATATTATAATAAGAGTGTGTTTTGGAAGTGATATGACTTTTGATTAATAGCTTTTTACGTAAAAGTTTTTTAAATAAAAGAATATGATATGGATAAAGATAAAGAGTAAAAGAATAATATTAAATAAATAAGTTAAATGTATAGGTCATTATACAGAAATGATTGAAAAATATAATAATTTTATAAGAAAAAATGACGATTAAAAATTAACTATTTGTGAAGAATGACAAATTTTTACCTGAAAAGTTATTGTCTGAAAACTTTTGACGTTAACGAATAACCCCTGAATCTTCTTTAGTGTGTAATTATAAAATGATATATTATTTGAATATGAATGTTTAATTTTGAGCACACATATTTTTTTTATTTTACAGAAAGAATAAAGACTCGTTTAATGAATTTATAATGGCATGAGTATTTATAAAATTATAATGAAAATTTGTGGGTATAAAAGACATTTTTTAAAAGTTCGTAGATATAAGGTGTATAGACAGTAAAACTCGTAGTTATATATAGAATTTTTCATGAATAATAAAGTTAAAATAGATATTGCAATCCCATGCACAACGAAAAAAGGTAATTAAACAAGGAAAAAAAATTAGCTGGACAAAAAAATCGGCCGGTAATTCCCACGGGCTATTTATTTTCATTAGTTATAAGTCGAGGAAACAATGATAACATATACAAATATAGTCCGTTTGCTTACTTTGTCACTCATTTATATATACAATTTTACAAATTGGCCTCTTGACAATGTAATTTTTTTCCTACTAATATATTTCATGTCAATTGTTTTTCATATTTTTCATACAATTATTTTATCTCTTTTACATAAAAATACCATTTTTTTATTTTTTCACATAAGATTGAAATATATAATTATACTTAACATGTAAGCTAAATTTTATTAGTTTTAGACACGTGCGTATATTTTTTTAGATTTTTAAATATAAGGGTATTTTAGCTTTTTTAATTATTAAAAAGACTAAAATACTCATGCGTTTAAAATTTTTTAAAAATATATACACATATATAAAAAGGGTAGGATTTAATTCATATATTAAATACACTTGCATAACTAAATGTACAAAGAAAAAATATAAAAAATTTAACAAGTTTTTTCAAAGTGGGCTAAGTAAGATATCATTTAGCTTTGGCAGTAGGATCATTTTTCTTTTATGTTAGAGGCATGATTTTATTAATTAGGTTAAACAAATGACTCACTTAGCCATTCTAAAAACCTACTTAAAAAAACTATTTTTTGGTTTTTCTTGGTACATTTGTTAATCCAGATGTATTTATTATATAAATGAAGTTCTATCATTTTAGATATGTGCATTTATTTTTTTTTTTTTGAATTTTTAACTATGACTATTTTAGTAATTTTCAAATAAAGTTCTGCACTTTATATTCTACCGTAAACATGCACAATTGCACACCCGGTATTTGTTTTTGGGTCATGACATGGCCTGTGGATGGTTATGTTAAAAAAACATCTAATTCAGCTTTAAGGTAATTATTGCTGAGGTAAGAGTGCTGGCAAAACGCTCCAAGGTTCAATGTTCGACCCATGTCCTCGAGTGGTGGGTGTATAAGTTTTCTTCCAGTTACGGAGGGATCTTTATCGCATTTTAAAAAAAAAAATTTTTTTGCAATGTTGTTAATCTATATGTATTTAATACGTGCATAAATTTTTACCATTTTTCCAGTATTTTAAATATTTATTTTTTATTTTTGAAAATCAGTACCATAAAATAAATATATAAAATACTCAAAAAATAGTAAAAATTTATACATATGTTAAATACACTTATATTAACAGTTTTATAAAAAAAAATAAAAAATAAAAAATGGGTGTATACGCCATAAGCATGAGGATTCACTACAGAGGTGTTATTTGATTCCTTTATGTTGCTAGAATTACATACATACTCATTTATAATATCAAATGACATGATGTGTACATCATACACGAATAAAAAAAAAAAAAAAAACTAATTTGGGCACTACATTGACAAGCCCTCCCTACTTTAATAATCTTGCCTCATATATTTATTGCCAGTTATTATGTTATGTGGTTAGCTCGAGATTGATGGGGAACCCAGTTGTACTGAGTGCATTTAGTATGTGTTTGGGAATGGATGAAAAGTTTTAGAGAGTAAAAGTTGTTAAATAATGTGATATGATAGGGATAATAATGAAAAGTAAAGATGATAAAGTTAAAATAGATAGGTTAATTGTATAGGTAGTTGTGTAGAAATGATAGAAAAGTATGATAGTTGTACAGAAAAATGTGAAAAAATGATTAAAAAATATGATAATTGTAGAGAGTGAAAAGTTTTAAGGTAACATTTTTTTCTCATTGTAAAACACATCCTTAGATCATGCATTTGATATAAATACTAATTTTTTATTTTAAAAAAATTATACGATTATTAATCTAAATGTATTTAACCGATTTTTAAAAAACTAACGAAATATTTAAAAATCTATGAAAATGGTAAATTTTAATATACAAATTAAATATACTTAAATTAATAATTTTATAAAAACGTTTGAAAGAAATTAAACAAATGAATTAAAACGTACTTGGTGCCCTCGGAAGTCAAAGTGCACGTGAGTGCATTCAATAGGACCCGTTGACCGGACCAGACTGGCCGAGCCATTCTGGAAATGGATCGGTGTGGATTGTGGACTACACAACGGCCCGTGCATTGATCTCAGCCGCTAATCTCGTACAAATCGTTGCTGACGTAGGGTCTATGCTTGAAACTGGAGTCACTTGGTATCATCTTCCTGGCAGAGGCGCGCAAACGGCGGATGGATCTCTGCGTACATTGGGATACTGCTTTTGACGATGACCAGGCAGTTAGTTATACGCTACATCACTCGCTTTCCTACCCTATCAATTAGGTTTTCTACTGACTTAGGGCGGGACGTTAGGGTTTAAATTCTTTCAAAAGTTTATCGCTTTCTAAACACGGGCCCTGTTACAAACCATATGAGATTTTTATTTTAATCTATATTTTTGATAAAAATATAATGATGTCTATTAAAAATGAGTAAAATTATAATGCAAATTTTAAAAAATGAGAAATTATTTTGAAAATAGAAATACAAGTTAAGTTCAAAAATCTCCAATGGTCTAAAACAGGCACTAAATTTTTTGTAATAATTTCTTTCTGACATGCGTTCGAAAGGGGTGGTCACATCTATGATTCGCTGCCGGTTGCTAACAATATTGCTTGCTTGGGTGCATTCACTTATTCTTTTGACGTGGATTGCGGAGATTTTTTCCCCCCTTTCACGCGTCATGTGCTCGTGCGTGATACAAGCTGCCAATCAAAATTTTCCATCAACAATTTTTTTTTTTTCACTTTTAACTGTTTGTAAGGATTAAAAAGCTCGAATGGAATAAAAAATTAATAACTTATATTGAAAACGAAAAAAATTCTTTGAAAAATATAAACGGTTGTGTTGGTAATTAAAAAAAAATGTCTTGAGAAATGAGAAAAACTATCATGGAATTTGGAATATACATTCCATTTGAAGATTTTGAATCATTTGGAACACTTTTTTAAATTTTTAATAAAATTTCTTACATTAATACGCAATAACACATTTTTTTCAAATTTACTCATCTCATTCCCATCCAAGTTACGGACAAGGAATAGATGGGAATAAGATGAAATTTACTATTTCACACAAGCACTTTTTCTTAATTCCTAAAAAAAAATAATACATTTGTTATTTTTTCATACCATGTTCTCATTCACAATGCACAAAAATGCCCTTTTCATGGTACATTCTTAACAACGATGAAATGCAATTGGAATTAAGGTATATTTGTTTAACAATAAAACTTTTTAAATTAGAATTTTTCAATCTAAAACTCTTCACTCTACCTAACTATTTCATTTTTTAATTATTTATTCAAATATTTGTACATAACAACCCTATTTTCAATTATTTCATACAATTATCCATATAACTAATAATATAACTAACATGCATATTTTTAACTTTATTCATTTTACTCATTATCATTACCATACCATATCGTATTATTTTTTTCAATTTTAAAAATCTGCACATGAAAATTTTTTATTCAAAATTTTTATTTATTTCCACTACTAGATATATACCTTAGAGGTAATTTATGCTAGTCATTGTTGACTGATCATAAGTTGGACTCTTCCTCTCACATTTAGGTCGAATTGGAATTTGTCTTTTCTTTGGTGGAGTTATTTACATTCTCCCAGCCACGTGCAATATTATTAAAAATTTATCAACACCATATGAAAGTTATGAATATACTTGAATATAATATAAGCTTTTATGATGTATTTAAATATTCATAAATAAATTTTATTACTTACCAAATATACTTTTAAAATGAGACGAGATCTCCCATTTCAAAAAATAATAATATGATTTTTCATTTCAATACATTTTTCGTTTATTATACAACTTTACTTAACTGCACAACACAAAAACAATTTTTTTCTAGGGAGGGCACAGATCTCTGGTCGAATTCGTTCCAGTGGCATGTGTGGTTGTGGAAGCGTGTGAGGCTGGTCAGATCTCCTCTCCACGATGACGTCGACTTCAGTGCCTTGCGAGGAAAGATATTTTGACAGTGGAACCGGTTCCACTTCCATCTTACATGGCCCAAGAAGATGAAGGACAATGATGATGCGGCAACTATACAATTTCCATCCGACCCGTTCAATAAGCGGGCCCCTACGCAACTACGCGGCGAGGGTTTCTCACGTCACATTTAACTTATTTAGAGTGTGTTTGATTTGAGATAAAATTTTCGATGAAAAATTTTTGAAGTAGAAGTTATCAAATCAATAGAAAGTGATATGATATAATATGAGTAATGACGAGGAGTAAAGATAATAAAGTTAAAATAGATAGGTTAGTTGTATGGGTAATTGTGTAGAAATGATTGAAAAGTAGAGTAATTTATATAGAAAAATGTAAAAAAAATAATTAAAAAATAAAGTAATTATAGAGAGTGAAAAGTTTTAGTTGATACTTTTTTACCCTAAACAAACACACCCTAAACAAAAAATTGATATGATGTGTTTGTTATGAAAAGTTGTTAAGTTAAAATTTTTCACTCCCTATAACTACTTTGACCTGCACAACGCCAAACATTAGCACCCATGGTGCCACCATATTTTATTGTCAACATCCCAACCGTCTGTAACCCTCTGCAGTCAATGTGTTGTTACATTCGAGTAGCTGCGCATATGATTAATCATCAAAAAGGCTGCTGATATTCCAGTAGCGCTCGTAATAGGTTTAAATATTTTATTTTTAAGGCGTAAAATTGCAATTCGTCATCATATATTTCAATACTGTTTCTTATTTTTCCAATTACTATCCCTCGCTTTTCTAATCCAATCACTTTATGGCTAATGCCAACTTGAGAAAGTAATCTTGTCATTTCATTCGTTAATCATTTGGGCAAATCCAATCAAGGCCTTGGACTCCTGCCGAAAGGTGAATGTGGGCATTTTCGCGCCCGGGTCTGGACTCCAGAGAGGTGAATCGAGAATGGGCTGATCCAAGTCCCTTTCATCCCCGAGTAATTTGTTCCCCCCACCCTTTTTTTTTCCTTCAATCTTTTCTGTCTAAATTTCGTCCGTTGAAGATAACCTTCCCAAACAAACAGGAGACAATGCTCCCCTACGGCCAGAATGTGATATAACTTGGTGAGAAAACTGGCCGAACCTTTAACAACAAGATAAATAAAGCCATCCATTTTTCCAGTTATTTTCTCAGAAGCTGAAATAATTGATGGTCCAAGGGAATCATGGGAAGTTCCCCCTCAATACACGATTGACAACAATATTTTGGCCCTCGATGATAACTAATGCCAAGACAATCCACCTTATTTGCATCCTGTACAGAAGACGGGTCTCCACTCCGTAAAGAGGTCAGTGGGGGCAATTATTCGAAATTTTTGCAAATATTTTTAGAATGCCATTCATTTTGACATGATTTCTCTCTCTCCAATAATGGTTTAATCCCTTTTGCGCCAAATTACTCCCGCTACCATATTATATATCCTAGACCCGTGTCTACAACAATCAGAAGTCGCATCTCCAGCGTCAAAAAGAGAAAATCACTGTTACCCATTTTGTAAGAGGTTTTGTTTTCTTAAACCCATCCGATGTAACTTTCTTAAATTTTAATATGTTAATAGTCTATTTTATTTTGTGCCAGTTGTATTATTATCTAAATTTTTTCATTTTTATAATTGTGTAAAATCAATATAATAAAATAGTTTAATCATAAATATTAAATTTAAAATAATATTTTCAACATCTAAAATATTCAAATAAATAATTCTATAATTTGATATTAAATATCAATTTTAAAACTATATTTTTAACGTCGAAACCATCTAAGATATTATTACTTTTATAAAATATTACTACATTTTAATACATGAATTTAAGCACTTTTCTTAAATATATCTGTTTTCAAACAATGTGACTTATGTATATATTTAATTTGGATGAAATTTAATTTTCAGTTAAATATAATAAATAGATTGAATTTTACATTAGCCGTCAATATAACAAAAATGAATGAGATTATATAGAAACAGAGTCCTTTTTAAGAATCTTTATTTCTCAATTCTAATATTAACTGCAATGTGTAAAATTCAACCAACATTTACTGGAACATAGAACTTCTGATTTAGTTTTGATTTAACGACTCAATTTAATGTCATAGTTTACATGACCAGAACAACTACCAAGTGTTTGACATAAATGTGTGCACGGTGTGTATAGGCTAGATGTCCAATGTTTGAAGTTAAGTTGAAGTATTTTGTTTGTTTATTCTTTCCTTAAATACACCTTGGCTATCTGATGCCGGTGACAGGGCAAAAAAAAGAAATCTCAATTTGATAATTCAAATTGTTGAAAGAAATCCACTTTAAACTGATTTAGAGGTGAATAATTGATATTATAGGTGTACTTAGATTCACGTAAAATTTTGTCAAACAAAATTTTTTAGTTCAAAACTTTTTTTCATAATTATCATTTTTAAAAATTATTTCTTTACAATTTTTTAAACCTCTGTCATACTTTTCAATTATTCATTAGTAACCGTTTATATAATTAACATATTTATTTTAATTTATTCTCTTTATTCATCTTTATTACTCATTTTATTTTTATTTAAAAATTTGTCACACAAATTATTTTCTAAAAAATTTTATCACTTTCTAAACGCACCTCACTTCTAAATAAAAATTTCGACTTAAAAATTCTTTAAATTTTAAATCAAGATTTTATATGAATTGTTGTAAATGCGTTATGGTTGTATTATAAACAATTTTAACCAGCATCAATAAGCATGCATATGCGGATCGGAACGTTGAAAAGGACGTCACTTTGCCGTGTGTTGCATGCGATGCACACTATCGAAAAACAGTTCTCAGTGGACGGCCTACCTCGCTTAGAGTTCAAAACTGGACACCCGTTGCATGCGCCGGGAGATGCAGCGCCGCATGCTTTTGAGTGCATACGTTTATTTTATTTTATTTTTTAAAAGTTTTTTATAATATTATTAATCTATATTTTTTTAATATGTATATATATAAATTTTTACTAATTTTGAAGTATTTTAAATATTTATTATAAAAAAAATTTCATTTTATTTTATTGTTTAAAAGTTTTTTATAATATTATTAATCTATATATTTTAATATGTATATATATATATAAATTTTTACTAATTTTGAAGTATTTTAAATATTTATTATAAAAAAATTTGAAAAAAAAATTAAAAAAGGATGTATACGCCCGGGAGCATGCAGCACTACATGCTTCCAAGCGCATGTTTTTTCTTTGATTGGTGCTATATACGAGTAATGTTTTAATCCATCCTAAATTTCAATGTAGCAGTGTGAAATTTCAATTTTTAAAATATTTTTTTAAAAAACTATTAATCCATGTGTATTTAATCTATAAGTCAAAATTTACTACTTTTGGATATATATTCTTTTCATTTTTTAAAATAGGGAAGGTTTTAGTCATTTTTAAATGATTCAAATAATCTTCTTTTTAAAAAAATTTTAAAAATATAGAGCACATTCCATATATACCCCCGAATTTTACTCATAATTTTACTTATACCTATTAATTTTCAAAATTTTCACATAAATTCATGTATTTTGCATAAAATTCCATTTATAACTATGTTGTTAAGGTTCGTTAAAAAGGTAGTTAGCACTTCTGTAAAACGATGAAAATGTTCATCCCTAATTACAATTTTCTTACTAAAAAATTATCTTTAAATGAATTTTTAGCACTTTTACGAATATAAAATCACATATTATTTGAATATAAAATTTTCTTGTCGAGCAAACTAATTTTAAATTATATTAAGATTTGGGCATGTCTGTCATTTTACGTAGCTGCTAATGGCCCTTTTAACAGATTCTTAACAGCTTGGGTATAAGTTCAAATTTATGCAAAATATGTGGGTATAAGTAGAATATTTATAAATTTATAGATTTAAGTGGAATTAGAAGTAAAATTATTTGGTATATATGGGATTTGCCTTTCTAAAAAAGAAATGATTTATTAGTCGGAGCTAACTAAAGTCTCGCGTTGCACATATCAAAAACCGATTTACAATATTTTTTTTTTACTTTTTTTTTGTATACTTGTTTATATACGCGTATTTAATAAATAAACCAAGTTTATCATTTTTGAATTTGTGTATATATTTTTTTGAGATTTTTAAAAAAGATAAGTATTTTAAATACATATATACACATAGATGTTTAAAATTTTCAAAAAAATACATACATATCCAAAAATGGTAAAACTTAGTTTATATATTAAATACACTTAGATAAATAAATATAAGAATAAAAAGTAAAAAAAGTATTGTAACGGTTTTTTTGAGGTGTGTTAATCATGACATTTGCTTAGCCCCAACTAATACGATCATTCATCTGTCGAAAAATAGTAAAATTTAATACATAAATTAAATACACCCAATTTAGGGCCATTATTTGGTTCACCTGGGTGCATTAAGCTTTAGTGTACCAAGGTGCAAAAAAAATTTTGATATATTTTTATAAAACTGTTAATCTATGTATATTTAATATGCATTTTAAGTTTTTTTTGAAGATTTATAGATATTTTTTTGAATTTTTTGAAAACAGTATTATTTTAGCAAAAAATTTCAAAAAGAATATCAAAAAAGTTTTTTGAAGTTTTTTTGAAGATTTATAGATATTTTTTTGAATTTTTTGAAAACAGTATTATTTTAGCAAAAAATTTCAAAAAGAAT
>JAXCLR010000001.1:81796408-81823766 GCA_035584095.1 Annona squamosa
ACTTTTTATTGATTTGACAACTTCTACTTCAAAAACTTTTCATCAAAAGTTTTACCTCCAACCAAACACACCCTAAGCAAGCATGAACGCATAGGCAGATCCGCGTACACGGACTGGTGGGACGTTTGGATAAGTGAGCAGGTAGAGACTGATAACCCAAAAAATTTATTTTTTTAATTTAACTTTTACATTTTAATTATTTTTATTTTTAATTAATTAATTTATTTATTTCAACTTTATACTTTTCATTTCATATTAATCACATAATTCTTAAAATATTTTTTTCCCATTTTTCATCATATCTCAAAATTTACAAAAATTCACCCGTCAAGATGTCCTCTGAGTTACACGATAAATCTTGAAAATCAAACATCCTTCTCGAATTTTTAAATTATATTTTATATGTGCACCGATACCATAGCTGGTCGCTGATCGGTAAATTTGCTGGCAAAAAGGTTTTTATTTTTGGAAAAATTTATACTCTTCGATATGAGATTTTAATTATATAATAATAATCATATTTTTAGTCATTTATTAGCATATTTCCATGAATCTAAACTAAGTATTTCAATTTCATTTTATTTGCTCATAGTCACTTAATCCATCATATCATATTGCTCTCTTAACTTTTTAAAATTTTCTTCATTTTTTCCAAATGCTAGATCCATCCTTAAATTTTTGCCCACCTGCTGGTAGCACGTTAATTTTTTATATATTTTTTCTTTTTAACTTATTTTGTTTTTTAAAATAGGATGATCACACACATCAACAAAAATGATAATAAAAAAGAGTTAAATGAACATGGACAAATAAAAACGAAAAGTACCAATTTTCACATCCCTCCTTAAAAAGGAATTTCAATAAGGGTATGTGCGATAGAAAAGTAGGAAAGCAAAATTTCTTTAAAAATTTGTGAGGTCAGTGTTATCTTATGAGGATACAGTTGGAATAAAAATGGTAATTGTACGAGAAAATAATTAGAATGTAAAATTAACTTGGGAAAAAATATGATGGTTAACATGGATAAAAATGACTGAAATTCAAACGTAAATGTGATTCCCACTCCCGTTTCCTCTTCATGTGATATAAATTTGTTCAAATTGACAAATTCACGTCAAAATCTGTTCTTATTGATCGCTCAAGAAGATTTGATAAGGGAACATCTCATAGTTCTTAAGAATACAAGAATCGATAACAAGTCAAGCAAGATAACAGAAAGAAACAAGTGTTCCTGTGTTTGTCGGCCTCAACACCACTAGCGTGCCAAGCACGAGCAAAACTCCCCTCCTACCAAGACAAATTCATGCCATTACCCTACCGAACAAACCTTGAATGAGATATTTGTTTCGTATCTTGAATGATGCCTCTTGAGGTATAAGTCGTCGAATTGTTATTCAAAAATTAATGCAAATCTAACTTTCCACATAAGGAGGTCATGACATTATTATTTGCAGGGGACATATCATGCGATCATATTAATGCTAAGATAGATCCATATACAGCTCGAAACTACGTGAGTTTATCAATGCAATGGCATGTTCCCTTCTATTACCATCGTGCAAGCCTGCAACTCTGTCGAGTTATTGAACAATCTCCTCGTATTATATTAGGCCTCATCAACTGTCCTGTTAGAAGCTCATCCTACCATCGATCCATTTGACGTATTGCCTACGATACACACACATTGATAGATGATCTTCTTCATCAGCCGTTATCACTTCCACAAAGTCGTCTAAAAGCCCACAAAAGGTGACTCATACACCCTCCATGAGACATGAAAATACTCCCAATGGACCATACAATATGAGTGGATATCATTAGCTAAGGGTGTGTTTTGGAAGTGAGAGAACTTTTGGATAAAAAGTTTTTAATATAAAACTTGTTAAATCGATAGAAAATAATATGATATAATAAGAGTAATGTTGAGATGTGAAGAGAATAAAGTTAAAATAGATATGTTAGTTGTACGAATAGTTTATAGAAATTATTAAAAAATGAAATGTGATCATGTGTGCCCACATACACTTGGCTTAGGTGTACCCGGATACATTTAACTTATTTTTATTTTTTATAAAACTTTTAATCTAAGTGTATTTAACATGTTTATTAGTTTTTACTATTTTTAAAGATTTTTATAATTTAAATTTTTTTAAGATTGGTGGCATTTTTAGTAATTTAAAAAGGATCACATACCTTAAAAACAGCATAATTGTATAGAAGATGTGTAAAAATAATTTTAAAATATAATAATTATGCAGAGTGAAAAATTTTAGTTTGAAAAATTTTGTTAAAAACAAACATCTCATAAATTTGTTAGAAGGTCTTGAATCTATTTTCCTTTTTCCATACAAAATCCTATGCATCTCGCCTCTAATATCTCATATACCTCGATAATTCGCCCGGACTTCAATTATATGGCCCTTGTTTATTTGCTAACTTCATCAAAGAAAAATTATTTTAAAAACAAATATTTTCATTTCATGGTTAACCAAAATTATTATGGGTAGTGATAAAAAAATAGATTGAGCAACAGGGGTTGTACAACTATTTAAAAAAAAAATTATTTCACTATTTTGAAATTTTAAATCATTTTGAAACACTTATACACATGGATTTATTTGTGATGTAAAATTTTATATATTTTGAAAATTTTTACATACTATATATTTATTTCTCGAATTTTAAAATTTGACAATTTTATATTGAGGCTTAATCCTTACGTCTAAACATAGGTGGGCCCTAACTGCATTTGACAATTTAAATTATTTTAAATTTTTTTATTTATCATAAATATGTTAACTTAGGTATATTTAATGTATAATTCAAGTTTACTATTTTTAGATATGTTTATATATATTATTTTTAAACACCAGACATAGCGGTAATTTTAATAGTTAAATAGTGAAACTTGGATTATAGATCAAATACAGCTACGATTTTGTTTTTGTGAAACTCCTTTTTTTTGGATAAACTCATCCATGTTTAAAATCTAGACAGCTGATAGAAAATCTAGATAGCGGATTGAAAATCTACTTTAGCTACTGTATTTAGCATCATTTATATTATTATGAAACCTCTTTCATTTGTCCAGTATGTTTCATGTCTATAAATGTATAAAATCAACATAATAAATAATTTAATACTAAAATATTAATTTTAAAGTAGTATTTTTAACACATAAACCGTTTAAAATATTGTTTCCATATAAATAAATAATTTTATAAAATATTATTATATTCTAATATGTGTGTAAATAGATCTAAATATTTTTCATAATTTATATGTGAATGTATATTTCAACAAATGTGATACATGCTAGCCAGGCAGTGGCCTAGTTAGTCAAAGATGCTAGAAGTTTTGTCTGATGTCTTTTGTTCAAAACCTACTAAATGTGCATATGTCCTCTTGTAATGGAGGTAATTATATAGTTGTCCCATCTAAGCATATGGGTATTTATAAAATGTCGTTCCACGGCGAGGATTGTAAATGGGTCTGATTTGTAATATCAGATTATCGCATTATATATAATACAAATAAAAAATATAACTCATGCACATACTTAATTTAGATAAAACTTGATCTTTCTGATAAACAAATGATGTTTAATACATTGAATAAAAATCTTAAATTTTAAAAGAATTACATCGGAGCTTATATATATAATCTAAGTTAATATGTTTATAAAAAAATTTAAAAGTAAGTTAAACTGCCGGACACACGACCCAATTGCCATCGGTTGCAGGTGATAACAAGTCTTTCTTATATTGCCTCTCAATGATATTTTTTTGATGGAAAACAGTATGGTATTTCATTAAAACCATTGTCACAATGCCCTCTGGTGGTCTACCTTGCCAATGTTTTTCTTTTACTAGCATTGACGAAACTGTCTTTGCTAAAAAAAGGGACGACCCAGTTGCCAACACGCATAACATGTGTGAATCTAACTGTTTCAAAACAATAAGCTTTATGGTTAATGTCCTACACA
Source organism: Annona squamosa (assembly GCA_035584095.1). NCBI lineage: Eukaryota > Viridiplantae > Streptophyta > Magnoliopsida > Magnoliales > Annonaceae > Annona > Annona squamosa. The sequence goes on from JAXCLR010000001.1 coordinate 81,800,394, forward strand.
ATCATGCTCACTGTTGACAAAATTGGACATCTACCGTTCAAGAAGCTAATCAAAATCAAAGAATCGATCTCAAGTTCCAAGGCCTCCACCTTCAATTCCATGTCTCAAGTGATTTCTAGTCTGAAAGCCATTGCCTCTATCATCAGAGTATCCACGAAACCCTCATAGTTCCAACACTTAGCTGCAAGGAAGGTACCATATGCACTCCTTAAAACCAAGCCAAACCCCATAGGTTTCTCACTAGCATTTGTCCTTCCCTCTACATTAATTTTTAAGAAACCCTCCCTCAATTTCATCCATCTTGGAATCAAACTTAGTGAGAGATAGCCAATCCATACAATTGATGAGCATAGGTGAAATGTTTTTTGAAGTTACGACACTAGTCAATGGCATTCTCTAGCTTTAGATTCAGCTTGTTTACTCTTTTATAGTTTTTATGTTGAAATTTTGGACATATATATATTAATTATATATACACTATCATAAAATAGCGGCTCAATTTTTAAAAAAGATCCTGTAAGGTTCTGTGGGTCTAAACTATCCAATAAAGTATGAGTCTCCTATGCGTAGAACCCCTACAACTTAATTTCTAATTTCTATTTTTATAATGAGCTAAATTAGAAATATGAAAGATAGACTTCCTATATAAACGGCTGTGGTCCTCAGGTTATGCACCGATCAGGGTTTCTTTTTTAACATCCCATCGTTAGAAAAGAGGAGTCACATTCTTCAGAAAACCCTAGGGCATTAACCTAGAAGACCTAGAAACCACAATGATTCAAAAACAACTGCTTCCGTGGATTCAGGTGCACTTCCGGTTATGATTTTATTTTCTTAGTGATTTAGCATGAAGTATCCTAGGTCGATTATGAATTTAATCAATATGATTTTTCTAACATTATAGAGAACTAGACCTTCCAGTAAAAAAAAAATAAAGAGGGGAAGGAGATCCTTGTTGTGTTTACCTACAAGCCATTTGATGATTGACTTCACAGCTTCCCTTGGTGCCCAAATTTTATTGTTTGGGAATCATTCTTCTTCGTGGCATTTTGATTTTTGGGCAGTTCATGAACAGGTGTCGAGAGCCCTCCTTGCAAGAACCTCATAGTTCGCAAGAGGGGTTCACTAAACTCCCCTATGGATGAGGTTGCATATGGTAGGGATTGCATCTTATATAGCCTCCAACCGAACACTTTGACCTTGCTGGATAGATTCATTCTCCAAATGCATTTTAGGACTTGTTTCTCTTAGTTTGCTTAAGCAACTCTCTTGTTAGTTCGACCTAGAAAACAAGAGTCGTTACTTTTTAGCAGCCTGTAGGCTAATTTAACACTATACATCCAATTAGGTTCAGTTGTCTAGAACCACTTATCTTCCATGTTCGCCAATGGGGTCGGGACGAGAAGAACTTCCCTTAACTTGTCTCAACCACTACTCTAATCACCTTCTCTTTCTCTCTCTCTAAAATCAAAGTAAACTCTAGAACCATCGAATGTGCATATTGAATTATACTATAAATTAGTTTCAAAAAATCATATCATAAATGATTTAGATTGAGAGGGTATTTATTTAGACCAAAAATATTTCAAACTAGGGATATGTTTAGGAAGTTATAAAAATTTCAATAACAAATTTTTAGTATAAAAATTTTTGAAATGAGAGAAAATGATGTGATATGATAGAAGTAATAACGAGGAATAAAATGAATAAAGTTAAATAGATATGGATGTATTGATAATTATGTAGAAATGGTTAAAAGTAAAGTAATTATATACAAATAAATAATAAAAACTAAAGTAATTGTGGGTAATGAAAAATTTTAAGTTGAAAATTTTTAATTTGAAAAGTTTTTAATGGTGGAAAAGCAAAGAAATGATTGAAAAGTACCTTATTTTTTAAATTAATTTTCACTTATTTGTATATAATTATAATATTTTTTAATTATTTATATACAACTACTCATATATTTAATTTATCTATTTACTCTTCATCGCTACTTATATCTTATTATGTATTTTTTTTTATTTTAAAAATTTTTAGGAAGTGTTTGTTTATACAAAAAAAACATTTCAAACTAAAACTTGTTACTATCAACCACTACAATATTTATTGATTTTTTCCCTCATTCTAGTACAATTACATTACTTTTCATTAGTTTTATACAACATTCATACATTTAATTTATCTTTATTAACTTTATTGTCTTTATTCTTTATTATTATTTTTATTATATCATATTATTTTTTCTTATTTTAAAATTTTTTACCCTAAAATTTTTTTTCAAAAATTTTATAACTTTCTAAATATACTCTTAATCAAAAGTTTTATTGACATGCGATCAAGTAAATACATTTTTTCCATAAAAAAAAGTAAATACATTTTTAAAAGTAACTAGACAACCCCCATCCATTGTCCCCCCATCTATTGTCCCAACTAGTTATATATATATTTTTTAATTTTTCACCTGTTGTCCCAACTAGTTATATATTTTTAGAATTTTTTACCTTTTATGGATGTGATAACTATAATTGCAGCTTAAAAAATATGCTTATTTGGGTGTTTGTAACTTCCATCTTAAGGGTGGAATGGCATAGGAGCACGATCTTTGAGGTTAATAATTACTCTATTAATAATCGTATTTTTTCACTTTTATCTTTATATTTTAATTATTTTTATTTTCAATAACCTTAATTATTCCAACTTTATCATTATCGTTTCGTATCAATTACAAATTTTGTAAGTATTTCATTTGCCAGTTCCCACTTCTATTGCACAATCCACGAGAACACCAATTGCCAAACGTCCCCAATGTTTCTTAACCACACCGTGGTTCTGCAATTATACCGAGTACGCACTATGCAGATGCCTGTTGCAATTCCTATATTTTTCCAGGACGGTTTTGGTAATCAACCGAACTAGTTCCATCTGCGCCGCCATTGGTCCCCAGATCTGAAACGACCAGAAATGCAGTGTGGACGCTGTCTCCGCCTTGGAATCTTTCTCTGAGCGGTAAATTTCCGGAATCTTGTCGTCCACTGTTTCTCTTCCCAGGACCAGGTTCCATTTTTGGCAATTTCCGGCATTGTCTCTCGTGCCATTGGCGATGCCGAGCTAGGGTTTCGTATTTTGCTTCTTCATCGAATTGCGGTTACCTTGCCCTCTCTTGTATTTTTGTGAATTTTCATGCCCCGTACATGAATCCATGGTCAGTAGGCGGACCATGGGATTTTCCGACAGTTCGAGTTCCTGTATATATTCGATAGCAGGGTAGAGGTGGCCAGTTCAGCCGCGAAGTTAAGAAGTAGTGTATAGAGCTGAGATAGGAGTGGTTGGGAATAGGGATCTGCGAAAATCCGGGATTTCTTGTTAAAAATACGTAGATGAGATTGAGTTCTCTTGTCTGCATACGGTAATTGTGGTATCAATAGCGAGAGCCAGGTTAAGAAGCGTTCTTGACTGTGGATTTCAAAATAACAGGGATATTTAGATTAGGTTGAGGACTTGTTTTGCAAGAAGCCAACTTCTCAGTGGGCTGGAGATGGAGAACCCCTTCCCCTATGGAGACAGGGGAAGTGGAAATGCTTCATGGGGGTCTTCTGCACCTCCCATGGAAGTCAATGTGCTGTCAGAGGATCCATTTAGCTTATCTGATCTCATGTACTTAGATGGCTATTCAGCGTTATGCAGCCCTCTGATTGGTGACCAGGCTCTTTCATCGACTCATTCAGTGAATCTTACTTCTTCCCCCTCTTCGCTGAATTTCCCAGCACAAAACATGGATATGCTTAACATTAACACTACTGGTTCTCTTAATATGTCTGGAATTTGTGCGACCTTTGGTGATAAACCATTTTGTCAATCAGCGAGTAATATCCTTTTGAGTGTTCCTTCTGATTTTGTGGATGTCGCGGATTCAGACAGGAATGATATTGGAGTCCCAATGAGTGCAGCAATTTTTTCTGGCGAGGAAAAGAGTGCTATTTCCAGGTCGCCAGGGTGGTCCCTTCCAGAGCGGATGTTAAAGGCCCTATCTTTGTTTAAGGAATCAGCTTATGGTGGAATATTGGCACAGGTTTGGATGCCTATCAATCAAGGTGATGAGTATTTTCTAAGCACTTGTCAGCAGCCCTATCTTCTTGATCACATGTTGGCTGGGTACCGCGAAATTTCCAGGAAATATGTCTTTGCTACTAAAGAAATGCCTGGCTATCCTCCTGGACTTCCAGGACGTGTATTCATTTCTAAAATCCCAGAGTGGACTTCAAATGTGATATATTACAGTGAAGCTGAGTACTTGAGAGTGAATGATGCACGTAAGCACGAGGTACGAGGATCTCTAGCAGTCCCAATTTTCAATCCTAACGAACAGTCATGTTGTGCCGTGCTTGAACTTGTCACGATCAACGAGAGGGACAACTTTGACGCAGAGATGGAAAGCATTTGCCGTGCAATTCAGGTCTGCTTTTAACTCTCAAAACGTCATATTGCTAGAAGTAATTACTGCCAAAGTGTCCTTCTAACATTTCTAAATATGTGCAGGCTGTGGACCTGAAAACCACTGAAGTTTGTTCTCATCCACAGGTATTTGTTTGCATTTTGCTCATGCTGGTCTTGAAGAACTGAAAGAAAAATTTTAAAAGAAAAAAAAAAAAAGCAAATGGAAGGAAAGAATGTGATATATCTTATTGGACAGATAATTATGATCTGTTTCTAACTACTTGGTTTAATTTGCAGAGTTTCTCAAGCATCCAGAGAACTGCCTTGGCTGAGATAGTCGATGTATTGAGAGCTGTTTGTCATGCCCATAGGTTGCCAGTAGCTCTTACTTGGATTCCTTGCTACCACCCTGATGGCATTAATGGTGAATGCATTAGAGGGTCTTTGGGAGATGGTGATTCAAGCCAGTGGAAAAATTCTGTACTGTTCATTGAGGAGTCTGCGTGCTATGTGAATGATAAAAAGATGCGTGGTTTTGTGCATGCATGCAGTGAGCATCACCTTGATAAAGGACAGGGGATAGCTGGAAAGGCCCTTCAATCAAATCATCCATTTTTCGCCCCTGATGTAAAAGCATACGATATAAGAGAGTATCCACTTGCTCATCATGCACGCAAATTTGGCCTGAATGCTGCTGTTGCCATCCGGCTCAGGAGCACTTATACAGCCAATGATGACTATATTTTAGAGTTCTTTCTCCCTGTCAATTGCAATGGGAGTTCAGAGCAGCAGCAACTGTTAAACAACCTCTCAAGCACAATGCAAAAGATCTGCAGAAGCTTGAGAACGGTTACGAATGCAGAATTGGGTATGCTTAGAAGTCCCAACAAATGCATCACGAATGGACAAGAACCAAGTGTTCTGTCAAGATATACAAACCAAAAACCTTCTAAACAGAAGCAATCAAATAATGCACTGGATTCAATGGGACAGATCTCCTCACAGATTCACAATCATGATAGTGTTGAGATTCAAGTGGATGGCTGTCATGACGAGGTACTGATTCTATGATTACAATTTTTAATTAAGTTGCTCCATACATCTTATCCTTTCAGCTAATGTAGTATGGCTTCTGATGTTGTTTTCAGTTTCTTATCATGTTATAATTGATGGGAATTCAATAGGACGGATTACAGATGATAACCCAATGGAAATTCTATGGTGTAGTTATTAGACTAGGTGTAGTATGTAGGTTCAACTGTTTGGTAAGCCAAGCAACAAACGAGGTTGTAGAGATGAGGCTATTTGAGACGGCAATGTTAGGGTGAATGGACAGGAAGATGAGCAGGGTGGGAATTATTAGTCAATAATTCAAGGTGCTTAGAGTGAGCACCAATAATTAATAAGAGGAATACATCATCATCATAATAATAATAATAAGAGGAGGTTTCATGTTTGGCAGTGTGTGTGGACTCCAAGATATATGCACCCATAAGATACATTCTTGAGGTCTGGGAGGAGGATTTACATGATGGATGGTCTAGCTTGGTGTTCATTGATTTACATGTATCTAGTCTATTTTATTACAAATGATTCAATAACTTGAGCATGCATACCATCTCCTTGCGTGATAGTTTTTAGTCTGTGTGTGTGTGTTTGGATATCTCAAAAAGATTTCATCCACTTGGCAGCTTTTGCTACAAGCAGCATTTCCTGTTACTACATTGGGGAGATCTCTAGGCCATGAGGTTGGCATAGAGAAATATCAATAATTATATTCATTCTAGGCAAGGATCCACTCCGATTTCAAACTAGTCTTTGTATGAAAGTATCAAGGGCACAACTATATGGGTGTGGGGGTGCTGCATACGACCATAAAGGTTGTGAGTTCCCTCCTTAAGCTTCGACTATGATGTGGAGGGCAATCTCAAGGGTCCTTTTTTGCCAGGGCACTAGGGTATCAGGCAGACAGCAGGGTCACCAGTTGCATGTGTGGGCTAGGAGATCACCTGCTTTGCTTATAGAGGGTGTCTTGAGGAAACATGAATGGGTACCTTCTTGTTCGGAACTTGGTCCATCATATAGGTGTCTTGAGTGGTTTTTTTACAGTGGAACCCATGTGTTGTTTTGTCACAAATTGCTATTGCCACTATGAGAAGATGGAGTGCGGCCCAAAGCATAATCTTCTTTCATTTGGCAACTTGGAATTTAATACTTCAGGTAGATTCTGTTAATGTGATGATGACCTTGACAACACATTAAATTTCATTTGGCAACCAGTTGGCTGCTGGTTCAAAGAGATCAGCGGAGAAAAAGCATAGCTCTTCAGAGAAGAATATCAGCCTTAGTGTTCTTCAGCAGCATTTTTCTGGGAGTCTCAAGGATGCTGCTAAAAGCATTGGTGGTAAGACAAACTATTTTCTTGTTTTGAGCAGAAATGACTAGGATAGTTGGTGTGGACCATTTGTATAAGGTTCCTCCTGAATGGACTCATTCACTGTTTAGGAATTTGGCAAATCATAAAATTTTATGATCTTTGATGTTCAACCTTTATCTCTACTAATTTTGTTCGTTGCATTTACCTGTTGTGCTATTCCATCCTACCATGGGCTGTATCCTTAATGTAACCATAACTGATGAGCTTTATCACCCTTGTGGCAAATACCTAACAATACTGTGTAGGGATGTATTTTGGTTGTTATTTGTTCTAACTCATGCTCTCGATGTAGTAAGTAATTAAATCTAATTTGGTTTAGATTTCATGTCCACGAAATTCAGTGCAAATTGCAGCTTCTGGAGCAACTACGCGCCAGAAATAGAAATTTTTTTCAAAAGGCTGCTAGAAACAGAAATTAGTATCACAAAAACGTGGAACTTCTGCTAAGAGAAATCAAGTATAAGAAATAGGTCGAATGATTGCTATGAGCTAATCTAAATGCATTCTAGGTGTCTGTTGAGAATTGAGAGAATATGCCGTAAGGGAATGAACAGGTGTTATCAGACTTGGGAACTGGTTTGATTTGGATCAGTCTGGTTAAAATGTCAAAACCTGGATGAACTGGAAGAACTACCAGCTTGACTGTTAAGTTTGAAAAATAAAATAAACATAAAGATAGTTATATATAATTTAAACATGTTAAACCCAAGTCAAGATGGACTGTATTAATGGAGCCAATTCAGATGATGAAAATAAAAATCCACTCTACCCTTCCCTTTATTTATATAATTTATTTAACGAGGATACTAAGTTTCATCAAAATCAGTTATGTTGACGGTCTCCAGCTCAAAAGGTGTAAAATGAATGTGATAGAATTGTTTGGTTCATATCTCTCTTTTAAAGTTGTTAATACAACATCTAAACCGTCTAACAACATTCATATGTGAATGAATGATTCTATAAAGTACTATAACAATCTAATCCCTCTATGAATGGATCTAAGTGTTTTCATAATTTAGACATGATTACATTTCCATGTTTAATCAGATGTGATCCATCTAAGATTTTGATCAAGCCAATTTTTGGTATGATGATAAAATAAATTATGTTAATTATGTTAATCAGTTGGATTTTGTTTTCATTATCAATGCAGGCTCCATTTCATCAATGGTGCACCCTAACTAGGATGTATGCCCTAGCATATCCCTGCGTAATATTTGTATATTTATTATGTTATTTAAGTCTTTTTAATATTTATATATTTTTAATTTAGTGTCACTCTACAATATTATAACTATAGAGGGGTGATCAGGTACCCAATTGTGTCTGGCTGTAAATCATATCTTTTTAGTTTTATTTTTTATAAACATGTTCATTTAGGTGTACTTAATTTGTAATCTAAGTTTTACCAGTTTTTGATGTGTGTGTGTGTTTGTATGTTTGATTTTTAAATAAAAGGGTTAAGTGGGCATTTTCAGGGGTGGAAAATGACAACAATATCTCTGTGTTTAAAAAATGTATATATAAACATATCAAAAATTGATAAAACTTGGATTATAGATTAAATACACTTAAATAAATATGTTACAAAAAAAAATGTGACCAGCTTAAGAAGATCACCCCTGTAACTATGTTATATTAAAATTATGATACAAAGTAAAAACTAGTTCTATTTAATGATCCAACTGGTTCAGACTGAACCAGACGGTTATCTGGTTCAATAAATGGTACATATCTGATAACATTGGTATCAATACATGAATGCAAAGTTTGAAGTTGCCAACGGTCCTTTCTTTCCATTCCATCTATTTGTTTGTTTATTTATCTCTGGCATTTGGATTCTTGTAGAAGGGATGAAAAGTCCTCCATTTCCAGTCCGTTTAATATACCATGGCATTTGAGGCTTCGAGCTACCTAAAACCCCTAATTTGATATCATTCTTACCCATGTGTTCCATCATTATTACCCTTCTTTTTATCCAAATTGTCCATCTTATGTTTGTTCACTTGATCTTAAATCATGGACCCCCATCCAATGATATCATTTCTTTTCCTCTACTTCTCCAAAAGCCCAATTTCAACCCTTTTTCCAATCCAAACACATCATGAATGTTGGTTTCAAGCGTGATCACTCTGGGAAAATGTTGGTATGTATGCCATTTCATTTGATGGAGTACTGTTTAGTGCTGGAGCAAATGTCTTTGCTTAGCCCTCTGATCCTCTCTCGTGCTATTCCCCTTGGTTATGGTATTGACTATTAAAGTGCGAGGCAGCAGGTGTAATACATAGAAAGTGGTTGTACATTTGGCTGTGATTAATAAAAGATGGTAGAGCCTAGCAATGTACATATTTGTTGCTGTTTTTTGGATTTGTTTTGTTGATTTCTGGATACCATGTTGGCAGTTTGCCCTACTACATTGAAAAGGATATGCAGACAACATGGGATTTCCAGATGGCCATCTCGCAAGATAAATAAGGTAAACCGTTCATTGAGAAAGATCCAGAGTGTGATGGCATCCGTGCAAGGTGTGGATGGAGCATTGAAGTATGATCCGGTTTCTGGGGGTCTTGTGGCCACATCTGTTGTTCAAGATCTTCAGGCTAGAAGCAGCATTTTCTCTCCTCTCAAATTGCCAGCAGTTGGGAACCCTGAGTTGGTGAGGCAAGACATGATTCCAGGATCTTCTGCATGTTCTACTGAAAACAGTGGATTAAAAGTGAAGGTAGAACAGGATGAACCAGCCAGGCAGAGTCATCAGGTGGAATCAACAGAGAATCCTGCAGTCTCTAATAGGTGCAAGGGTGAAAAAGAAAACGATGGTTTCCATCCAGGTGACTGTTTTAATGAAGTCAAATTTGCTGCTTTGGACAGCAGATTACCATTTAGGCCTGAAAGCATGTCTTTTGGGGCACGTTTAAAGGATGCTTCATGTGTCTCTGCTCTTGCAAAAGACAGATGTAACCAATGGCCTTCTAGCAATGGCAGGACATGTTTAGAGAGCTCAGACTATCATGTTAAATCACGGAGCTCAAGCTCCATGCCACTGTTAGATAAGATGGATACTGGAATGGATATTGGTGACAGCATGCTAGAGCACAGCCATAGCCAATCCACCTCATCAGAAACGACGGATTCATCTAATGGCTCACTTTCAACAATGCATGGCAGCGCATCTAGCTGCCCTACAGGCCACGAGCAAAAGCATCTGAAGAGGGTTGCATGCATGAGAGAGGCAATTACTGTGAAGGCTACCTATAAAGAAGATATAATTAGATTCAAGTTCATGCCATCCTTGGGTTGTCTTCAATTGGTTGAGGAAGTCAGCAAGAGGTTCAAATTGCCCACTGGAACTTTCCAACTCAAGTACTTGGATGATGAAGAGGAGTGGGTAATGTTGGTCACTGACTCAGACTTGCAGGAGTGCATTGAGATTCTTGATTCTATTGGGTCACGCAGTGTTAAGCTTCTGGTCCGTGATTTGGCCTGTGCTGAGGCCAGCTCTGGTAGCAGCAATTGTGTGCTAACAGGGTAACAAGACTGGTATGGAGGTTATTTGGACTACGGAGGTCACGGCACGTGCTAAGTTTTTTGTTTTTTTTTGTTTTTTTTTTTTTTTTTTTGCAGTTGTGTTGCCTACAGAGTGATGTTAGTGAATTTGGGAGGTATTAGGCATTCTCTTCTTTACAATCTTAAATTCTTACACATCCTCCGTGAAGGGGCTGAGATTCCCTTTCTGTGAATATATACACGCAAGAAGATATGTACAAATGTAGCAAAGATGCAATAGCTGTGTGACGTCCTAAGTTGCGGCGTCTTGCCAGGTATGTACATGATTATACGTGATGTTTAATAAAAAGTAACCTTCGAAGGTTTTTGTTCAAATCGGCTGTGCCCTAATTCCTAAAATCGTTGGATTGAAGGCTCCTTAATCTCTACTTATCTTGATCTTCAGTGTGCTCTCGTGTCGGCGACGTATTTCTTAGGTGCCTTGGCAATACGATTTTTTATGAAAGAAACATGGGCCCTGCCAATCTCTAAGCGGCAAATTTCACCTTCTTCCGCTAATCCTAGTCCATATCTTGTCCCATTCATGTTTACTTGGTACTTATTTTGTGAGGCTTGCTAGCCGCTCGTTTTCCATAACATTGTCAACGGGCACGATAGATCAACCTCTCGTATACAAACAGCCAAACGGGTGCAACCGTGCAAGAGATCAAAATGAATATGGATAAAAATAGTTTTGACTTTTATGGTAAAAAAAATATTAGTCTAATGAGTATTAAAAAAAACAGGGTAGTTACTAATTGGGACTGAGTGCGAAAAAGCAAGTTTTCGGAGTGGATAAATATCACATTAATATTTGGGATTTTTATAAATATACTTATAAGATTTGACTAATATTACACCTGTGTTTTTAAGTTTGTCAAAATTACAAATATATTTATAAAATTTGTATAAAATTGCAAGCGTATCTCTACTATTGATAAGCTGTTTGAATTTTTTGTAAAATGACATTAATGCATTTTAAGTCAAATGATATATTTATAATTTTTGCAAATGTTATAAACATATTTGCAAAAAATCTAAAATAATAACATATGTACAAGTATATAAAATAATAAAATAACAAATATGTCTATGATATATGAAAAATTACAAGTGTATTACTTAAAAGGCCTTATTTTCATTTTACAAAAAAAATTCATTAAACCTTGTGGGCATTTTCTAATTTCGCCAGACGTAAAAACACAGATGCAATATTATTAGTCGAATTTTGTTTGCATATTTTGTAAAAATATCTTAATATTTTATTACCGATAAAACCTTTTTCTTTTACCCGCTGGGGGCTTGGAGCTCTTTTTTATGACTTTTTCCTCAAAAGAATAACATCATCTAAGGGCGAAATGCAACTGATAAAAATTGAAAATAAATTTATATTATGTAAATATTTTTAAAAATTTTGATTTTTAGTTTTAGAGTTAAATATATTTATGTATTGAAAAAGTTGCCTGAGTTCATTAAGCTGTAATCAACACCTATTTTTGTTAGCCGGTTCTATCCTATAATTTACAATGGAAAGGCTATTGGCTTTAGCACTCACCCAAAAACGAACGCAAATATTGCAATCGATAACATAGAAATTTATGCTTTCTGGGGCCAAGATCTCAAGAACAAGACGAGGAAAAAGGAATTGACTTTTATAGGTTATTTTTATAGAAATTCACAATTTTAGATGTGACTGTCAAAGTCGGTTTATTTTAATTGTCAAAATGATGTGGAATGTTTTCTGGACACGTGCTATGGCGTCAATTAATATGTTTATGCTGCCGGTGTGTTTGGGAATAAGTGGAGATTTAAAGTTGTCAGATGAAGTTATATGATAGAGGTAATGATGAAAAATAAATAAGATAAAGTTAAAATAAATAGGTTAGTTGTGTGGATAATTGTGTATAAATGATTGAAAAGTATGATAATTATATACAAAATGTGAATTAATGGTTAAAAAATTATAACAATTGTAGATGGTAAAAAGTTTTAGATTGAAAAGTTTTAACTCGATAATTTTTACTCATTAACAACACGCCCTTGATCGCATGGATGGACCACAGACCCACAACCAGGCGCACGAGAGATTTTGATGTTGTACTTTGCTTTCAAATTTGCATTTACTAGGTCTATCGAGACGAAGAATTTAATATATATAAATATATATATATATAAATGGAGAAATTTCTTTCGTATTTACAACATTTGATTATTATTCTTTTCGTACTTATAATATTTTTTAAAATTTCCTAGCATATACAACATTTAACTCCTAATTCTCTAAATGCCCGTGCTGTAAATTTTGACCCAAGCAAATGCCTGTACTGTCAATCTTAACCCAAATGAATATCAACTGTAATCTAAGTGAACGACAACTATAAGTAGAAATGTTAATTTTGCTCTCATATCATTTATAAAAAGATTTAAATAGAAATTCTTATTATATTTTTTGTAAAATAAATCTATTGTATCTTTATTTGAATTATAATGAAAACAATGAGGTAATTTATTTCATGTTTGTTTATATAAAAATGGATATTTCTAAATGTAGTTGACGTCTACCTAAGTTGAGGGTGATGAAATGAGTCTTCAGGAAATTATGGATGAAATTTTATGGGTTTGGGAAAATTCATGTCGTTAGTATGAAAAGAATAATGGTAAAATATTATGGGTATTAAAAAAATTTTCTTAAAAAAATATTACGGTACAATTATATGCAATGCACTTTATTTATCATAAAATCACAATTTAATCCACACATTATATTTAAATTTATTTATTTTAGTAGTATAATAATTTTATTTTTTGTGTCACGTATAATAATTTTATTTAAATTGAAACGCAAATAAGCTTCATTCAAAAATAGTATAAATTTAACTTAATAATTTGCTCTTGCTTTTACTACTCTTCCTACCGCTTTGATTGAACATGGGAGGCTACTAATCCACTTTTTTCTTCTTGTTCTTTTTTTTTTAATTACGTTTTTTCACAACACCACTTACGTTGCACTTTAATATATATTTGTATAGATAACTATCAATAACATATGTGAGACCAACCGAGCCGTGCTCAGTTGGTCACCGAACGTGGAATGGAGCCGTATGGTCGTTTGGTGTTCGACTCGAATCCCACATGCAGGGCTTCGGTCAATAGTGAAAATATTGCTAGCAGGAGCTGTACGTCTCCTGTTTGTTTGTTGGAAGTTGTATCTTCCTTATTCTTCGGCGGAGCAGTGTCTTCGGGTTTCTTTAGGGGAGCTGAGTGTCTCTAGATTTGTAAGAATATCTTAGAATTTCAGTGTAATATGTGTTGAGATGAATATAAAAATATACCAATAAAAAAAAAAAAAAAAACAACAAACAAACAAACATACGTGAGCAGTGGGAATCCGAGCAGCTGACATAAATCAGGAATTTTACAAACCGAACCTGCGTTAGCTGTCACTCCACGTTAAATTCTCTCTCTCTCTTGGTTCATCGCATCACATTTACGCTCCACATCTACTGGAGTCTGGACGGTGCGGATCGCGTGTTTGTGAGCAGGCATCCCCTGCGCGAGCTTCAAGCAGACAAGGGAGTCTCTGCCGGCCTTCGCTGGAAAATACTCGTTCCGCGCGCTTTTTCCTGCTACTGCTCTCCCATTTCCGGGGGGAAAAATGGTGCACAGTGCTTACGACTGCATCGAGCTACTGAAAAACTCCCCGGCGAAGATCTCCGCGGTAGCATCATATGGCTCAGATCTCCTCGTCGGATGCTCCGACGGCTCTCTCCGCATCTACTCCCCTCGATCCCAACTATCCCTGCCGCCCGATCCCCAACTCGCCAGCATCCAGCGCGATGCCTACGTCCTCGAGAAGACCGTGGCCGTTTTCTCCAAGAAGCCATTGATCTCAATGACGGTTTCCCGATCGAGAGATATCCTGCTGTCGCTGTCGGAAACCGTTGCGGCTCACCGGCTTCCTAACATCGAGGCGATCGCTGTTGTTCCGAAGGCGAAGGGTGCGAACTTGTATGCTTGGGATGATCGCAGGGGGTTTCTATGCTATGGACGGCAGAAGAGGGTTGGCATTTTCCGGTATGAAGGTGAGTGGTGAGATTCTCTTACTTCGCTGCCTTAATTGAATTTTTTTTTACTGTTTAAGATTGAATTTCAGTTCTGTTAGTTCTTCATTTTAGAGGATTGGGATTTTGCAGTGCGAGAGAGATTTAATTTTCTCTTACTTCTTTAATGATTTTAGAATTTTTAACGACCGATTAATTCGTTATAAGAGGGGCGAGTTATAATGATGGCGATGTTGTAAAATCAATTTTGAAAGCAATAATCAGTTGTACTGGCAGGTAATTTGTTTAGAAACTACTGGTTTTTTTTTTCCCCCTCTTTTCTTGAAATGGCCTATTATCATTGTTTATGGAGAAGCTGCTGCTTTGAGTGTTATAGTTTCGATATTCTTGAACGGCTTCCAATTTTGGAAAATGGACAAGCAATAATATCTGGGCGCAATATTGGAAAACGTTAGAAAATATAAGCGAATTAAAATTTGTAGAAATATTTATTGTTGACGCTGTAGAAGATGTAAGAAAATATGTAAATATTGTTGATGCTCTAGAAAATGTAATAACATGTGCAAATATACTTTCTACTAGAACCCAAAGCATGGCCGAAAATGGTTAGCAGCTACTTTTTAACTGAATGAAACAAGAATTAGTTTTGCCTTAAAATTTTTCTAAGTTTTCAGATTAGATCACAAATCTTTTGGATCCCATTTTTCCAATATTTTCACCAATTTTCTGAATTTTTATGATATATGTAAATGTAATATAGTAAAAAAAAAAAAAAAAAGATATGGTACTTTTATTGCTGAATGCTGATGATATATTTTTGGGTGTACTATCGCATAAAATTGATGTGGCAGTTTCTTGCAATATATTTGATATGGCTCCAGGTAAATGAGCAAACATAAAAGGACATGGGGCAAAAATAATTATTGCGTGCGATATATTTAGATGTACCAAAATATAAGAATGATATGGTAGTTTCTTGCAATACATTTGCCATGACATGAGATGGAGGCAGGTGTGCGGTCTCACCAGATATTTTTTAGGGTTTTGGTCGGGCCATAAAATTTGGTTCACATTTCAGTCAAGAGTTATTAGTATTTGAAACATCATTCTGTTTAGGTTGAATTGGAACTGCCAGCTTTTCATGGTAGATGAGAATTATTTTTGAAAGTTTTCAGATTCAAAATGCCAAGCGCACATTGGTGTTTGTGCCATCATGACATATTTGGAGAAATTTTGTGCCTTCTATGAGAGCCGAAGTCAAAAGCATTTGCCTTTATCTGCACGCCTGCATACAGTTTCAAATTTGTGACCGTAATTTCTTAAGGAAAGTGTTGCTATCACATTTTGGGAAGTTTTCAAATTTATCTGTTTTTTTTATTTTTTATTTTTTTATCTTGGTTATATTTTTATGTATTTACTTTGTTTGAAAGGTATCTCATATGTTTTACATTCTGAAGTGCTTACTTTATAGGAGGTCGAGAATTTGTGGAGGTTAAAGAGTTTAGCATTCCAGATGTGGTGAAATCAATGGCTTGGTGTGGTGAAAATATATGTTTGGGCATTCGAAGGGAATATGTGATTCTAAATAGCGTAACTGGTGCTTTGTCTGAGGTATTTCCTTCCGGGAGGATTGCACCACCTTTAGTTGTCCCCCTTCCTTCAGGGGAGCTTCTTCTTGGGAAGGTACCCATCAATGGCCATTTTATATTTTAACTATGTTCTTCATGTTATTCCTCTCTACTTACTGTATGAGGGGAAAATTGATTTTGATATATTTTTTTAAAGCTTGGATTTAGACTAATGATTGTGAGAAGTTGCCTCAAGCCTCTTTCAAGATGCAACTTGTGTTTTCCCTTCCAATTCAAGGCTGTCACCACAGTTGCTTATGATTCACTCATTGAAACATTTATCAAAGAATGAGCACAATGGTTTAGGCAGTGGTTCTTGAATTCTCCTTGCCTTGGGTACTGTGAAGTTCTTTGATTCATTGCATCTTCATTTATTGTACATGTTCTTATGATGCTGAATATGAAGTTTACCATTCTCCCACCTTCCATGTCCTTGAGGTTCATCTTTAAGTGTCTGCCCCATGACGACTTTGCTTCATCCAGGGGTTATTCCAAACTAGGCTTTACAATGGGAAGTAGCTGTGGCTTGACTCAACCTGAAAGCAACTACTAATTGCATTAGGACTGGATTTATTTGTGTAGCCGGGATCCTTACGACAGTTTGTCAATGGAAATCTTCACCCATTCTACAATTGTGAGGGTATCCTTCTAATTTTTTCCATACATGGATTATTGATGCTTAAAGTTTTTCTCCATGCATTTCAGGATAACATTGGAGTTTTTGTGGATCAAAATGGGAAACTTCTTCAAGATGGGAAGATATGTTGGTCTGAGGCTCCTACAACTGTTGTCATCCATAAGCCATATGGAATCGCTCGATTGCCTAGGCATATAGAGGTAAGTGCACATCTTCTATGACATTGTAGCCCATATAGGTCGAATGGTTATTTAGAGATTTGATGGTGCTGTTGTGCCATATTTGGACTTATTGGAGATAAGTTGTATGGGAATAAGCCCAGCTAAATTTGAGAAATCTACAATTAGCATCTTGAATTCATTGGTTTAATATGGTCTTGGTCTTTTTCTTGAACTCTAATCCTATGCTCCCGGGAGCATTGAGACTCAATGCTCTCGGGTGCATATACCTATTTAAAAAAAAAAAAAAATTCAAAATTTTTTTACAAGATTGTCAATCTAGGTGTATTTAACGTACCTAAAATGCCACTGATTTTCAAAAATCCGAAATAAATATTCAAAATACTCTAAAAATAGTAAAAATTGATACATAGGTTAAATACACCTAGTTTGACAAGCTTGTAACAAAATTTTGAAATTTTTTTTTTAAAAAATAGTTATATGCGCCCTGTAGCATTGAGGCTCAATGCTCATGGGAGCATAGGATTAGAGTCCCTTTTTCTTCCGCTATAAATGTTTGATAGATATAAATATAACTTTGCTACTATTTTGTAGCCCATGGTATTATTTTTTAAGTCAGCCTAAGCTAGGACTATTAGGTGATCCAATATGGATGGGTAGGTTGTGGTTTCCTTTTTGGCCATATAAGATCCATGTGTTTAGGGTTTGGCCAGTTTTGTTTAACAAATCCTTAACACCATGAGTAGCTTCCCAGAAAATTAGCACCTTCGTACAAAGTTCGTGCAAAAGTTGTTTCCTGTTTGAAATTTGAAATTTGAAATTAGCATCTCTGTTCTAAGTTTGTGCATGCATTGTTTTGCCGGTTGATATTTTATGTTTTAAGTCCTTGTTGATTTCTTTTTCCATCTCGTCACAACCCAAACCCAAGGCGGCACCCTGCGGTGGTCCATAACAAGATCTTTTGATCATATTTAAATGACATTTGATAAGGATTCCACAAGTCTTGCATAAATATAATAGATAAGGTTTGTCCACAGGATCCATATAATAATTATTACAAATTCGTGTTCAAAGTCTAAGTACAACATTTCAAAGTGGAGAAAGTAAAATTATTTTATTCTATTCCTAGAGTCCATGCCTAACCCATTTGCTATGCATCTACAAGTTTGATTTATCTGCATTACTTGAAAGAACAATATACTTAATGTGGGATAAGTTCTTAAGAACTCAATAAGCAAGAATTTATCATTCAATCATTATAGTCTTATGCAAATATCACAGTTGGATGGGTTGTAGTCTAGAGAATAAAAATATATTTCAACAACATCATTAGATATATAATTGCAAATAAACTCATTGACTTGATGTGTGTGGTTGGTTTCAAGGCGCCTTCCAGCAAAGCTTAAGACTTACATTATAATCACACATTGGGTAACTTTCCAGCAAAGCCTAAAACCTACCTGAAAATCGCTTTGCAGTTAGTAAGTAGCCTTCCAGCGAAGCCTAGGACATACTCTCACATCATACACTGTGTAACTTTCCAGGTAAGCCTAGGACCAACCTGAAAATCAATATTAAATAGACTAGGTCCTGTGCACTTGCATTTCCAACTTCTGTGTGTATGGTTTCTGTTAAGTAACCTTCTGAAAAAGCCTAGGACTGACTTATAAGCCATCATCGAACAAATTATGCACAGCATATTTCATCCTCAAGTGGTACAAATGTACTAACATACAATGGCAGTAATAATTATACTTGCATGCGTTCTTCCACATTTATTGTATTTTATCATGCTAAAGAAAATACTTGTACTAGCCACGATTTCTAACTTTAATATCAACACAATATACTTCTATCAACTTCTAACAATTTATCTTAGTTGGAACCAGTGTTAAATACTAAATTTAATGGTTAGAAACATCTATTACCATCTTAGTGGTCCATATTCAATTGAAATCTCAACCGTTAACATATTCTCATCAGTAGCTCCTAATAACGATCTTTATGGTTAATCCAATTCATCCAATGGAATTAGAATGTCCAAAAACTTAAAAATCAATAGTTTGATCATCAAAATTGGACATTCTGGGGCCAAGATATGATCAAATGAGTTTGGATGGCTGCGAGGATGCCATGTGTTGCCGGCCACTGGCCGTCATCCAGTGGTGTTGCCAATTGGATCAAATTCTTATGGGCCATCCACCTGGGCCCAAGCTTAATAAGCGCATGAATCCACTGGGCTGTCAATTGGAGTAGGGTTGCGAACAAACCAGGCCTACTGTGAACCCAGCCCAGCTTGGAGGCAAAGAGGAGGGGCAGACTTGCAACTTTTTGGGGGGTTTTCTGCAAATTTCTTGGATAATATTTCAATGATTTCAAGGAGTTTTTGGGTAATATTTGTCATAGGAATTTCACTGCAAAACTCTAGCTAACTTGGAGTTTTCTCCAATTTTTTCATTTTCTTGTAAAAGGAATAACTATATACTATAGGGGTTTCTGCAATATTTCTGAAAAGGATTTTTCTGTATTCTCGTATGACATATATGGATTTTTACATGATACTACCCCTAAAGATCAATCTGTAATTTTTCTAACTTATTAAGGCCTTTTTGCAAATTATTAAATTCATTGGGGTATTCTGTAAAATTCCCCAACACCCAAAATCACAGCATTTCTTCCTCTTCCTTTGTTCCTAATTGGTGGTTTTCGGCAGCCATGCTACCATTCTAAATAAGCTTCGATTTTTCTCTTGAGGATATGTTTGGGTTGCTTATTCCATATAGGTACTACCCATCAGCCCAATTTAAAAATTAACATCAAATTTACAGAGTTTGGGACAAATGGATAAAATCCATCAAAAGCTCAAATTCTCAATTAATCTTCAATAACAAAGGGTACAAGTTCCCACTTACTTTATTGACGTACCCATAAATGAATTTTCTGAGAGAAAACTGAGAATCCTGCTTGTTTTTCTTCAGATCTCTACCCAACAACTTCACCTTCTTATCACACACGAGCTGCTTGTCCACCCTGCACCTCCCCTTCCTCATCGATTCAAAGATTTAACCCCATTAATGGCGCTGCTTCTCATGACTGCATTCATGGAGTCACAAGTGTGCTAGTGCCTCCACTTTTTTATTACTATTATTTTTTCAGACCACGGTTATTACAACTCCTTCCTCTCATTCTATTGTTTTTTTGTTTACTTGCTTCCTGAATATCTCCCATTGTCCTTTTTTGTTCTTTTTCTTTTTTCAAATACTGCAGATAAGATCTCTTCGACCTCCTTGCCCGTTAGTACAGACTGTTGCTCTTCGAGATGTTCATCTTCTTGTTGAGAGCAACGATTGTGTTATTACTACATTAGAGAACTCTGTTTTTGGCCTTCTCCCAGTTCCTCTTGGTGCCCAGGTATGTTTTTTGTGTTCTATCTACTAGCTCTTTTTCTTATCTAATAACACCATCAATATTTGCTTAATTCAGTGTTGTTTTTTTTTTATTGTTATCAAAAGAATAAATATTGGAGCTTTGATGTTTAATCTGAAAAATGGTTCTTTTCTGTTCTGGGATGCCATAAAGCTATTGATACTAGAGTGTTTTCTGTTTTCTTTATGGTTGAATAGATTATAATGGCAAGATGTTAGGAACATTGGATGTTGTTATATGACTTATTTTGAGGAATGAAAATAGTTTTCAAAGCCTAAAATCCCTAGGAAGTATTCTCTTGGACTAATTGGATAATCCAAGTTCTTGTTTAGACTGTATTTGTTGGGCCTTGAGAATCATTCTTGACTGGTTTAATCCACAAATCAGGCATAGCTCTTGTTCTTCTCCCTCTTCATTTGTAAAGTTTAGGATTTAACTTCAAAATCTATTTTATATATGAATTGCTAGTACATTTGGTGCAAGACAAAATTATTTGCATTTGTGCCCTTTTTCATATTTTCCAATATTTTCTTCAGACTTAATAAAATATCTCCCTCATATGTCAGTTATAGTTTATATTGATGATAGCTACTGTTGATTATGCTAATTAATAATTATTGTCAAGTTCTGAGCAATGATAAAGACTGAACGTATAATTAAGTTGGATGGAATGAAGCACATTGCACCTTGTGAATTTTATACAATAATTAAATTTCAAATGAAATTAAATTAGAAGTTTATATGGATAGATACAAGAGTGGCTAGGCTATGCTTTAATGGAACAAGATGGGTAGTCGAGAAAATATTTGTATGAGATGAGAAGGATAAGAAGGATAAGTTGCAAAATACATGACAAATAAAACTAAAAAATGAAATAATAAAATATAATTTAAATGTAGAATAAGTTGGTAATAAAATGAATCGAAAGTAGATTTATGTGGTTGATTATGTGCAATGAATTCCAATAATTTCTCCACTCAAGATAAGCAAATTTATCAATTTAGAATGTCACAAAACTAGAGGAAGGTCAAAAGAAACTCTGTTTTGTCTTTAGAAAAAGTGTAAAGGTGCATCTGGTTGAAGACATAACCCGAGATTCAAACAGGAATGGAACAGCATGGTCCATATAGTTGATCTCATTTATGCAGGAAGTGGTTTATGATGATGGTGGTTGCTCTTTAATTCTCTCAGCTTATTGTTGGCTGCTATGAAATTCTGGTCTGGTTTTGTCCAAAAATTCATACGAGAGGACCAGAGGTTTGTGTGATGGAGAGGTAACAGGAACAGGATTAGAATTATAGCTGGATTTCGCTTTTGATCTTGTTGCAATATGTTCTCTTGAATTGCAGATAGTCCAACTAACAGCTTCTGGAAATTTTGAGGAGGCCTTGGCTTTATGTAAGCTTCTACCTCCAGAAGATTCATCTCTTCGAGCAGCAAAAGAAGGCTCTATTCACATGCGGTAATGACTTCATTATTTGCCTTAATAATATCTACGATACTAATTTCAGTAAACTTATTGTATTATTGGAATATATGGTAGTTTCCAAATCTAATTGACAGTCCTTGTAGAACTCTGAAATTTAATTCCCCTCTTGTCGTCTGTAGGAAGGTCTCTCATTCATTGGTTTTGTTTTTGTGTCTCTTATCATTGCATTTCACTCTACATTTTTTGTTTTTGTTTTCGATTTTTGATTTTTGATTTTTATTTTTTTACTTCTTGTGTGCCAAACCACTGTGCTCAGTTGTGCTTCGGCAAACTCATTCTTAGACAGTAGAACACATCTAAAATCTCTTTCATAGATTTCAATGTCCTTATTATCCTTTAGTGCTCCACTGCCCCCTTTAGATTTGTTAGAATGTTTTCATTTCTAGTCAAGAATCCAGGTCTAGCTATATACTGGTTTTGTGTAAATGGACGGAGATTCTTGACTAAAATTTGTCATGCTGTTATATTATTTTTAGATGCCTTCTCGGTGTGCCTTCCTATTTTCCCCATATATAAATAATCTATTTGTGCCCGTAGTTTGTGTCACTTTAGGAATTAGAAAAAGAGTAGGAAAAGAGAAGGAAAAGTGAAGTTTGAGAAGGTGGTGGAAAATGAAGGAAACGACGTGACAGTCTAAGGATAGTGGTTGGAAGATGTTCCGATTTAATGTAACTAGTTCCACTGAACTCAGTTCGTGGAACCTCTTGGTTTGAGCTTACCTTGATGATTAATCAAAAATCAAATTTGATCATTTCGTTTAGAATAATTTGTTTAACTAAGAGTCCAAATTTCATCTAATCAAAGGTTTACAGATACTATTGTCATTTGAAGGTCAATATGCATTCATTAAAATTGTTTTGTTATTATATGAATTTTAAAGATTTTAAGTAAATTATCTCAGGCAGTGATTCATACAACTGCGTTGCATGGCCATGTGATCCTTGCTTCTTTTTTTTCTTCTTTCTAAAAACCAAATCTTATCCATGTAGTCTGTTTAACACGTTTGTTTTATCATATGACCAAAAATCATTTTGATCGGAAAACTTATATTTCGTAAAAAATTATCTTTTGAGAGTGAAATATTTTACTATAATTTTTTTAAAAAAATTTAGATTATATATATGTATATAATATGCAAAAGTTTTCAATATTTGTAAGTGTTGGAATTATAAGTATATATAACAGAAAAATGTGAAAAATGGTTTAGATTGAAGAAAATATTTTGAAGCAAAAAGGCAAGCAGTTGCAGGGGTTTTATGCAACCAGTTGTATTGGATCACTTCCCAAACCCACCTTATAAAGTAGTCTTTCTATGTAGAGAAATGATTTTATAAATTATTATAACATTCCATTCTTGTATCAATTGATCTAGATGACTTATACATTTCACATGTGATTTTATATCTTTTTAAATGGGGAATGATTTGTGGTTTCATAATTAAAAAAATGATATTAGGGGTGTGTTTGGGAATGGATAAAACTTTTGATGAAAAGTTGTAGAGATGAAAAGTTGTCAAATAATGTGATATGATA
>JAXCLR010000001.1:81823866-81850695 GCA_035584095.1 Annona squamosa
AGTTGTGGAGAGTGAAAAGTTTTAGATTGAAAAGTTTTAAATTGACAACTTTTTGTTGTTGCCAAACACACCCTAGATACAATGATCAAATTGGATTTTGATGAACCATCAAGGTGGACCCAAACCAAGCGGTTCAAATTGAATTTGAATTCGAACTTGGTTGGAAATAGATAGTGAATAAAAACAGAATAATAAACTTTCTATATGGGATGATAGGAGTTAATGATTGAAAATATAGTTGACAATGAAGATGATTGTGATTGTCAGGGCCGATAGGGTTGGTTGAATGTGTAGTAGTTAAAGGACAGGAAAAATTGCAAAATGGCTCTCTCTTAGAGCCTTAATTCCGAATTATGTTGCGTCTACTTTGTTTTGTTGCTTGATTCATACCCCTACCCTCCCCCCCTCTCATGCATGGAAACTGTATGACTTCCAGTCGTAGGGTGAAACGTCAATGTAGAGGACCTGTGAATAAAATTGGAATAATAGCTTCTTTTGGGGTGGGTGTGTGCAATTGTGCGGCTGTTGAAATTGGACTATGAATGATTTTTTGGGCCATCTAACCAAGGAATCTGGTGGCTCCAATTACACAGATTTTTGAATGGTTGCCTTCGTATGGGATTTTAGACTTGCACATGCTTTCCAGGCTGGAACATGCACAGCGTTGGAATGAACATAAGCCCTGTGTTTGCATGGGCCTTTGAACCTGTCAAACGCTTTTCGTTACAAATAGTAATGATTTGGTACTTGAAGAGCAAAGTGCTATTATTTTTATTGGACCAGCATTATAGGAGTCAAGAAAACATATCACGATGTTACTAGCTTTATTATTCACATTGACTTTTCAACAACCTTTATGACTACCTTTTGTTTCTGTTTTCTTTTTTCCTTCTGTCCAGGAAGTTTATGGGATTTCAGTTCCAGTTTTATTGTGTGTATTATCTCCACATTTTTCATCATCATCATAATCATCTTCTTCTTTTTTTAAGTTTCTCTTATTCTGTTGCATTCTTATTGGATGATCATTTTTCAGGTACGGACATTATCTGTTTGACAATGGGTGCTATGAAGAGGCAATGGAACAATTTTTAGCATCTTCGGTTGATATCACCTATCCACTTGCTTTGTATCCTTCTCTTGCTCTTCCAAAAACGCTGACAATCTCTGAGCCTGACAAATTCCCTGACTGGACATCTGATGCTCCTGATCTTTCTAGAGTTTCATCTAATGCATCAGATGAGATGGATTTACCGTCTCCACATGAATCAGATGAGAAATCGACGCTTGAGGCAAAGAAAATGAACCACAACTCTCTCATGGCCCTCATTAAGTTTTTGCAGAAGAAGAGATTTAGTATAATTGAAAAGGCCACTGCTGAGGTTACAGAAGAGGTTATCTCAGATGTTGTGCATGATAGTGTCAGTCCATATGATCCCAATCGGCCAAAGAGCTCAATCAAGGTAGCAAAACAGTAGATGCAACAGGTTTTTGATGTCATATTTTTGCAAACATATATCTGGAAACATTGATATAATTGCTCGTAATATTTTGCATACACCTTGGATTAGTGGGGCACATATTTGTATTTGACAGATGCTGGCATAAGATCCAACATGACAGAAGCATATGCTGGACATGGTTGCAATTTGGAAATCAAGATGAGCGAACCCTTGTGACGATGGTGGTATTTTGTGTCATATATGTCCCAAGATGGGTTGTCCAACGTATCCACTGATGGAACACATGACTGTGACTTGTGTTGCATAATGCATACGTTGCTTGACAATATGGTAGTGTGCATGGCAATTCTTGTGCCATGTTGTATATGAAATACCTTCAAATGAGTAAGTGGAATGTTGCAAATACAGTAAACAATGTGTGGCACATCGGTACTAGGGATACTGAGGATGGGCAGTGAGACATTGGTCCTGTGAATGTTAGATGTGATTAGATATGATGCTTTAAGATTAATTGAAGCTCAAATGATCCATTTAGAGTCATATAGATGCATGTGATGAGAGAAGCAGGTCACTTGAGGAAATTTAGATGGTATTATCAGCAATAATTCTTTTTGATTACATTGGATCACAATGGAGACCATGCTTCCACCGGCACTTGAAGCCAGGTTCAAGACTCATGCATCCGCATGTTATTCCACTGGGCTATGCCCTGTTTGACTACATGAGGGGATTATTTTCAGTCTAATTCATATTTATTTATGTAAACTTAACATTATGGTGTTGTTAAACAAATCAATCAATGCTCGTGAGGTCTTTGGAAGTTTTTGTTTGATGCACCTTAGATTCCTGTAGCCCTAGATAACTTTATTCATATTTAACAAGAAACAGACTCCAAGGTTTCCAAGCAAACAGATAGTGAAATGATCTTCTGGTCCTTGGTTAACTAATAGATGTTCATGTTTTTCTGCAGAACCGTGGCCACATTCATATCAGCTCAAGTGCCAGAGAGAGGGCAGCTGTGCTGGATACTGCACTTCTTCAAGCATTGCTGCTCACTGGACAATCTTCTGCTGCAGTAGAAATGCTGAAAGGACCTAACTACTGTGATTTGAAAATATCCGAGGAATTTCTGCGGCAAAGGAACTCATACGGAGCTTTGCTAGAGCTCTATAAGTGTAATGGGATGCACAGTGAC
The DNA here is from genome assembly GCA_035584095.1 of Annona squamosa. Classification (NCBI taxonomy): domain Eukaryota; kingdom Viridiplantae; phylum Streptophyta; class Magnoliopsida; order Magnoliales; family Annonaceae; genus Annona; species Annona squamosa. The sequence goes on from JAXCLR010000001.1 coordinate 81,826,522, forward strand.
GCTCTCAAATTGCTAAATCAACTGGTAGAAGAATCAAACTCGGAACAACCACAGCTTGAACTAACTGAAAAGTTCAGACCAGAGATGATTATTGATTATCTCAAGGTATAATATTTATTCCTTTATTGGTGCTTATGTGCAATTTAATACAATCTGAACCAGTTTGTTGAATTGGTTACACACCTATTCCACTTTGAACAAATTACAAACACAATTTTCTTTTCCAATCCGTTTGAACTAGTTAAAATATAAAACTTAACTGAAAATAGTAATAATGATCATCATCATCATCAGAAGTATAAGAATCGGAAGAAAAAATTATCCTAAATATGATAACGAAAGAAGAAGAAGCAGAAGGATTTGGCTGTTGTATGATTCTGATGTCATGAAAAAAGAAGAATGACTGCCTATTTTAAGAAGATAAATGATTTACCCTGTTTGAGAGACTAACTAGTATGATTCCTAATATGATAATAGAAGAAGAACAACATTGCTTGTATGTTCCCTGTTTTAGAGGCTAACTAGTATGATTCCAAATATGATAATAGAGGAAGAACAACACGGCTTGTATGTTCCCTGTTTTGGAGGCTAACTAGTATGATTCCAATTATGATAATATAAGAAGAACAACTTAGCTTGTATGTTCCCCAGTATTGATAACATAAGAACAACAGCAACAACTTAACTCTTTTAGAGACTTTCTTATATAATCCTGAATATGATAACAGAAGATGATGATGAATAAGAACTGGTTAGCTTGTGTGATCCCGAATATGATGACAGTAGAAGAAGAACAGCTTAGCTTGTATGATCCCAAATATGATGACAGAAGAAGAAGGATGATTTACTTGTTTTAGAGGCAAGCTTATATGATCCTGAGTATGATAACGTTTGTTTTATATATTGACTGACTAAGAAAATAGTCTATTCTTGACCAGTCAGCCTGCAGTTGCTATTCAGGATAGCTGGTCTGATCCGAATATATGATTCTGATATCCAGACTAGCTGGTCTGACCCGAATAAAGCATTGGTTATAAGTGTTAACTGATTTTGAAATGGTCAATGGCATAACAATTGCTGGCTAGATGGTGACCTTTTCAGAATAACTTCTTAGAGGCGAACTTCATAGAAAGAAATACGTAAGAAAATAGAAACCTGAATTTTTGTTAGTTAGAGGAAGTTCAGATGCTAGATCTGCATTTCTTTGAAATCACTTGCATTTTGCATGTGTTTATCCAATGCCACAAAACAAAGAATCATTGTGTTTGAGATTGGATACTGTATATCATGCATATTATACACGCTTATGAGTATCCAAATCTTATTACCACCAGCTTCATTGTCAGTTGGACATCATGATCCTGTAATTCTTACATTTCTCATTGAATACAAGCTATTTTGCCCTTTTTTCTTTCATCTTTTTTGTTTTGTAAGAAATCTGTTTTAATGTTCTCTATTAAGGGCTAATAGGACCATCCAAAGAATGATTTTGTTGTGAGGTCTTTTTAATTTGGATATACCGAATGAATAGTTTTCATTCACCAGCTGTGCAGAGTGCTGAACCACAGATGTTGAAATTGATCTATTTATGCATGTTAACTGCAGAGCTAGCTTAATTGATTTTCTTTTCCTGGATTAGTAAGGTTTCTAGCTTAATTTCTTTTGTGACTTCCTAAGTGAAATATTTCCGGAATGCATACCTGCAAATTATTGACATGAAGAAGAAAATTCTCTCATTGCTTTAGGTATAGAACCTAAATTTTTTTTTTTTTTAAATTTACTTAGACAAAGGATATACCAGGTTTCAAGAAAATTAATATGACAAGTGCTTGAAATGAAAAGAAAAAATTTAATGTTAGATATATTGATGTTATCAAGAACATATATAAGAGGGTTATAACAATGTGAGAACCATGAGTGGAAAATGAGTGATTTTCCAATTGCAATTGGTTTGCATCAATGCAGCTCTAGACCAGACCTTTACTTTGCATTCTAGTTATGGATTTGAGATGTTTTAGAATTTTAAAATTAAATAAAGACAAATATTGAAATGCAAGTTCAGTAACTCTGGGAATATGAGTAACTAATTAGGAGTTCAGACCAAGTAGTTCCAAGAATGAATCACTTCAAGTATTTGGTATCTATAGTTCAAGAAAGTGGAGATTTATGGGGTAAAATGTTGGGTGGTTAAACAACCCAAGCATAGAATGAGTGTCACAAAAATGAGAATGTTAAGGTGGATGAGTGGTAAAATATGAACATATAAAATTAAATTAAGTAAAACCCCAAATAATATATAGTTGAGCCAGGTAATAAATTGAGAAAAATAGACTAAGGTGGTTTGGACATGTCAAACGAAGGCTTGAAATGATACCACCTAAAAATGGATAGAAGTAATTAAAAAAGATATGAAGGCATTATAGATACTGAGAGTATAGGTCATGATCATAAAGAACAACGTAATAGGTTCCATGTAGCTGACCCGCATAGGTGGCAAATAATCAATGGTGACTGTTTTAGATACAGAAGTTTCTTTTTATTCGCAATATTATGTGACCAACATTGCTGTTGTTAGTTTCAATATCTTGTCCAATTTAGAAATTTGACCGAAAATGAAATCTGTAGTGATGGTGATTATGGTCTTCTCAAGCATAAATGTTAGGAATTCTGATTCTATCTTGGTATATTTCTGTTACAGCCTCTTTGCAGTACAGATCCAATGATTGTTTTGGAATTCTCGACGCATGCTCTTCAAAGCTGCCCAACTCAAACTATCGAGCTCTTTTTGTCTGGAAATCTCCCTGCTGATTTGGTCAATTCTTACTTAAAGCAGCATGCACCGAAGATTCAAGCTACCTATTTAGAGCTCATGCTTTCGATGAATGAAAATGGATTCTCAACTAATATGCAGAATGAACTGGTGTGGTACTAGCTGCTTTCCTTAAACCTTTTCTGGACTTTTGGTGCAATACATAGTATGCAATTGTTGATTGGTGAAATACTGTATTTACGTTTGTCCCATCAATGCATAATGCATTTCTCCTCTATGAATTGACTGATATTTTGTAGTTTCCCTGTTGCCTGCTGAGTTCCTTAAAATCTCCATTAAATCACCTGTCTCTGTCTGCTCAAGATATAATAACATGCCTGGCCCTGGAAATGACAAACTAAAACATGCTGTTAATGCCTCTATTATGTTCTTACCCTGGTTTAGGAAATATCGGTACATGATGAACCCATTTCACTGTCTTCTTCCTGTTCTCTTCGGTTATTATTAGATTCGATTGGACAATGTTTAGTCATCAAAAGAGTTGCTGGACTAGATTAAGTAGCAATCAAAGCTATTCATTTCTGAGATTTTGATGTGATGCAGGTTCAAATTTATCTGTCAGAAGTACTGGATTGGTATTCAGACCTTAGTGCTCAACATAAGTGGGACGAAGAAGTTTATTCAGCAACTCGAAAGAAATTGTTGTCTGCTTTAGACAGCATATCAGGATACAATGCTGAAAGTGTACTAAAGAGACTTCCACCTGATGCTTTGCATGAGGAGCGTGCAATTCTGCTGGGGAAAATGAATCAACATCACCTTGCACTCTCACTTTATGTTCATAAGGTATATATTTTTTTTGTTATAAAGATTTATTAGGACTGGAGAAGAGGATGCACTTTAGTAGGTGTTCGAGGGTCCTAATAATACACACACACACACACACACCCCAATGTGAAAAATATGCTGAGATAGTGGCCGCTTATTAACCATGCAAGCAGGCCATGTTGGCTGGTACACTGATATGGGTTTCTCATTTACATGAAACATGCACTTACAGCCCACAATCTACGTGCATACCTATGAAAAAGAAGTTGCTGTAACCAGTGGCTCCATTATAAACAAGCCTCATTGGCAGGTACCTGTGATATGATCTCAAAATGTACAGTAGAAAATTACGTAGCTTGGGTCTTTTTGCCTGATATGATTCAGCTCAGACAATCTAACTTTTCGTGTAAAGCTGTTGTACCCTATTAGTGTATCAAGTCAGCATTCATAAATCTGATGGTTTAATTTCTTTTAAGTATTCATTGGCTAACATCAAATACGAAAATTTTGCCTGGAAGTTGGATCTGTAGAATTCTAATTGTCATGTTTGTAGCCAAACCATATTTTCCTTGAGTTAGCTTGATGCCCTCTGTGACAAGCTAATCCTAATGTCAGCTGGCTTGGGTGCTTATGGCCGGCCTAGCCTTGCCTACTTTAAACAGCACCTCTATCCAACCTCATGATATTGATTAATCCATTTGTCCATCTTTTGGGCAAACGCCTGTTGGGGCAGGACATAGCTGACACATGATCTGACCTCTTGCAAGGTCTCCAGGTTAGATTTTCATTTGATTTCAAGGATGTTTCTGGGTAATGTTTTGTATTCTGTTCTTCTAAATGTATGAAAATTATTATGCATTATCACATTTTACTGATTTCTGATTATTGAACCCTTCCATTTGTTGGACTTGTAGCTTCATATGCCCAAACAAGCTCTGGCTTACTGTGACCATGTTTATGAGAGTGGGCAACACCAACCTTCTTTAAAGCCACATGTTAACATCTATCAAACTCTTCTACAAATTTATCTTAATCCTCGGAGGACAACAAAAGAAGTTGAACATGGTGTTGGTAACATGGTCACTCATCAAAATGCTGGCTTCCAGAAGGTTAGTTCTATCAAAGTCAAAGGCGCTCGTGTGGCTAAGAAAATTGCTGAGATAGAAGGGGCAGATGACATGCGCTTCAACCTCAGCAGCACTGATAGTGGGAGGAGCGATGTCGAGGGAGATGAATCAAGTGAGGAAGGAGGTCCCATCATGCTTGATGAAGCTCTTGATTTGTTAAGCCGAAGGTGGGATCGGATCAATGGGGCTCAGGCCCTCAAGCTCTTACCCAGAGAAACCAAATTGCAGGTATTAATTGATACAATAAAAGCCTTCTGCATTTGCTAACTCAACACTTGCAGAACAGTTGGCTTGCTACATGTTACTTAAGATACCCCTGTTTTTGATAGATGAGACAAATGAAAGTGTAAATTGGAAGGTAAGCTTTAGGATCTAACTGTTTACTCTGTTTAGTCTTTTATATGCTGGGCAATTTTAGGTATATCAATAAAGACTTATGATTCTTAATAATAAATTTACCGGTTATCCACTTTCAAGTTTCAATATCAAGGATAAATACCTGCAATAAAGGTGAAAAGGTTAATGAGGACGTTACATTTTAAAATTTTCAGTGAAAATGATGGCATGGTGTTTTGGGGTGGTTTTTTCCCCTGATATTGGTGTGTGTTAATCAAACTGATGAAATCTGTCTGAAGACAGTTATAGCCCAACTATGTTTTATGGTGGAAATGCTGGGTACTCAAGGCAATACATCATAAGATGAATGTAGACCCAATTAAGGTTGCCAGAAAAGATAAAATAAAATAAAATACAACAAGACAATCAACAGCTAGAATTAGTTGGGAATGGAGAAATAGAGCCCCTTTATTTAGGGGAGAGGTCATTTGAACATTCAATTAGAAAACAAAAAAATGTCAATAGCATATGTTTAGGTGGTGGATTCTTGAGAAGAAAGGAAAATGCATGTGTTTGACAACAGCCTTGGCCAAAGAGAGGATGTAAGGGAGAGGAATAACCTTATGGACTGTTTGGATTGATGGAACCAAAATTTCCCAAAAAGTGAATATAGTGTGCCAAGAGAATTGTTGACTTCTTATTTTTCAACCCATTTCCATGTCATTTTCTAAGTTTGTACTTTTGGCTTTCTTAGGCTGTTTGGATTGAGGTAAATCAAGTTTTCGCTAAAAAGTGAAAATAGTGAACAAAGAGGAAATGTTGATTTTTTTTTTCATGGAAATCATTTTGGGTCAAATCAAGTTTTCCCTAAAAGCAAAAACAGTGAGCCAAGAGAATTGTTGTTCTCTTATTCGTACAGTAATAATTTCCATGTCATTTGCTATTTTTGTACTTATGGGATGAGTCTGGCAATGGCTAAAACTTTTCTACCTCCACATTTCCAATCATTTCTTTACGTTTTTCTGTATAATTACCTTACTTTCAATCATTTCTTAGTAACTTTTCAACAACTACCCTTTTTTTTATGAGGTACCCTATCTACTTTAACTTTATTTTTTGTATTCATCCTCATTATCCTTATCTTACCACATCATTTTCTTCTACTTCAAAGACTTTCATTTAAAACTTTTATCAAATACCGAACACACCCTTGGACTCTTTAGAGAAATTGAAATATCTTCTTTGGGAAATTATTTCAGATATGTGAGAATTGACAAAGTGTAGTTTGGACTTAGGTAAATCAAGATTTCCCTAAAAGTGAAACCAGCAAGCCAAGAGAGTGTTGATTCCCCACCCCAAACCACCGCCGCCGCCCCACCCCCCTCCTTCTCTTTCCCTATGAAGTCATATCCATGTCATTTGCTTGTTTTCTACTTTTGGTTTCCTTACTGAAATCTCCTTTGGGTGGTTATTTTAGAGATGTGAGAATTGACAACATGAATGAGGTAGCCTCCATTTGTTATTCATTATGGCAAATGCATGTGCAATGCTCATGTGGTATTAGCATAAAAAAGCAGGATATCCATGACATATATGTTTGGGATGAACCAAATGCTCATTGAATTTGGTTTTTCTATTAAAGGGTGCTCATACATTTTCTTTTTGTAGTTTTTGCCTGTGAATTCTCTTCCCATGTGAAAGATTCTTGACATTGGCCGAGCCCTGGCTCACCAATTGATTCGCCCATGATAGTAGAAATTGTAAAGCTACCAAGCGATCTGGACAAGTCAAATTTTTGGGTTTTAAGATAGCCTCCATGTAGTCTATATTTTTTCTACTCCCATCTTCAGTGGAAATTTTCAAAGCTGCCATGCAGCCTGGATGAGTCATATTTTTGGGTATGATATATTAATCACATTAGACTTCTACATATTTCAATACTTAGCATCTTTGTCAACGTGTTCAACAAACCTTATTTTCCTTTCATTGAAGAGTTATATACATCTCATTGCTTAATACTTGTGCCAAGTTTTTCATACTTCACATAAGATGATCCAATGGTCAGTCCTTGAAGAACCTCCAGACATGTATTGAGACCTATTTTTTCATGCAGATTTCTCCTGAATATTGTACAAAAAATGGTCAGGACTGAGAAAAAATGCTGTTCATATTACTGACCAGTTGAACAGAACAGGAGATATCTATGCAGCAGTGGCCACTGCATCAGTTGTAATACCTGGAACATGCCTTGACCTTGTACCGCCTTGAAATGTTTGACGTTAAAGCTCAATAATCTTAATATGGCTTCCAAGTCCCTGGTGACTGTCATTTAATTAACTTTTTGGGCAGCTGAATCCCCCTCATTGGACTCATATCTGTACTGGATTACGTCTGACAAAGTTGGTAGCCACTTGCCTAATGAGCAATTATCCGGACCAGACTGATGGTCAAATCCAGTTGTGTGATTGATCGTGTGATCTTTGTACTGATTTAAACACCACTGGAGACCGGTTTGTGGTGGTTGCATTTTCAAATAAAAAAGTATCCAAAAAAGACCAAGTGATGATTGAAATCTTTCTACATGAAGAGATCCTGCATTTATGAAAAGTAAAAAAATATGTTGAGATATGAAGCCAGTTTACTCATTTCCAGTTTGATTGCTGATTGAACCGGTTTTGAACAATTTACTATATCTAACTGCAGACAGTTTCAAATCTGATTTGATTTCATCAGTTCAGAACCAGCAGTTGGAAACCAGTCAAATCATCTGGACTAATCTGGTTTTTATTACATTGCTAACCAGAGGCATTAAGCATATAAACCATCCTGATGGGCTGGTGGACTTCCATTAAGTGTGCTGCTGTTCTCTTCTTCCTGTCCCAAGAATTTCCTGATAGCTTCACCAGCTGAAAGTGAAATAGAGAAAATATAACATATACTTCAGATGAATATTTTTAAGTAACCTGGCCTTGCCTTCAATTTGGCAGTCACAGATACCTACTTCTCTTTGCACCATGCCTTTCATCCACTTCTCTTGTGCAGATATGTTTCGGTAGTCTGCTGACACAAAATATGCCAGTTTAACATGGCCTCTATGACACAGTTGCTAATCTGATGCCTAATCATGCAAAGTGGACAGGCGGTGAATGTTATTTATTTGAAGCCCAACTCAGCTTACACAGCTTCACAATTTAAAAATTAATACGTATTGGTTAAAGTATGCTTTTAATATATATGTGACTGATAACGAGTTTATTTTTCTTAAATTTTCATAGTATACCTTGTAATTTGACATCATCTTCTTGGAGAAAGAAGTTAGTTTCATTTTTGGAAATATTTTATGCCAAAATTAAACTATTTTATATCATTTTTTTGCGGTGCTCAGAACTTGCTTTCATTCCTTGAGCCTCTCTTGAAGAAATCCAGTGAAGGTCACCGCAACTTTTCAGTCATCAGGAGCTTGAGGCACAGTGAAAACTTACAGGTAAAATGGCATCAAGATTAGAGTTTCCATATTAAAACATGAACAAATGTCTATCCAGGAATTAGTCAACTCATGACCTCAAACATTAGCATGTATTTATTTAAGATGCATTTGTTTTTCAAAACAAAACTTTTGAATCTAAAACTTTTCACTATCTAGAACTCTCTTTTTTTTAATTATTTATTCACACCTTCCTATGTAAACTATCATATTTTCAATCATTTTTCTACACAACTAACCTATCTATTTTAACTTTATTATTTTTATTTCTCATTATTACTCTTATCTTATCATATTATTTTCTATCATTTCAAAAACTTGTACACCAAAAATTTTTCATCTAAGGTTTTATCACTTCCAAACACACCCTTAATGTAAAAGCACTTCCCTAATATGCAGTTCTTTGTTTTTATGATTCGCTTTGTTACAGTGGTTTCCACAAAAAGTTTTGAAGCATGCTTTCTAGTTTTGACTAGAAAGCTTTTATCCCATTTCTTGATTCAAACTTTTATTGATGCCTCTTGAGTTTTTTGGGGTTTAGTGCTTGTTCTCTTTTGTTTCATTTTGGTTTTTGCCTGTGTCTCTTTTTTTTTCTTTTCAAGATGAAACCAGAGATGTACAGTTCATAACATTGCCACTGCCATTTCCCACTTTAAATTCTCATTTTGCTCTTTTAATCCTTATTTTCCCAATTCAGGTGAAGGATGAGCTTTATAAGCATCGCAGAACAGTTGTAAAGATTACTGGTGATAGCATGTGTTCTCTTTGCAACAAAAAGATCGGTACTAGTGTATTTGCTGTCTACCCCAATGGGAAAACTCTTGTGCATTTTGTTTGCTTTCGAGACTCTCAAAACATAAAGGCGGTCCGGGGAACCCCACTGAGAAAGCAGGGATAGCATTCTCATTTTCAGGTTAGAACTCTCCTTTTCCCAATGCAAGATATGATGGAATGCATATTTCTAATTTCATATAGAAGCAATAGTGGGAAATCTGCTGTAGCAGCTACATATTTGCTAATAGAGGAATTTAAACCCAAACGGAAATAACCCAACCTGGAAGTGGGTCAGTTGGAGTTGAAAAGAATATGAAATGGGGGTCAGGCCCTGATTCCTAAAATGAGGGTTGGTTTGTGTTAAAAAGAATGTGAAAATAGGGTACAGGTCGACTCCTAGAAATAGTTTGGGTCAGTTGAAAGGCTATGAAACTTCTAGAAAGAGGGTTGGAGAGTTGATTTGGGCTGGACGGTGGGAGGGAGGGAGGGAGGGAGAGGGTTGATGTGGGCTGGAGGGTTGGGCAATCTAAGAGAGAGAGAAACGTGATATGAGTTGGCAAAATTGGACCACCAGACCAGTCCAACTCAGTTGCATAAGAGTAATTTGATGTGAGCTGTACATAGAGATGCACTTGCTACTCAAAAAACATGGAATCTGACATGGTTTCGGAGCTAAAGGACTGCTGTGATCATATTATTTTTGCTACTGTTTGTGATAGGATCCAAATATGATCTTTCTATTTAATCATATCATGCAGATGGGACACAAATGAATAAACTGGATGAATGATCCCCTCTGTGTGTTCTGAGACGAAAATATGATGAATGTTTAAGATAACTCTCATACTGGCAACTCATTCTGAAATTCTGGACTATGGCCTCTGATCATGTGGACTTTCGAGTGGCTCAATCACATCAGCTAGACATCAATGTTCTTTGGAGAAAAATCTACTAGTGAAATAAATTTGACTCTTATGTGGTTAACTGTTGATTGTTGACAAGTTGTAATCGTTATGTAGCATGCAGCTGTCCAGTTTTTTTTCTTTTTTTTTTTTTAAAAAAATAAAATAAATTAACTTGAACAATTAACTAGATATTTCAATTTTTTATTGGCAAATGAAAGTTTACAAAGTACAGACTGGGGGCTTGCTTGACATACCATCTTGGATTGCTAGCATGATCCATGCTGTATGATGCAAATATTAGTTGTACTGGCAGAGTCTAAATCATATAGTATTTCAATCTATTTTTCTTGCAGGATGTATGATGTTTGTACAGGTGTTTTGTTATGTTTTCTGGGCTGCATTTTTGGGCTGTGTTCATATCTGCCGAATGCTTGATGCTGGCGTCAACATTGTTCTCCAGTTTTGGTCTGCTCGAGCGATAGCAGCTGATTTTTCTGCCAGCTTTGCTGAAGGAAACAAGATACTAGTACCGAGTTGGCTGCATTCATTTCAAATGACTGCTAGCTTGGATTTGGTTCTTGTGCCAGGCGCAGGTTTTCCTTGGGCTTTTTTCCGAAGGCTTTGGATGTTGTATTTTCCAGTCTAGATGTTGTAGCAGGCAAGTTACAGCGATATGCAATGCTTCTGGTTGTGACTTGGGATCAGGTGTGTGGTGTCGGCGATTTTTCATTGTTAGCGCTACTATATATTGTGATCAGAGATCGGCTTTCGCCTGAAATAAATGGCAGTCATCATTTTTGTCATTACGTGATTTTAGAATCAGCCGATAGGAGTTCCTTATTTTTTAGGTAGTTGCAGGCCTCCAAGATAAATGAAATCAATTAAAAACGTAAAATAGATAAGGTGGAACAACCGCCTGATCAGTTGGGGATAAACCTTGCATGAGTAGAGCATATTTGCCATCAGCGGGAGGGGATTTATGGAAAAAGGATGTATTTTTGAAATATTTTTAACATTTGAAGGGGAACAATACATGAGACATTGGGCGGGAGGCAAGGTATATATTTGCTATTTGCGGCAAGGAAGACATGGAAAGATATTGTATTTTTTGACGTACTATAAGACCGGAAAGGTTCTTGCCCATTGGGCTGCGATTTGGGTATGTTTATCTGGCCAGAAAGAAGCCTGCTTTAAAAACTGCAATAAGGGGCCCGATTCTATGTAACCAAAGCAAAGCGGTTTTATGTAACTCGTTTCTATTCTTGAGATTGTGGTGTTTGATAGAATATTCAATTCAAATCAAGTTTTATCCAAATTCAATATATGCATAGGCCATATTTGCTTAAAAATAAGTATATTCATGTGTAAATTAAGAAAAATATTTAAATTCATTTATATACATATTAGAATTTAGTAATACTTTATATAATTATTTAATTATATATTTATAACATTTTAGATGGTTTAAATTTTGAAGTTACGAATTAAAAATTGACATTTAATATTAAATTATTTTATTACATTGATTTTATACATTTGTAGATGAAACTTATATATAGTGATATTCAATAAATGAAAGGGTTCTCATGAGAATATAAATTATGTTAAATATGAGGGATGAAGTAGATTTTTCATCAATTATTAAAATATTAAAAATGAATGAAGTTACATAGAACAAGGGTTTCATAGAAGCGCTCTCGCTGCAAAAAATATACTTAGGTTTTAGTGGAGGTCAGGTTTTAGTGGAGGTCGTAAATAGAATATATGTGGGAGAGGAGGCTTGGTAAGTCCAGATGTATGTGTCTAACTTTCAAAGGAATAATACATTATAAATTTATAAGGTCAGAAATATTGATGTTCAATGGGTTGAGACTTGAATGTATTGGCTAACACTTACAAGGGTCTAGAGGTGTGTTTAGAAAACGACAAAATTTCTGAATGAAAAATTTTGTGTACAAATTTTTAAAATAAGAGAAAATTACATGATATGATAGGGTAATGATGATGAATAAAGAAAATAAATTTAAAATTGATAAGATAATTATATGAATAGTTATGTAGAACAATTGAAAAGTTGAGTAGTTATGTAGAAAAATATGAATAATAATTAAAAATTGTAATTATGGAAAGTAAAAAGTTTTAGGGTGTGTTTGATAATAATAAAAAGTTATCAAGTTCAAACTTTTTAATCTAAAACTTTTCACTTTCTACAACTACCTTATTTTTTAATTATTTCTTCACATTTTTCTATACAACTACCTTACTTTTTAATCATTTATACACTACTACTAATATAACTAACCTATCAATTTCAACTTTATCCTATTTATTCCTCATCATTATCCCTATCATATCACATCATTTGACAACTTTTCATCTCTGAAACTTTTCATTAAAAGTTTTATCCGTTCCCAAACATACCCTTAGAATGAAAAGTTTTCAGGTTAAACAAATGTATCTTAAATCAAGAGACGGCTTGGTGAATTTGAGATCTGTCTAAAAAGCTTTGAGAAATGAGATTTTTATACGTGAAAAGGTCTAGAATGACTCGGGTTTTGTGAGAAAAAGACTGTTTTTGTACTGGTGATGGAAGAATAATAGAGAATCTCTTTAAAGGAAACCAAGCCTAAGTGCACCAACGTGCCTACGATCAAATTCAGCTCCTGATCCTATACGACCGGACCGAAGTCCATGCCCCTTCGTCCGCGCCCACGTTGATTTTTTTCAGCCGTTCGATTAGGCTGGATTGCGCAGCACCATTAGATGGTAAGTTTGTGATTTTTTTTTTAACAAAAAACTCCCTATGAACAGGGAAATAATGATGCTAATTTTTCTTCTTTAATTGTTTGGCGATGATAACTGGAGCTTTCCTATCCGGCGATGACAAAATTAAAATATCTAGAATTCACTGGCATTGATGTGCGATTTCGAAGGATTGCTGGTAATAATTCTAGAGAGAGAAAGTGTGTTTTGGAGAGAAGCGATGATGGAGGAATTCGGCTGTTTTGTTGTGATTCATTTTGCGATTTCTTCAGGGAAGCTGGAACAGCAAATTCCGTCGTTGATACAAATTGGCTGACGACCATGGCGATTCTTGTTGACAACAATGGTGGGTTTCTTGGCGATTGACGGATCTCGAATTCGCTGTGGTCTCAACAGAATTAAAGACGATGGAGCAGCGGTGGTGGTCCAACGTCAGCGAAAGATTCATCTCAGCCACAGATCGGAACAGAGGAAGAAACGCAACTCTGCTGTGATTTTTGCGATGGCTTTTTTCAGCTGCTAACACCTGAATGGCAGACAGTGGTTGCCTAGTCAAAGGAGATGAAGATAACGAGAATTGTGCTTGATTGTCGGCAACCATCTCCGTTTACGGCAAAGCAAACATCATATCCAATAAAAAATAGCCAAAGTAAAAAAAAATAATAATTATTATATTCGTTGCAACTAAATTAAAGAACCCAAAACAGCCAATTGCATTTTCGAGCAACCGAAATTCTTTTTCTGAGCTAAGCTTACAATCTAATTGCATGAGATAGAGGAGAATAGCTAGTGCGTTTAATAGATGAATCTCGAACATTCGCCAGCCAAGGCAACCGCTGAAAGCCTCCCTTGACCGTGGCCTCCAAGCCACACCCATTCACTACAACAGTCACTTGCAGGGCTCCTAACTATGGATCTCCAAGTGGTGAGAATCCCCAATCGACAGAACCCACTCCTCTCTTTGCTCTCTCATCACAGATTCCCCTTTGCAAAATCATGCATGGGAAACCATGGCTATGTTCAGGCAAGCCAGAATGGGAGAGGAGAGAGAGGCGACTAGCAGTGTAGGGCTAGGGCCGTGTGAAAGGACAAAAATTGGGGAAAGGACACGCATAGAGAGGGAGAGGGAGAGAGAGGAGAAAGGGAAGACGTAGATACTAGTGATAGCGAGCGGCGGCAGCGGCGAAAGAGGGCTACCGGCGAGGGGCACTTTGCCTCCAGGCAGCAGGAAATGTGCGAGGGAAACAAGTAGCTGCGCAATTCATAGACGGGGAGGGACGTTTTCGTCTTTTTCCCGCCGTTGCCTCTGTTGTCTTGTCGATTTTGCAAAATCTCCCAACTCTTTCATCCAACGGTTGCTGTTCTTGCGGTGCGATCCAACACATGGGAGACTGGCACGCTGGAGCGGACGAAGTCTTTCTCCCACTTCGGCACAGACGCATGCTATCACCTTCCGTCAAATTCCCTCTTTAAGTATCTCTTCCTTGTTCTTGTTCACGTTCACCTCCCTCTATCAGTGGGCAAGCATTCTCTTTTGTAAGCCCTTGATGGGTTTGTTTCCAAAGGTGATGATGATTGTTGGCAAAGTGCTCTGGCCTTTGACAAGATGCCTAGAGGATCTATTGGTTGGAGATTGTATTTAGGGAAAGGTATAGCATCAAGCCAGTGGGTTGGGGGATCATTTGATAACATGCTGCCAAGCTGACTAGTTGGGTTTTTTTGGCGGCAATGGTAAATCCTTTTTTTTATGAGTATTTATAGATATTTTTCAGTTAAGTTCTGAGACATTTTATTAGATCTCTTACAATGTATAGATAGACAACTAACAATATTTCTAAATTTATCGAAATAGTTGACACTATCACATATCCGGAAGGCTAATGCCACAACTTTATCTCTTACTCGTGCCACTATAAATAATGCAGCTGGTAAATCTTTGTGGTGCCTCCGGGCCCTCCATTGAGTAGGCTGTTTCTTCAAAGGTATTAGTTGCAGTTTCTCTTCATTTGAATTTGATCTTGTTGAGGTGTTGATTATGCAAGAATTATACTTGACAATTCAACATAGGCCCCTTCATCTAAAAATCTAATGTCTTTTATACAGCGCACATTTGCGCATTGAGCTTTAATTATATTGGAGTTCTAGTGTATTCATCATTTTGCAAGAGGTTAACAGCTTATTTAACAAATTCATAAAGTCGTTGATATAAATGAAATATAAACAAAATATGTTAGTGTATTTAAAAATTTTGATAGTTTGCGGGATATTTGGAATTTTTGTAAGTGCCTTAGAATAAATAATTCTAAAAAGATCAGCGTGTTTGGTTTTGATTTAGGGTATGTTTGGTTGGAGGTACAATTTTTAATGAAAAGTTTTTAGAGTATAAGTGGTCAAATCAATAGAAAGTGATGCGATATAATAGGGGTAATGATGAGGAGTAAAGAGAATAAAGTTAAAATGGATAGGTTAATTGTATGGGTAGTTGTATAGAAATGATTGAAAAGTATGGTAGTTTGTATAAAAAAGTGTGAAAAAATAATTAAAAAATAAAGTAATTATGGAGAGTGAAAAGTTTTAGATTGAAAAGTTTTAATTGACAGTTTTTTACTCTAAACAAACACACCTTTAGTAATAATAAAAGGGATAAAATGACGCAGCAATTACGAAAACTTAAACGGCATTGACTGAATAAGCATATTTACCGTTTGTAAGAAGTCACTTATTATCTGGCCAATCATATATTGGCTGATCCTATATTAGGGCTTGCCACCTATCCAACTGAAATGCTTTAAAACAAATTCAACAATATATTTAAAAGTTTAATAGCCGCACGAGTTTTTTTTTCCCGGGTGGCCACGCAAGTTTTTTTTTTTTTTACCTTTTTATAATTTTTTTGAATGCAAATACTTTTATGAATGCGGGTTTCCTATAAGTGATATCCGAGAACTCTTTTTTTCTTTTTTTTAAAAAATGTTGATCCTTCATGAAAAATTCAATATATTTGTTATATTTTACACTATTTATTTAGCTAGGAAATTAAATTTCATTCTAATCAAATACGTGGATAAGCCGTATTTGCTCAAAAATAGATATATTTATGTATAAATTATGAAAAATGCTTATATACATTTACATATATATTAGAATATAACAATACTTCGTGGTATTATTTATCTACATATTATCGATATTTTAGATAGTTCGGATGTTGAAAGAATTACTTTAAAATTGATATTTTAATATTTAACATTCTATTATGTTTATTTTACATATTTATAAATAAGACACGTGTATAGTGAAATTTAAAAAATAAAAGGGTTGCTAATATACTATAAATGGTGTTAAATATAATAAATGAAGTGTATTTTCCATTAAACATCAGAATTTTAAAAATCGACGATGATTCATAGAAGTGGCCTTGTTTTTTGAAAATCTTTTTATGTGAATGCGTTGCCCAAATAATAATTTTTTTACTTCTCAATTTTAGATTTTTTATTTTATTTGACGTTTTTTAGTTCAAATTTTTGGGAAAAACTCGTGCACTTTCACGTGCCTGTACATGTCATGCATGCTCAAATTAAATTCTATCTGTAATTCCCAATTTAAAATGGATTTTAAATCCCGAAACTAGTCGGGATCATGGTTTGGTGAATATCAAACTTTACGTAGTTTTTTTAATTCATAGTCAAAGGCACGAACCATAAATACTCAAATTAAATCACTTTTGATACATAGTTAAAAACAGTATTAAAATTTTATTTACAGGGTGTGCCTGTTAACAACTAAAAGTTGTCAAGTTAAAACTTTTTCATCTAAAACTTTTCACTTTTCATAACTATCATATTTTTTAATCATTTCTTCACATTTTTTTATACAACTACCCATACTTTTCAATTATTTCTACACAATTACCACCACAACAAACCTATCTATTTCAACTCTATCCTATTTATTCTTTATCATTACCCCTGTCATATCACATTATTTGACAACTTTTCATCAAAAATTTTATCTATTCCCAAATACACCCACAATTTGCATTTTAAATCCCCAAACCAGTCGGGGTCATTATTTGGTGTTTTTAAGCTTTGCCTAGTTTTCTAATTCATTTTCAAAGCCACGACCGCCCGCACGAGCCAAGAATACTCAAATTAACTGACTTTTAATATAAAAGGCATGTTTTGCTCTTTATTCCAAATTTATTATAAATTTTAATTACTTTTTCATATATTTACATATAATTTTTTCTATCATTTTTACATAATTATCTATGCAATTAATGTATCTGATTTAATTTATTTTTTATTTATCATCATTGTTCATATCATACCACATCATTTATTTCCATTTTAAAAAACTAAAAAATTTCATCAAAAATATTTATCACTTCTCAAACACATCTATAATCAAATATACTAATTAAATTAAATCCAACACAATCTAGGATTCCCTCGTGTGATTATCTAATTCTGTCTCATCCAAGAATACTATTTTGTTGCATTTAGTATAATCTAGGAGAAATCGGTAACTGTTTATTAATTTAATAGAATTCTTTATATTTTCGATAATGTATATATTTTTTTACATCATCATCTTATTTTGTTATCCCATTCAAGCCGATTAATTTCATTCGAACATTTCCTCAACTTGTAAATATTTTTCTAAAATTTTAAAATAAAATTTAACATTTATATATATCAAGAAAATGATTTTAAATAATATAAATAATTGCATTTTGATTTGATTGCAGAAGTGATTGGGTTGCATTCCAAGGCTGAAGTTTGACATAAGTGACGATTAATACAATTAAATTATTTTAGGCAAAATCGCAGCTCAGTCGCACGATTTGAGGAAGTCAGAATTGTAAGCTCCCCATAATTATAGAAAACCATGATTTGCAAGCATGAACATGCAATTGCAGCGTTCGGTCCAAACAGACATAAAAATGAACATGGACGACACGTGTATTGTTTTTCAGTCATTTCTGTCACGTGTGCTGCATGCAAAATGCGCGAGTCACGGCCTCCGCCATTCGGCGCCGAGCCGCGGCGGGAAGCCGAGCTGGAATTCCCCGAAACGACGCTTGGAGGCAAACGCTAGGCAATTGGCGGGAAATAATTTCACGCGAATCTCTTAAACCCCTCGCATTTCACACCATCCAATCTCTCTATGCAATCTTCTGCCCCTCCATCCTCAAGAAAAAGGTTCGAGCTTTAGCGCCAAGGAGGTTTGAATCTCGCTGTTCCTTCTCGACCCGGAATTTGCACCGCTCGTCGGCTCAGATCTCAGCGTAAGACACCGAATCTCGTCTCCTGCCGCCAGGAAGTGTGCTTTGTGGAGAAATATGCCTGAATCGGATGCATTTTTGTGTTTCGCAGACGGATTTTGAGTGAAAAAGGGGATTCTTGAATTTCGTCTTTGCCTCATCTCATTTCTATCTGACAGAAATATCCCGAAATGCGTTTTTCTTTCTGGATTTTGGATGGTCGCGTGAGCTTTTTTTTTTTTCCATCATGGATGTAGAAACCCTTACATTTTGAACGAGATGTTGTAGTTCGACCCACAGTTTCTTATTCTTGTCATTTATTTTTCGATTTCAGGCTTGTAATATCTCGGGACTGAAAAATAGGAGAAAGGTAGAAACATAGTTAGGGAAACACTTTTCTTTTGTAGATCTTGAGCGGTAGCTTTACGTTTTTTATGCTTAAGAAATCCTAGTAAAATCCGCAAGTGCAGAAGGCTCCGTTGCCTTTTCTTCTTTTGGTGAGGATTTCATCCTTTTGTCCTTCAATGGTAGAAGTTGAAATTCTCGACGATTCCTCTATGGACGGCGTGGCTAAGTCAGATGCAAAAGATCTCAGAAAAAGTGTTAAAAAATCAAATAAGCGGAAAAGATCAATGGTTGATGAGAGCCTGAGTGTTCAGGAGAGAGAATCTCTGCTTGCTGGATTTCATAGCGAACTCGACGGGCTATATGCATATTTCAAGGACGTTATGCGTGAAAAGGTGCTGCTGGATACAAGCAGTTGCCACTCAAGCAACTCTCTCGTCGCTTTCCTTCTTGAAGAGAGCCCTCTTCCCTTCTCGAAGCTGGTGGATGAAATTTATCAAAAAATGAGGTCTCACCAGGGAACCACTCTCGCGTCTGTACGGAGCTGTGTGCTTTCGGTTGGGCAGAGATCTACATATGGTGTTGCTGAAGCAGATGCCAATGTGCTGGAAGATGACTGTGAGTCGTGCCTATGGTGCTGGGAGGTGATTCTTTGATATCAACTGTTTGTCACTAAGATTTTTCCACTTTCATTTTTGCAGTATTTCCTTATTTGTGTTTGCTTTGTTTTTTGTTTTATTTTTTTTTTCCACTCCGTAGACAAGAGATATGAAACTGCTGCCAAAAAATCAACGTGGGATTTTGAACATTAGGCGCATTTGCAGGAAGAAAATTCATGAGAGGATTAGCTCTCTCTCTGGTACGTTTGTTTCAAAAAAGTGTAGCTGCCTTTAAATATGTTTTGTTAGATTTTATTAGAATTCATAAATGACACTACTAAAGTCATTAAATTTTAAACTACCAACATTTTTCAATTCTGGATGGAAAGTGTAATGAAAAATGTAGTTTGCAATATAGATCGTTATCAGCACAATGGTAGGAATATCAAATAACAGCAAACGTTAGCTGTATCCCCAATTTACGACAAGGTGGACAGTATTATTTATATATATAATGTGTGTGTATTCTATGAGGCTGTTTAATATTTTAATTACTTTGTAATTGTATTTTATCAAACCATTATTCTTTCACTGGATCTGAATTCGATGGGTGCCAGTGTTCATGTAAAAACTCAAATTCTACACTTATCTAGGAGCTGATTCATTTTAATGGGGCCTATGGCATGGATTTGTTGCCCCTTGATGGAATGCATCCTACCCTATTGTGCCATCTTTTTATGTTTCCTTTTCTACATTCACAATGCATGCTTTATAGTTAATACTGCTTTTCAGCTTCATGGTAATTGCCCATTGTCTTTCATTTCAATGTTCAGCCATTGTATTGTGGACAAGAAGGGTAAAAGGGAAAAGATGATTTAAAGGATTAATGTTCTGGTTTTTGCTATTTCTGTTCTGCCTTGGCAGGATGGATCTGTTATTGTTTCACAAACTAAAAAAGAAAATGATGAATCTGTGTTGCATTTTTTGCAATTGTAGATCTATCTATGCTGAACAGATATGATATTGTTTCACATTTTCAGCTATGTTGTCAGCACTGTCAATGTCAGAAAGTCATCAAGACTACAGACCTGTGCTGATGAAAGCATCAGAAAAGATTGGGAAAACGCTGACTGAGGCAGATATTCGTTCTTTGGTTCAAAATTTGCTGGAGAAGAACAATACTGAAATGTATGGTTCACGATGATTTCTGCTAATATTTTGTGTTTGGTCCTTGTCAGGCTGTTTTGTTTTAAATTTCTATTATTTCTCTAATATAAATACTGATTATTATAGGGCCGAAAAGGAAACAAAAATGAAAGAGAAAGAATTAATTAAGGATATGAAGAGAACAGAACGTGAAATTGAGAAGGAAAAGAAACGTAAAGATCGCAAGCTTCAGAGGGAGAAATTGCAGTCTGTAAGTGTGAACTATGAAGTTGTCTGGGTTCATTCACTAATGCATCCTGCTAAGTTTTTTTTTCAAGGTGCAATACAACTCAAGATAGGAAACTGTCTGCAAGTCCTGCAATATATCAGTTGATTGAAAATACCAAAAAAAAGAAGAAGATAATTTGTTGATAATTTCTCTTTGGATTAACTCAAATTGTGTTCGGAAATTAGTTATTTCACATTCTACTTCTGTCTGGATGATTAACAACTGTATTATTGAATGCCTGGCAGGTAGAGAGTTCTTGTACTAGCTCAAATTATTCCAGTCTCCATAGCACCAGATTTTTTTTCCTTTAACGTTAACTTAAAAATGAGCATGGCCAAGACGCAACTAAATGGATTGTTCACTTTATTTTATTTATTTCTTCTTTTTTGAAAAGTAGTTAGTCACTGCTTCAGACTGTAGTCATGATTCATGTGTTTCTGACTGCTTCAGACCATAGTCATGATTCATGTGTTTCTGATTTTTGACAGGCTTTTTAGGTAATTTTTATCATGAATTCCAAGTCTTTTTGTTTCTTTCTTGGCTAAACCAGCTAAAGCATTGCAGGAAAAAGAACAAAAGCGCACGAGAGATGAAGCTGAAAAAGAAGAAAGACGTCGTGAGAAGGAAGAAACTGAAATTAGGAAGCAACTCAAGCGGCAACAGGAAGAAGCTGAGAAGGAACAAAGGCGCCGTGAAAAAGAAGAAGCTGAAATCAAGAAGCTGCTTGCCATAAAAAAGCAAGCTTCAATTATGGAGCGTTTTCTTAAAAGCAACAAGAGCAATTCAATTGACCACCACAATCAACTGTCATTGGAGGCCTTGGATTCAGATTCTTCTGGCAAGAATGAGAAGTTTAATGCAGTGACTTTGGCAGTTGACAATGCTCTTTCTCAGGGAAATGTTGGTTGTGTCAATGATCTCCTTAAGTGAGTATAGCCCACATCATTTGTTCTTTGTAGTATCTCTTCACAGTAAGATAACCTCTACTTTTTGTAACATCTGAATTGTCTAGATGCGTTTTGGTAGGTCACACCTGGCTGTTTGGCATAAGCTAAGTCAGTCTCTTCATAGCCAGAGATCACATTGGGGCATTAGGCGCAAACCCAAGACTTCAATTGTTACAGAACTAAAGCTGCAAGGATCATCCTGTGAACTCGATACATCTGGTAGAGTAACCACTCCTAATAAAGGACCTACATGTAGCAAGTTAAACAACCACCATGATCAATGCTTAGAGAAGCTTGTTGATGGATGGGAAGAAGGCATGATTGAAGATAAGAAATGCCATAATGATGTTAATAAAGCTTGTAGTCAGACTAAAAAACTCTTGCAGTTTGACCAGAGCCACAGACCAGCATATTATGGCACATTGTCTAAGAAAAGGCAAGGATTTCTGCTCCTGCATTTGAATTGTAATTTCCCCCTCTGCTGAATCTGATTGTGGTAATTAGTTCTTTGTTTTATGTTCAGTAGTGGTGTTATCAGTCCTCGTCATCCTCTTGAAAAGGACCCAGATTTGGATTATGATGTTGAGAGTGATGAAGAATGGGAAGAGGTACCACTTGAATTCTGTTATTTAAGTTCCTTCCTTCTATGAGTTATTGAAGGTGCATCAAGTTTCAGTCATTAATCTGTCTGTTGTTCAGGAGGAGCCTGGCGAAAGCCTATCTGACTGTGACAAAGATGAAGAAGAAGAAATTCTAGAAGATGGAAATTGTAACGAGTATGAAGATGAAAGTGAGGACAGTTTCATGGTGCCTGATGGTTATCTCTCAGAAAATGAGGTATGCCTAATGCACCTCTTTACTTATTGCACAGTTCTTACTCTTTCATCTGAGCAGGTTTTATGGCTTATTTGGTTCTTTTTCAACATTCCAACAAATGCGAAGTGATTGATGAAAATGTTTATATTTCTATAATAAATTAATGCTCTGATAATGGATGAAGATTTTGTTTCCTAGTTTCATGGAATGAAATTGACTTTAACCTATACTTGCTTTGTTGTCTTTCATCCTTCATCTATACCTTGCTATGGATATGTCTCTCTTATGTACTTTGTGTTGTTTGAATATGATGAACAGGGTGTTCATGTTGACAGCATGGATTCTGACGCTGAAGAAGCAGATGGTGGTGCAGGTACGCCAATTTGTAAACAAGAGATTGAAAGTGATGAATTCAGAACCTTGTTGCGGCAGCAGAAATATCTCCACAACTTGACTGAAAATGCTCTCCGGAGGAATCAGCCGTTGATTATATCAAATCTAATGCATGAAAAGAACTCACTATTGTGTGCTGAAGATCTGACTGGTACTTCTAAGACTGAACAACTCTGTTTGCAAGCCCTGACCATTTGTCCTTGTACTGAAGGAGAATCCATAGTGAACGTATCAGATGATGCTGATATGTTGAATGAGGAAAAAGAGGCTAGCTCATCACAAAGTAAGGATGAGGCTAAACATGCACTCACTGGAGCAATTCTCGACTCTGACATGCCAGCAGTTGTAAGCGATTTTTGTAAAAGAAATTTTAGTTTTTCTTCTTTTTTTATTCTCAGATTTTATGGAAGGACTAGTAATAACTGGGAATGTGTGTGGATTGCAGGTTTCATGCATCCAGTTATGCTCTCTTAGCATCAACAAGGTGGTAGAGTCCTTGCAAAGGAAGTTTCCAGCTGTTTCAAAGTTTCAGTTGCGGAATAAAGTACGTGAGATAGCATATTTTGTGGATAATCACTGGCAGGTTAGTCTGTCTTTTCTCTTGTAAATTAAGACCTTCCTGTTTCTTTGCTTTTTTGTAATTTCTTTAACTTATATTACTTGGCTCATTTGAAAAAAATTATTATATTAACTTGTTTAGGGAGAATTACTTTTGCATTAGTTTCCCAGACTTTGTTAAGCATTGAAGGGTAGTTCTAACTTTGTGTGATTGCAAAAGAGGAATGCTTTTGATTGGGTCACTATTGTGCATGTTTTCATTTTTCACCTCGATTTGCCAGTTGTCATTTCTAAATACAACTGGAGTTGAAAAACTTGGATTAGGGCTTCTGGGCAGTGTAGCAAACACCACACCTTGCTGCCAAACAATATTTTTCTTCCTAATAGTTTAGTTGAAAGGTCTTCATAAAGTAGCACTAATGCTAGTATGACGTGGCAATGTGTCAGGTCAAGAAAGAGATCTTGGACAGACATGGGCTATCAATCTCTCCTGGTATTTTCAATTCATATTCGTCTAGGGAAATTCGTGTGTTGGGCTAGACTGAAACTCATGTTCGCTGTCTGTTTTTGCAGGAAAAAGGCCTCTCAAGACGAAGGGAATTGCTACTTTCTTCTCAAAACGTTGCCTGCCCCCATCAGGTGAAACCGTCAATGTGCTAGACTCGCTTCCACAACCATGCCAGAAGACAGAGATCTGTGATTCTGGAATCCACTGTATGGAGAATCAACCAGAGGCTTGATGCCCCCCCCTGTCAATGTGCTAGACTCGCTTCCACAACCATGCCAGAAGACAGAGATCTGTGATTCTGGAATCCACTGTATGGAGAA
>JAXCLR010000001.1:81851188-81872412 GCA_035584095.1 Annona squamosa
GTACGGGGCAGTCACGGGTGCCCACGGCCCGCGTAGAGATCTTTTCAAAATGCCCTACCTAATTGCGAGTTTGGAACGGTGACTACTGGCTAAAGTGTAGGTTTTGATTAAAACCATCCTTCCTGTTCCTGGTCTGGTCCCATTTTTCAAATATATAAATGGGCCATAAGCAGTGCACGCCTTGTCAAAATGAACTTCTTAACAGCCTGTCATTGGAATGGACGTGGATTTGTCTGCTAGATTGGCATATGAACTGTACTCAAACACTTGCTTCTATTAGAAGGTAAGAAGTTTTAGATACTCAGGGTGTTTTTGTTTTACATAAAAAAGTGTCAACTAAAATTTTTTAATCTAAAATTTTTCCCTCTCTATAATTACTTTATTTTTTAATTATTTTTTTACATTTTTTTACGCAAACTAATCTACTTTTCAATCATTTCTATATAACTATTCATACAACTAACCTATCTATTTTAACTTTATTCTTTTTACTCTTCATCGTTACTCTTATTATATCACATCATTTTTTATTGATTTGATAACTTCTACTTTAAAAATTTTTCATCAAAAGTTTTATGTCCAATCAAACACACTCTTACTGTGACTTTTCCATAACACGTAGAAAATCTTTTGTCCCAATTGTCTTTTCCATGACATAAATTACCGATTGTCCCTGAGGTGTCTTTTCCATGGATTCTGACTATGGATTATAATACGATGCAATTGAGAGGGGGGAAAATGGCTGGATCAGAATCTCTGGCGCCACCGTCATTGCACGTGAAAGTGACTGGTGGAAGCAGTGGTTAAGCCTAGGTTGTATCGACCAGGAAGACCTTTTGATCTCACTTGGTTCAGCTCACCTAAGTTCAGACTGGGCTAGGTTTTGATGTTCCATTTTCATTAAAAAAATAAAAATGAACAAACCTTTTGATTTCATTGGGCTTAGCTCACCTGAGGTTAGATTGGGCTAGGTTTATTGTTTCATTTTTCATCCTATAGAAAAATAATTCCAAGGGAATTTAACGAAAGCAACACCACCGTCTCCACGCCTATGTAGGCACTTGTTTGTATCTCAATCCACGATTGCGGCAGGCGGGGGACCAACAGTGCGACCTTGGGACAATGAATACAGTTTTTACGTCTTGTCGTAATTGTAAATGGGATGGCATCCTGTGGGGCTAGCCAAAAAAATATTTTTACAATTATTTATTTTATAAATATAGCGAAAGCGCTCATGCCCAATTTCATTGATTTTTAAAATTAAAATAAAATATCAAATAAATTCAAAAATAAATTTGAGGAGGAAGATTTAAGTGAAACCTACACATTTCTTAAAAATCAAATAGATTTTTTTTTTTAAAAAAAATATTTTTCAGTCGTCACCCGTCTTAAATTATCGCATATATTTAGATATTTACAAATAAATCCTTTAAGCTTAAGAATGTTAAACTTCCAACTTGAATTTGTGGAGTCTAAGGAGATTAACGACCAGGGCTTCAAATATAATATTTAATTCATATATATTTTTTTGCAAAATAAACCTTTTAAATTTTCTGAATTTTGTATATCTTATCTTATAACTCAAATTATCTTTGAGAATGCCTAAATGCACCAAATATACTTAGACTCGGTGCACATAAGTGCATTTAACTCATTTTTTTAATTTTTTCGAAATTTTTTTCTAAAAGACCATTGATTTTAAAAATACCTACAAATAATTAAAAATGTTAAAAATTGGTACATATATTAAATAAACTGAGGTTAATAGTTGTATAAAAAAATTTAAACAAATAAGTGTTTGCATTTGGGTGGCCAGGATAATGACTAAACCGTCTTAAGTATACAAGTTCACAATTCAAATCTAAGAATGTATGTTCAACGACAAAACAAAAAAATCTAATAATGTATGCACATGAGACATTACTTGGAAAAATGGGAAACAGACCTCTCAAAACTAGGATCAAACCCGGGATGTCTGGCATAAAAGGCTGAGACTTTACCAGCACGGGAATGTGAAGGATTTTAAATATAGACGATTTCTTATGATGAAAGCTGAAGTCAGCTAAATATGATGGATCAATGGAATTTCATCAAACACATTAGCGTTTTCTAATATAAAGGCTCATGAAAATAAAATGAAATCCATGTTACAGATATCATGATTAATGCTCTGATAAACACTGTTAACTAGGGATGTTAACAGTCCAAACAGGCGTAGTTTGTATTGATCAGCTAATGACTTGCATTATTCCATGCCAAATTGAGACATTTAAAGGGTTAGATTCTTTGATCATTAACAAAGTGAATATATTAGTATAAGAAAAAGAAGTATCTATAATATTTAAAATATCTTAATATTATATTATAGGGTATACACAATAAACAAAGTTGGCTACTCACCTTCTGGTCCGGGTCAAATGCCGACTGCCCCTCCACCCAAAATCTGTTGGTGGGGGAGCAACAGAAATGGGTGGGAACGGCGGGCAGCCAATTGGTCAATAAAAAACGGTTGATGACATTAGGCCCTCTTCTCCGATTGCATTGAATTTGGCCAATCACGGTTTACACATGTACAGTGGCTGAGATGAGAATATCAGATTGTAAACACCTACATTAATTTTGTCCGCCAAATGCTGCTAGAACTTGCCGCGTCAGTCGGGCATTGTTCTTGGAGAATTTCTTGGCTAATTAAAGCTGGACACTACAGATGCACGCAAATTAATCGTGTATCGTTTGGGCGTGTATGCACGTAGTCACAATTAAACCTATCCTATGTTTAGGCTTTATATTATGTACAAGAAAAAAAAAATTTTGATCAGTCCTTGGCATTAAATGATGCATGTTTTTAGAAATGGTAGTGGCGTCAAACCAAATATGTCTTTTTAAGTTTTATATTTTGCATTTCCATTTCCTACCATCCAATTAATGGACCACCCATGTATAGTTGTGTTAGGTGGAAAGATGGTTTGATAATTGAAATCTTATTAATATAGATTGTGAGCATACACATCCCTCCTTGCGTAAGTTCTTTAAAAACTATGACCTGACCCGGTCCGAGCTACCAGAAACAGTTGGCATTCAGCATTCTCATGTAAACATGAATAAGAGATATATGTTGATTGGCTGTTGGCATCGGATTCTTCTTAAATTTGTAGGACGTGGTTGCACCTAATTCTTTTCGTGGCATAATTTCGAGCCATGATAAGACATCCTTTTTTAACTCATGATATTATCATTGTTATCAGAAATTAGAATTATTTTAATAACATGAATTAAGTAAATGAAATATAAAAGATTAGAATTTTAATACCATGCTTGACATTTTTTGAACGGCCCATTATACACAGAAAACAAGCCTGATCTAAAGACCACAGATCATTCGCTTCGACGTAATAAAAAATTAATTATTTCAATAAAAAATAAAATCGGTTGCATGTGAGAAGTATTTAGGAATTGGTAATTTGGTAGAAATGCAAAAGTGCAAATAAGATGCGATTAAATGGGCTATATGGAAAAAGTAAAATGATAGTAGATAAAAATATAAAAAATAGATTCAAAATATAGATAAAAATATAAAGTAAAATAATTAAAATATTAAAATATTAAAACATAGGCAATACCCTTAAGTTATTATCTTCTTCCCACAACCACCCGTTGCAAAATGCAAAACACTTCCGCAGTAGCTGCCATAATTTATTAACGTAGAAGCCCCACGTGCCGCCAAATGCAACATAAATGAGGTGCATGTATCTAGTTTCTACTACGAAGACCAAACAAATATGAAGGTGGGTAGGTATATTTATGAAGAAGAAAATCATAAATTTTCAAACGGGATATACAATAAATTAGATGGAGGGTCCAGATTAATAGTCTGTCAATAATTATTTGAGAGGACGCCAGGATTCCCAATTAGAATGGGGGCTGAAGTTCTCGTTGACAGAGTAAAGTTGGAGTGGGAATGCGCGGTTGCGTGGGTTAAGGGATAGAAGGGCTACGTGAGGAGAACGAGTGGTCTCTCCCGTCTCCACTCCATGCACTGCAGGTTAGAAATGCGAGGTGGGGGGAGCGGGAAAATCTGCCTCCGAACCTTTCAGCCACACGATCGTCATTATATGACCAAAATGCCATTCCAAACGGAGAAACTACCAAACGACTCTTTTCCGCCGAAGACCACGACTCCCAAGCATCACATCTATCATCCACTTCTTCTCCTTCTTCTTCTTTTTTTTTTTTTTAAAAAAAATAATAAAAAAGTTAAAAAATACGTATATACAGGGTGTATTTGGTTAGAGGTAAAACTTTTGATGAAAAATTTTTAGAGTAAAAGTTGTCAAATCAATAGAAAGTGGTGTGATATAATAGGAGTAATGATGAAAAGTAAAGAGAATAAAGTTAACATAGATAGGTTAGTTATATAGGTAGTTGTGTAGAAATGATTGAAAAGTAGGGTAGTTTGTATAGAAAAATGTGAAAAAATAATTAAAAAATAGAATAATTATGGAGAATGAAAAGTTTTAGATTAAAAAGTTTTAGTTGATATTTTTTTACCCTAAACAAACACACCCATAATATAGATATATGTTAAAAAAAAGTAACACCCAGGATTTTCCGTGTCTCTGCAGAGTTTCCTGAATATACATCCCACATTGCCCTCGCTTTCCTGCAAAATTTCCATATAAGGACTCTAGGACTAGGTCTGTCAATTACCTGCCTTGCCCCGAGGCAGAGATGAAATTGACAACTCGGAAAATAAACCTTTACTCTGCCTTCTTAAATACAGTGGAGAAATATTAAAATATTCTAAAAAATTACAAAGAAAAGAACTAGAATAGGGCAAAGATATGGAAAAGATTAAGAAAATGAATGATTTATTTTTAGATGAATTTTAATTTTTGCTTATTGTGATTCAATTCAGATAATGTTACATCTGAGTTTCTATTGTTAGTTTTGCTTTTATTTAATTTAGAAAATATTTAGTGATGTGTCACTATTATATTTTCTACCGTTTAAGAAATTTTCCTTTTGTCATTCAACTTAAGGAACTCTAAATTAGATTTCGGTGGTATTCTAGATTTCATTTTAAAAGCTTTCAAATTTTAAGAATTAACCGACTGAATTGGAAGCTAAGTGTAAATAGGTACAAAGACTATTTATTTAACTTACTCTAAAAAAGACTATTTGATTTAATTTAATGTGAAAGAGCAACGGGATAAACAGGATCATGAAGAGGTGTAAATAAATATAAGAATTGTTATGTAATATGAACGAATGAGGTGGAATAAGGAAAAAAAAATCTATTATAATTATTGAAAAAGGAGATTTTTCGAAGAGTATAAAACTTCTTCAATAATTAATAAATTCATTCCTATTAAATTATATTAATAGATGTTTACAGAATCTAGTTTTTCAGACGTGATCCCAAGGCAAGAGTCAAACCTCGTCCGGCATGGGTTTTGCCGTCGATATTGATGACGACACGAAATTTCGTGTCACCCATTTCGCGTGGGGTCGTTGCTTGCACCGTTTCACGTAACTCTTTCTTACACGACAGCGTGAGGTCGGGGAAGAGAACCATATCGCGATAATTTGAACTTTAGATGGGGATATTTTTGTAATTATGGAACAACACAGGGTCCGTCTTCTGCAATGAGTTTGGATTTATTTACCAGCCGCTCTCTCCGTGCCTCCTCTCACTCTCACCCTCACTCCATTCCTGTTTCAGTGCGGAGCAGAGTTGCTCCTTCAGCTGTGCGTACAACTCCCTCATTCTTCGTCCGTGAAGATCAAATCAGGGAAGAAGCTATATAACATTGATGGCTTTGAAGCTGCCATGCCTCGGCTTTCCTTCCACTTCCACCTTCAGATCTTCTTCCTCCCATTCCAAGGCTTTCATGGCTTCTGCCGTTGGCTCCAATTCCAGGTGAGACTCTCTCTGACTCTCTCTCTCTCTCTCTCTCTCTCTCTCTCTCTCTCTCCGCGTTATATTCCTTGATGTCTTCCTCTCTTTAGTCACTGTTTTCTGATTTTGCTAGCTCTGTTTTCGGTTCTTTGAGTCTTGGATCGTTTTGGATTTTGCGTGTTTTCGTTCTAACTTTGCTATCTGATACCAATGTTCAAGCGGTTTGTGTATTTGTCCCCGAGTTACTTGAAAATATTCGGAATTTCTTTAGCATTCTTATCTTGCCTTAAGCAGGGGAATATGTAATGGAATGGTTGCGACGAAGATGCTTGCTTTGGTGTATGTGCATGTGGCCCAGTCTCATCCCTTCTTCCTCATGTATCGCAAAGGAAATTTCAATTTGCAATGCTATTGCTTTCAATGCCGATGTTGGAGAAGTTGGTGGAATCTGTAAACTCATCTTGTTTTTCTGGTTATATGCTGATTCAGTTGGCAATTCTTGATGCATGGAGCGGGAATTTTTGTGCGTTTTTCTGTTGTTTCAGTTACCAATTCACAATGCATGGATTTTAAATTTGCATATGTATGTTTTATAAGGGAGCAAGCATGCATGGTGGGTCATGTAGATATTCTCCTTTCAGTTATAATATAGTTTAGGCTGTCTTCCTTTTCCTTTTGTCAAGATTACTGTTAGGGTTTTTGGATTGTCCTGGTTGTGAAAATTTTATAGAGAAGTTGACTCCCTTTTATGTTTCTAGCTTGAACCATTGATTATGAGAAATGACCCCAAGTAATTCCATAATTATACCAATGCAGCCACTCCCACTCTCTCATTGTCAGCTTGTATACAAAGAGAGGTACTGCATTTTGCTGATGTGCATTTAATTTATGCACGTTTGTTGTTCTTAGTAATTTTTAGATGTTTGTTTATTTATTTATTTATTTTTGGGATGATGTTATGCATTTATGGTAAGCTCTTTCTGGCTTTGCTTGATGTTGAGTTGATTCGGATGGCCATTCAAATTAGGTCTGAGAAAGAAACATGTGTGAGTATTCAGTTCCTTTTCCACTAGAAATATGCCAAGTACTCAAAATGGTTCCGAGTACATTTACAGTAAGGATGATTGATGTCTATCATACAGAAGGAGAGAAAATCACATCTATTTTGGTGAAAGGTGAAAAGAGGAAGAATCAAAATAGCCAACAAAAGAATGCACTGTAGGTTTAAGGGTGTTGTATTGATTCGCCCCTTGTAAAGTTGCTCTTACCATCTATAATGGGACATTTAACAGGTTAAATCTACTGCTAATGCTTCAAATCCATCTCAGATGCTCAAGTAACAGGAGCTTATTAAGAAGTCATTAGCTGTATTCACATGGACATTTATCTGTAACCCTATGAATGCTGACAATTCAAAACACATTTTGGATTAAACTTGCAAACACCTGTTCTGCCCTTGAAAGGATATAAAAGAGTGTGATTATAGGTGAAAGAGAAGAACTGCAAGAGTCTATTGTTTTCTTTTGAGGTTTCTAATGCATCACCTATAGAGTTAAGGATATCTAGCATGTGATCAGTCTTCTCTGGGCCATCTAGCCAAAATAAATAAACAGGTGTTAAGATGTTCTTTCCCAACAACCATTGGGTTTGAGGTGATGATAATTTCTGAACAAAATTGACTCAAAGATGAGCTCCACCTAGTTTTGCAGGTATGGCAGCCAGAATTTGGTTCAGATCCACTTCATCCATCAAAGTATGTAGCTGTATATAGTTGGTAACGCTTAACTGTTAATAATTTTCTGCTGCATCCACTCTTGCTGGTCATAAGAATGCTACAATTTTAACTATAGACTTAGGTCTGGAGCCATCATTGTATAGAATAAGCATTTGTTTTGGAGATCATTTGGTAAGCCAAACTGTTTACTCAGGAAGCTTCCAAGTCCCATGGCCATCGATCCGGATTCCTGATTAAAAAAAATCCTCTCAATGTTCATGTGAACTTCGTCATTATTCGGATTACTGTAGCCAATGAATGATGATTCTCAAAGCAACATTTTGGGCTTTAGGTCACATTCTGTTCTAGTACATTCTAATGCATTTGAGGTAACCTTCCCTTGTCTTTCTTCACACCTCTTTTTCTTTGGATATCGACAGCATCATGGCTCTGTATGGTGCTTGAGAATGCAAGCATTTGAAAATCACTTGAAGTGGAAATGGGGAAATCAAGTTGTGTGTCATTCATCAACTCTATGTCAACCATTCCCTCCTAGAGGAGTCTTTTTCAAGTTGTACACACTTGCAATATACAGCATGCGAATCATGTGGGGTTTGCATTTTGTAATTGTAAAATCTTATGTTTCTATCAAATTACATTTTCAATTATAGGTTCTAGTGCAAGGAATTTTTATAGGCCCAGTGGTGTACATTAAAGTGCCAACCTGAGGCTTAAAGTTGCAAGGTTTAGGAACTAGATCTGAGGATAAATTTTCTTCTATGGAGTGTTTGGAACTAGGATGGGGGATAACTATGATAGGGAGAATTTGAAACTTGAGAGAAAATAATATCTATAGAAGTGAAAACGATGATAATAAAGTAAGAATAAGAGAAAATAAATAAACTTTTTAATGGAAAACGTAGTATTAATGATGAGAAAGATATTTTAATATGGAATGGATACGCTTAACCAGGACAGGTAAATGTATCAAATAAATGAGGATTTCCCCTTCACCTCTGTCCAACGATCCCTTATTGCATCTTCACCACATATTTCTGTGGCCTCTATCCTCAATCCTGTTCAATGTTAAGGACTGTTGTCTTGATAAGAGATCCAAGTTTTCTAGCCTAGACCTTGACAAATAGTACTTAATCATGACTCTTAAGTCTTGTTTGGTTATGGAAGTTCCATAGAAGTGCTAAGAGTTATCGTTAAGACTTCTGGATTTTTTCGCTATGCATAATAGTATGAGGCCTCGTTCCACATAGCTTCTAAAGAAGAGTTTTCTTGGAAAGTAGCTTTTTCAAAAATTAGCTTCTGCATTGCTGTATCTATATGGAAAGTTTATTCATAGTTTTGGGAACAGCTTCATTTTTAAATGCTTCTTAGAAAAGAAATGAAGATATTCCAGATGCTTTTTAAGAAAGTGATGGTTATCAGACACTGTATCTGGAAGGCGACATATTAGAGTGATGAAGCAATGTTGGGCATGGCTTAAGAAAAGCACCAGCAATGCTTGCAACTATTAGTAATTTGGAATTTCTAATGTGTCCGCTAATTATTTGTGCTAACTGATCATGAAATATTTGCATGCGTTTCATGAAGTTACTCTTTTGGTAGGCATCTGAGATTCATGTTACACTATTGATAAGCCTCTGTTCTTTTATATCCTTTTGTTTCATTTAGTGTGGCTGAGAATGTCAAGAAGCCTTTCAGTCCCCCTCGTGAGGTACATGTCCAGGTCACACACTCCATGCCGCCTCAGAAAATTGAGATTTTCAAGTCTTTGGAAGGTTGGGCAGAAAAGAATCTCTTGGTACACTTAAAGCCTGTAGAGAAGTGCTGGCAACCCCAAGACTTTCTTCCAGATCCCAACTCAGATGGGTTTTTGGAGGAGGTCGAGGAACTAAGAAAGAGGTCTAGAGAGATCCCTGATGACTATTTTGTCTGCTTGGTTGGAGATATGATCACAGAGGAGGCTCTGCCCACATATCAGACAATGCTTAATACTCTGGATGGTGTCCGTGATGAAACTGGTGCAAGCCCCACTTCTTGGGCAATCTGGACAAGAGCATGGACTGCTGAAGAAAATAGGCATGGTGATCTTCTCAACAAATATCTATACCTTTCTGGAAGAGTTGACATGAGGCAAATTGAGAAAACAATTCAGTATCTCATTGGTTCAGGAATGGTGAGATCCTCAATGCTACTGCATCTTTTTTGTTTGTCAGTTGCACATACTATAAGTTAAAATGCTAGATTAATTATATTTTCAAGCCATAGTGAATTTTTTTTTTTTTTTTTGGGGGAGGGGGGGGATTGCATCTAATTCCTAATATACCCACAACATTTCATAAATTCCTCTTATATTCATAACATTTCACTATAAATCCCTTTTATGCCTGTGCCGTCAATACAACAATTATCTACCCCATTGAAAAGACAGTTTTGCCCATTTAAATTTTCTAATTGAGATAATTTAACCTTAACACGATTCCATTGATGATGGTAAATCATTAATATAATATATCAAATTATTTAAAATCATATTAAGGTTGAATTATTTTAATTACAAAAAAATTTTAAAAGGGCAAAATTGTCTTTTCAATTGGGTAGATAACGGTGGTTTTAACGGGATGGGTATAATAAGAATTTAGGGTAAAATGTTAATGGTATAAGAGGAATTTATGAAACGTCGTGGGTATATTAGGAATTCTGTATAATTGTTATCAGTACAAAAGGAATTATCCCTTTTTTGGTAATGAAATTTCTCTCTATAATTGACAGTTCTCATCTAAATGATTCTGCCAAGGATTTGCTGTTGAACACATGGATAGGGTGGAGATTGCTGACCTAATGCTCTGTTAGATGAGCCATCTACTTTCCTTTGTAATCATGTATTGGGAACCAATTAATTGGTTGGTTAGGATTATAAAAGTAGGGAACCGGAACTTTCATCTCTACAAACCATTAGATGTTTTCCTTCTCTCAGAATCTAAAAACCTTGTGTCTAAGCTGCACCATATGCTTTAACAGGAGGTTAACATATCATTCCTCAATAATGTTATGTCTGTGCTCGCCTTTTCCCCAAATTTATAAATTCCATGGACAGCGTTTGGACAGCTCATTTGATTGCATTGGAGAACACACATTTCTACATATAACTAGTCCAAACGGTTGCAAAGCTCTAAACATTGCATGAAAGTAGTGCACTTTGAAACAATTAATTACACCCTTCAAAATATTTAAATTTATTAAATCCTCTTTCTTCTGTGGTATTAGTAATTTATTTGGCTTTTGCTCCTTCAATGTTCTTTTTTGTTGCATGGCATCTGTGACATTTCACAAATGACATGTTTTTTTTTTTTTAATACATTATTATTTTGCAAAGAAGGATACCATCCTTGGAGTATGAATGTTGGTATATGGTAACTTTCAGTAGCACTGAACTCATGAGGGTTAGATGCTGTGGCTAATCCTTTCCATTCTGCCAGGATCCACGGACAGAGAACAGCCCCTACCTTGGATTTATCTACACCTCTTTTCAGGAGCGGGCGACCTTCATTTCCCATGGGAACACTGCCAGACTTGCTAAGGAACATGGTGACTTCAAACTGGCCCAGGTCTGTGGGATCATTGCAGCTGATGAAAAGCGCCATGAGACTGCATACACCAAGATTGTCGAGAAACTGTTCGAGATTGATCCTGATGGCACAGTGCTTGCATTCTGTGACATGATGAAGAAGAAGATCTCTATGCCAGCCCATCTGATGTATGATAGCCAGGATGACAGCCTGTTCGAACACTTCTCGTCCGTGGCCCAACGTTTAGGTGTCTACACTGCTAAGGATTATGCAGACATACTGGAGTTCCTGGTTGGTAAGTGGAACATAGAGCAGTTGACAGGGCTGTCGGGGGAGGGGCGGGCCGCCCAAGATTATGTCTGCAGCTTGGCACCCAGAATCAGGAGGCTGGAAGAGAGAGCCCAAGGGCGAGCTAAAGAAGTGCGTACCATCCCTTTCAGCTGGATTTTCAATAGAGAAGTAAAACTCTAGAGAGGGGAGTGGCTTCGGCTGTTTGGTGATTACTTCCATGTCTGTCTTCCGGGTTTGTTGTCTTTTTCACTTGTGAGGGGGAGTAAGGAGGAATTGAGGGGTTACAAGGTCTGTAGATACTCTTGTTTGCAGTGTTGTAGTTGTTTTGCGGAAAAATTTTGAGGTGTGGTTCCGGCACTGCTGCATGCTCCAAATCCATGGGAGTCATGGACAAGTTTCAAGGACCAATTCTCGATCAGCATAGCCCAGACATCATGACAGTTGGATTGGTTCTTGGGTAAGAGTAAGCTTTTACTCATGGAGCTCGCACTTGGGTATGTGGCCAATGGATGTGACTGGGCTGGTAAATGAAATTATGCAATTTTTCATGGAAAAAGATGCGTAAAGGTGTTTGGTACAAAAAATGTACGGCTTTACAGCTTTGGATGATAAAAATGGAAGAAGATTTTCTCCGCTCAATTCTTCTTTTTTTTCCTGGAACGCTCGATTGGGTTTTTGAGTGGATTGGATTGGAGCATTTTTTGGGGGGACCGAGATCCCAGGGAATCGGTTCCCCGAATATCTGATCTCTGATTTTAATAACCTAATCATTTAATTTGTAAAATCCAATTCGTTGAGGATATTATTGGATTGTTGCATGTTTCTATAAGTTACTAGCAGCGATCATCGCGATTTCTCTGGTGCACGACAAGTACTAAAAGATAAAGACTCCATATCTGGTAATCAGCAAATGCCCACCCATCATTCATAATCTCTTATTCATTTTCGCACTGGTTTCTGTTACCTGAAGGTTCGTTAGATGTTGAGAACAAAGTTGCACTTTCAATTTTTTATATATATTTAATTACTTTTAATTGGGCTAATATCGATTTTTTTCTTGCTGCATGCTTTGTTCATCCCACCTTAGAGATTTCAATAGAAAAGTATCTTCCCTCGTTCGGATCTTAAATCATCATAATACTATATCATCAACGAAAATCAATTTCATGAGTTTGCTTGTTTTATTTTCTCATCATTACTGTCAAGTTATTTCCACTGTTTTCCTTTTCCCTTCTTCCCCCTTTGCCATTCTTTTAAAGAATCCATAATTTATTTATTTTGATGAACGCATGCATCTTGTCGCCATCAAAAACAACAGCAGAAACAAAGCTCCCACCAAAATTTGCAGACCACCCCCGGCTAAAAAATAAAAAATATAAAAAGCAGAAGCAAGGGGCGTGCGAAAGGAGACTGCCTATACAAAATTACATTGAACCAAATCATTTTAAGGGAATCAAAGAGTCCATATCTGAACACTCAACGGTAGAAGTAAAAATAATGAAAGAACAGAAATCCAAGTAATGTAGAATTATTAAGATAAAGTAAAGAGGAATAAAGGGAGTTTCAATTGAATTTTTATTTAAATCAGACAGTTCTTGAGGTACGTTGGATGGAAATCGAGGGTTTTCGCTTTCCAAAATGAGGGAGAACTCCGACACCATCCCTTTCCCCATCTTATTAGGTTTTCCCATCATATGCAAAAGCAAAACCACCAACTCAAATTTCCCAAAAGAACATGGAACGATTCAAAATTTTCATCTACCCTCCAATGCTTTTTACTTGCGCGTAGCGCTCATAACAACGGTAAAACACGAATTACAAGAAAAAAAATAGGAGGAAAGGCGGGATGGAAAATATAGCAACTTGTTCGAGGCCATTCTCAAAATGGGAAAGTATTTGAGAGGCACGGAGAATTGCTCTCTCTTTAGCCAATCTTCAATCCAAATGACGCCATATCATTAAAAAAGGCCGCCTTTGTTCTGCTAATTGGCTTTTTACATTGATCTCAAGATCAAAAAAACCTAAACAGAAGAAAACCAATCGCCCTATCACAAGACGCGAAAGAAACCCTAACCCTAACACGCCCACCTCCTCTCCCTGCCACTTCTCTGCGCTTCTGAGGAACGCCGCGGATTCAGTCGCCCTTGCCCTGTATATATAAGACAAGGCACGCGGGCCGAAAGCGAAACATGCCTCCAAACCCTAAGATCATGTGGACTAAAATGCCCTTTCTAAACTAGTAACGCTGTAATAGTATAATTAGTATTCTCTAATCACAATTGGATGCTCCAGTTTTGAACCTTCTAGTATAAAAAATGTTGAATTCTTTGCCCGTTCATAAGGATTCAAAAAACTTAAATAGCATGAATAAATATAATGAAAATATAATGATATGTATTTAGAATATAAAAATTTAGATTAAAAACTGAAAAACATATTTTGAAAACTGAAAAGGCTGTCTTGAATCCAAGATTCTTAAATAGAGTGCATCCCATTGCCAATACATTATACAACTTTTTCAATTCACAAGATAGTTTTTTCAATTCTTAATAAAAAAAAATTTCATTTCCAATAAAAAAAAGGAATAAAATAAATAGAGAAGTACGTATCCCTGAGGTTAAGGACGTTTTTTTACGGGTGAATCTTGATTACTGGCCCGCTTGCAAATGAATTATTTTTGGTGATGACGTGATTGGATGGACCAACAATTATCTAGTAAAACATCACTTGACGCGATTCTAACTTTTGAATAGATGGATTAACCTTTTTCTTAGAAAAAAAGCGTCTTGAACATCATATTATAATCTTTGAATGGTGTGGTGGTCCATACAGTTGTCTAATGGAAATAACTTCAAGCATTACAATGTTAATGCCTTTAGCAGTGACATTCAGCACTAGAAACAACCCCTAAGCAGTGCCTATTCTTCCTAGCTTGTTTGCTCCAACACAGTTACATCTGGTAGAAGCGGAATGAAGCCTTCGTGACTCGTGTCTTTGTAATCAATCTCCCTCTATAGCCATCTATGGTCTAACTGCGTGAGGTAGTCCGATGAGATCTCCACACGCCATGATTTCTATGGTGGGCCCAATTTCTCTCCTTGAAATTGAGGGGCACATATTGACTAACATGCTCTTGTATCTTCTGAGAAATTGGAATTCTGTGTCGACGCACGAATCTGCTCCAATTACTGCTTTAGGGCTATTCCTCGTCTTCCCCTCTCTTCCCCCGTGCTTGTCTGGTAAGATGACAAAGGAAATAGGCGGCTGTGGTCCGGGCAAGCAAACAGTGGATGACTATGGAGATTAAAAGCTTCAATGGGCCAAATGGATCTCGAAATGCATGACAATGATAACCATTAATCACGAGAAGGCTTTCCTTGAGAATGCCATGATAATCACCAGAAAAATGTTAAGGAGCCATCTGCTGAAGCAGTCATTTTTTGGAGGAATAGAACTTGGCAAGTCAAGTAAGAACCACCAAAAAAAGAGTAAACACACTAATTAATATTGACTTCAGATCAGTCCAACTTTGCAAATGGATCATAAGGCCAACACGGGCTAATTGTCGTTTTTCAAACTTCAAATTAACGCTAAACACAACCAAGGAACCTATAAAGACTCCCAACTTGCGACTACTCTAATAATATTGAAGCACACCGGCTTTGCAGCTTCTAAAACTTCTCAGCCAAAATCCACGGAACGAAATCAAACTACCAGACCGTGTAAAGAGCATGCTAAAAAGATTTATAATCTGTAAGCACTCATCTATGGATCCATGAAATCAGCAGACAACAGCAGTATAAAGCTCCAAGCCAATCCAATTTCAGGTCTGTCCTGATTACCACTCTCACTCTGATAACCCAATCAGAATCCCCACCACTATCCTTCGGTTAGATTGCACAATCCAAATACAAGTTCCTGTTACTGAAAGGATGGATTTCAACATCCAAATTGCAATAATCAAAATTCGAACAAAATAATGAGACAACTTGGCAAGGAAACATACACCAACTCTCCCTCGTTCATGCATTCACTTCTACTGGTTTCATCACTTTCTGTGGAATCAACATCTGCAGACCTTCCTTACCTCCAGTCTCTGACTGTGATGAGAACCTGTTCTTCTTAAACACTTGGTTCGATGCCACGACCCGCATCTCCCCCGAACTCCCATCAATCTCCAGGACTTCAGGCAGCCCATCCCCACACCCCCTCGACATTCCCACGTCGATTCGGATCGCCCGATTCTGACAAACACCATTAATTCCAAAGTCCTGAATTGTATGCCCCATGATCATCCTCCTCACACCAGGGATCGTCGTAAGAACATGCTCCAGCATTGAGCAGTCGCACTTTGTCTCAGATTCCCGCGAATACTTCCGCAACCACACAACTGAATCGAGCCCACGAACAATGCCCGGCGAAGTCCTCCCCTTCAGTCCAACAATCCAATCCCTCACCTCCTCGTTAATTCGCTCCAACCCATACGTGACATGATCCTCCGTAAGCCCACCATGCACAAACACCGAATTCCCGACAACGACCACCGTAGGGTTGTTGGAAAGGAACCGCTTCGCAATCGGGCCGTCGGGCCGCAGTGCGGCAACACGGGCTCGAAACCCATCATGGAATTCTTCCCGTACACCTCTAAACTTGTTAGGAATTCCTTCGAAAAGGTCGCGTGCAGGAGGGTCGATGCCGTCGCAGAGGGACTTCATTGAATTGCCGACCTGATACCAATACGCCCACAGCCGGAAGTCTTCCAGCCCCGACGGCGTGACGTAGCGGAAGTCGCCGTCGATGTTCATCACCTCGTGATTCCCGATCAAGGTGAGCACGGCGCCGCCGTGGCGGGCGGCGTCGCGCTTGAGGGCCTCGAGGAAATAGAGGAGCTTGATTTCGTCGGAGCCGCGGTCGAGGAGGTCGCCGACCTGGACGGCGACAGTGGGGCCGGCGATCCAACGGTGGGAGACGGGGTCGATTAGGCCGGCAAGGGAGAGGGCCTGGCGAGCCTTGTGGAGGTCACCGTGGAGGTCTCCGATGGCGACGAGGCGGGGAGGGGAAGGGTAGCGAGTGTGAGGAGCGGGAGTAGGGGAGGAGGCAGGGGACAAGAAGAGGCCGCTGACGGAGAAGTCAACGAAGGCGTCGACGAAGGAGGAAAGGTGGCGAGGGAGGGATTTGCAGATGATGGAAGAAGAATCTTCTCCCATCGCTAGATTCATTTCCCTCAATTCCGCCCTTAGCAGCTTACACTTCTTATTTTCTTCTTCCGTGTCCGTGACGCGATTGGACGGTTTGAAAAAACAGGGAAAATGCGTGTCTTACTAAAACTATCCTCGGCGTTGGGGAATGGTAAAGAAAATATTGGCAGAAATTTTTTGGAGATTTACAAACATACTTTATAGTTTAATTAAAATTATATCATATAATTTTATAAATTATAAATATTTTTTATATAATTTCACTATAATTAAAAGTATACGTACACTACTATTATTATGTCGTTACTGCACAATAACAATATTAGTATATTTGTAAAAATAGATAAATTATACTGGTATATTTGTAATTTCAAAAACTATGCTATATACATGCATAATTTACATATCTTTGTAAATATATTAACGAGATGCAGTAATGACACCATAATAGCATGAACATATTTATAATTATAGTTGAACTATATAAAGAGTATTTTCAATTTTTAAAACTATATGTATGTATTTAGAATTATGATTAAATTATATATATATTTGTAAATTATCTAAAAATTTTGAAAACAAAACGAGCATAGATGTGATATGACATTAAGAGTAAAATAAATAAAGTTAAAATAAATAGAATAATTTTATTACTCGTAAATGATTATAAGGTAGAGAAATCTTGATGATACGTACACCATTATCATGTCGTTATTACACAATTACAATATTGGTGTATTTGCAAAAATATATAAATTAGGCAAGTAATATTTGTAATTCAGAAACTATGTCATATGCCTGCATAATTTACATATCTTTGTAAATATACCAATACTGTGGTCTATGGTTGCAATAATGATGTTGTAACAACATAGACATAGTTATAATTATAGTTAAACTATATAGAAAGTATTTTTAATTTCTAAAATTATATGCATACATTTGCAATTATGATTAAATTATGTATGTATATTTGCAAATTACCTCAAAAGTTTTAAAAATAAATTGAGCATAGTGGGATATGACATACATTAATAATTAATAGTAAAAATAATAAAGTTGAAATAATAAGATAATTACATTACTAATAAATGATTATAAGGTAGAGTAATCGTGTGGAAAAGTATAAGTAATTTTGTGAAAGAATTATTTATTGATTATCCAAGATTTGTACGGGATTATTTGTAAGGATACAAATAGCTTGAATGATATAAAGATAAGGATAGATCTTCTTATACCTGTTTCAAATACGATAATTTTAGGCTGGTCTAAAAACCTATTTACTTATTTTTATATTATTTTTATTAATACACTAATCTAGTTATATTTAATCTATAAACAAAGTTTTACCTTTTTTGGTATATATATATATATTTATTTTGAATTATTAAATATAGAGGTATTTGAATCATTTTAAATTATTTAAAATAACTTAAGTTTTTTTATTTAAAAATTCAAAATAAATATATACATATATTAAAAAATGGTACAACTTGATCTATAAATTAAGTACATGTAAAACTTGATCTATAAATTAATTAAAACTAAATTAACATATTTATAAAAGAATTTTAAAAAATAAAAAGTAGATTTTTGGACCAGTCTAAAATCATTGCATTTCAGGCCGATCCAAAAAGATCATTGGGCTATGAAGAAATGAGTTTAAAATGTAGTTATATTCATCGAGAAAGAAAATTTATATCAAATATGTAAAAAATTGTATTAAAAATTGAAAAAGAAAAATCTCATACCATACTCGTCTTATTTTAAGTTAGAAGTGCAATTTGGGCAGGGTACTTGTGGGTCAACCTATCAAGTATCCTTAAATGAGTAGGTTAAGTTCATATTTTTATACGCATAGGAAAGAGTAAGTTATAAATAAAAAAAAAATCAATTTCAACTATTGTAGGGTAGATTTCAAGGTTTGGATACCGGAACCAATCTGAATTATTAATATAAAATTTATAAAATATATTTTATAATAAAATATATAAATATATTCTTTAATATATAAAAACTCGTTTAATTCATCAATTACGTAGTAAATTCAATGAATGTGTTTCAAAAATTAAACTACTATCACATTGATTTTAAGTTTTTAAGCAACACTGATAATAAAATTATAATTTTCAAATATAATATAAAGACTATTAAAGAAAACTAATTTGGAACTGAAATCGAAATCGACCTGACTAAAATAATAAGGTAAAACATATTTGAAACAACTAAGAGTTTTTAGGAATAAGATAGAGATGAGATCAACCTCGAATCAGATCTATCGGACTCAAGGTGCACTCTTAATTTGAGTATTATAATGTTTTAGAGGGCCTCCTAACCATCAAATGACAATGTATGCTACTGAGGATAGAATTTATGTACGATTATAATAATACTTTACAAACAGAATATGAATAGGATGTATTAAAAACAAAATTAATCCTACTTAAATTGCATCTTCTAAGCATAATTATAATTATTTCTAATGTTGTTAATAATTTTTTCATTTTTCTTTTAAATTAATTTAAACGTACTATTGTGATTCAAAGCGGTTAGTGTAAGATGCATGTCTATATATGGTCTACTTCTATGTAATCAGGTTACACAGAAGTGATCCTATTTCTTCATCAAATTTTAAGATATTAATCCTCGGTGGAAAATCCAATCCATTAATTGTATTTTACACATTTTTTTAGTTAAAAGATTAAGTTTTATCTAAATTAAGTATATGTGTGGGCCGCATTTGCTCAAAAATACATATTTTATGTGTAAATTATAAAAAATGTTTAGACCCATTAACACATGTATTAGAATATAATAGTATTTTAGAGAATCGCTTATCCCCATAATAGTAATATTTTAGATGGTTTAGATGTTAAAAAAATATTTTAAAGTTGATATTTTAACATCGAACTATTCATCATGTTGATTTTATTCATTTATAAATGAGACCCATATATAGTAAAATTAAA
Organism: Annona squamosa; assembly: GCA_035584095.1. Taxonomy (NCBI): domain Eukaryota; kingdom Viridiplantae; phylum Streptophyta; class Magnoliopsida; order Magnoliales; family Annonaceae; genus Annona; species Annona squamosa. The sequence goes on from JAXCLR010000001.1 coordinate 81,870,844, forward strand.
TAAATAAAAGAGTTTCTATGATATTAGAAATGATGTTAAACACAATGGACGAAGTGGATTTGCATCAACCATCAAAATTTTAAAAATCGAGGAGGTTACATGAAAAAAGATTTTATAAAAGTGGGATCCATGTATATATTTGAAGAGAGTTATGATACTATAAAATGATTTTTTAGTTGTCCAAGTGACAACTTCATGTATTTTATATTTTATAGTTTTTCTTCACTTTCAAGCAACTCACATATATATATAGTTTTAAATACTAAATTTTATTATTTTTGCATTTATATATTTATTTATAAATTTACAAAATAAAAAATTTACCATCTAAAAATAATAAAGTTTGATGTTTGAACTAAATCCTTTCGAGCTTACGTAAAAGTGAAGAAAAAAATTTTAAAATATAATACATGAGATATGAGATGAGTATTTATTAGACAATAACCCATTGGACGCTATTGTGATCCACTTCAAAAAAAAATGTAACTATTCAACACCCTTGTTTCAAAGCCTAAGGTTACTTTGTAAGGAAGCCTTTGCATCTACTTTCCCTTACATTTCGGGTTGAGCCATATTTTAATATTTTGTTGTGTACCATTTGAAATTAAATTATTTATAAAATAATGAAAAAGCAAAACCTTTATGCCTCGACAGCCAAAAACCATTTCAATTATGGACGCTTAATGCCCCTGGGTCTGCTATTGTTTTTTAAAAATTTTAAAAAATAGAAATTAATATGCATATTAAATACGCTTATATTAAAAAATTTGTAATTTTTTTTTTAAAAGAGGTGTATGCACCCGGGTGCATAAAACCTTTTTCCTTTGCAGGAGCTTAGTCATATCTACTTAGGTGCATTGAGGCTCAATACATTAGGGTGTATTTTACTCATTTTTTAAAATTTTTTTGAATTTTTTTTTATGAAACTGATAATATAAGTGTATTTAACATAAGTATCAATTTTTTTCTATTTCAAAGATTTTTTAATTTTTTAAATTTTTTAAAAATTAATGATATTTTTAGTAATTTAAATGTTAAAAATTGATACATATATTAAATACACTCAGAGTAACAATCGTGTAAAAAATTTTTTTTTTTTAAAATTAGATATATAATTAATGGCCTCTCCCATGTGCATAACCGTCATCAGACAGGCAGACACCAATCGAGGCTCTACGGTTCGTGACTTCAATCGTCAATAGTCGGGCCCTAAAAAAAAAAAAAAAAAAAAATGAAAAACGTCAACAGTCGGCGGAAGAGAGAGCATAGGTGTTTTGCAAAAAGTTTACAACCAGCGTATTTTGTAATATCAATAACTATAGGAAAAAATGTAAAATCGGAAAAACTTGCCAGGCAAATGCAGAGCCCAGTTTAGTGCACCCGGGTGCATTCAAACTCAATGCACCCGGGTGCACTGCATATATATTTTTTTATTTTTTTTAAATTTTTTTTATATACAGGGTGTGTTTGGCAAATCATAAAAAATGTCAACTTAACACTTTTCAATCTAAAACTTTTCACTCTTTATCACTATCATATTTTTTAATTATTTTTTCACATTTTCCTATA
>JAXCLR010000001.1:81889965-81900292 GCA_035584095.1 Annona squamosa
AAGGGTAAAAATTGATACATACATTAAATACACTTGGGCTAACAAGTTTATGAAAAAAATTTTCAAAAAAAAAAAAAAAAGGTGTATGCGCCCGGGAGCATACAACCACGGTCTGGTATTCTGACCTGCTGATTATAAGGTGTATTGCATTTATGAGAATGCAATAAATTTTCAACTTTAGCGGCCTTGATTTTCAACGGCTTCTTCACTCTTCAAAGATAGTTTTTTCTATTTTTAAAATTTTTTTAATTACTCAAATTTCGTATATTTTGTTGATGTGGGGAATTATGCTGGATGACCTCCGTAATGTTCATACTGGAATTTTAACTTAGTTCATGTTCTGTTCTAGTTGCCATCTGATCGCATGATCTTCTGTTGGATTTTTTAAATTCAGGAGCGAATGAACAGATCTCTGATGGTTTGTCAAGACAAATTCGAAGCCGCAAAGCTAAAACAGCTTAAGACTGGGGCCCTAGGCGAGCTGGAATCTTGCGTCGACCAAGCATTACAAGAGAACATACAGATGTTGCCTCATATTGTTGATCGGTTGAAGGCTTCCCTCTCCATTGACAGCAATGCTGACAAGTGATTAAAAAGATTTATTGTATTATGCAGTGAGAAATTTGATTCTTGCTGACACCGATAGCTGCCTGACCTAGCTGTTTTAAAGCTCACAAAATTTTATTTTCTGACCTGCGTTGAATGGTCAGGAATTTTCTGAAAAGTTCCCCTTTACCCCCACAACTACTGTGGTTTAATTCTCAGAACGTTGGGACGCGCATGGGTTGTATGATCTTATCTAGCTGGTGAACGAAGAAAATTTCCTTTTTACAAGCACATGTCATCATCCATCTTGACCGTGATGGAGTAACCATATGACGAATGAACAACTAAAAATACAGGAATGCCACATATGGAGCGGATATGAAGCTGGTCCTTGTCCGAAATGTGACCGATCTAAGCTCCAATAGGGTTATCAGTTCTCCATGGTGCAAGAAGCCAACTTCCAAAATACGAATTATTTCGCTTTTTACCTTCGACTCAGCAACTGGTTCCAAGATTAGTATGCTACCTGCTTCCAGGAGTTCGAGCGGCAAATGGACAGATTAATGCTTCCATTGCCACAAGAAATGCGGGTCAAACCATGTTATGAATGGGGTGCTCGCAGGCTATCTGTTGAATGGCATGCGCATTTCTGTTGTAACAAGCAATGACAAACGGGCAACGCTAGCAACTGCAATCGAGTTTGTGAAGTCGTGTGTAAAGGAATGAATGGGGTTACTTCTCGAGATAGCTATAAAAGGGGAGTTCGTTCTCAATGGGCGTCTGTCTTGTATTCCTGTTTCGTTAGGGATTGCGCCTGAAATTGTAAGTAGGGGTGTAACTTGCTTATCCACTCACTTAATCTTAATTTTAATTTAAGTAGGATAGGATATAAAATATTATTCGTGAGTATGGATAGGGAAATAATTATTGCCTGTCCCCTAAAATAAGGTATGGGTAGGCAAATACATTGAGTACCCAAAATCATTCCACATGGATATAATTATATATATGTACATAATATATTTTATATAGTATATGTTGTATCTTGTCTTTGATGCACACCCATTTTAATAAATTCGAATTCAAATGGATCTTGTGTCTTATAAAGTTGTGAATTATGAAGTAAAAAGCCAATTTGATTATATATATCATTAACTTACAAAAGCCTTTTATAAATAAGCTTGTGAATTGTAATTAATATCTTAATAGTTCTAATGATTGAGTTATGACAGTTTATACTTTATATTTTTTATAATAATACAAACAGTAATATATGTATTTACAATTTTGAAATATAAACAAATATTGCTTTATATTTTTTAAAATAACATAAAAATATGTTTTTAAATATTTTATATTTCAGTATTAAAGAAATCGATTTGGAACCGAAACTGGAACTAACCCTATGAGTAATGAGTAGGATATGAGTACATTAAGAACCGAACCGACAAATAGAATAGACTAATGAACTGGCGAGTTGCACTTCTAATTGTAAGGAAATGCTCCCTCCTAGAGAGGATGGAAGAAGGTTGCTAGACTTCTGCTAAAAAATCAGCAAGAATTGTCTTGAGTTGAACACCAATTCTAAAAGAGGATGACAATGCATTCCATTTTTTTTATTTTTTGTTACAAACGATATATTTTTTTTATTGAAATACTTTACATCATATCTCAACTTATCTTACAAGCAAACTCTAAAATCATTCTTAAAAAAATTTTCCAAGAGGGAGACAAGCTCCCCAATATTAACAAAAGAGACCACGGGCTCTTAAATAACAAGAGGAAGACAAAGCTCCCATTATCAACTCTTAAGGGAATAAAATCCCCAACCATCTACACGCTTTAAAACTGCGTTGACCAAACATCGCGGCAATGACGCGCACCAACTGCGCTGCTGCCCAGTTGGCTGTTACAAATCATACTAAAACAGCATCAATGGTAGAAAATGGTAGAAAATTAAGGGATTCTCCGCACGTCAAAAAAAAAAAAAAAAAAGCAGCATCAATGGTGGAAATTGCATGGTATGCATCACATATAAGCTCAACTGCATCGGCCACTTCATCAGAATATATGGTCATTAGTAAATGATAATCACGACTTCAACATGCTCAGCGCAATATCACTGTTATCCCCTGCAGCGTTTTAAGCAACCTCTACTCAAATGAAAACTATGAACAGTAGAACAAAATCGTCGAGCTTTTTAAAGGAAACAAAACAACATTCTGTAATAAGTGATCCATTGCTTTGGAGGCGGGGAAATTGGTTGCATGTCCTAATAAGAAGCAGCTGCTTGAAAGTGATAGAAATAGAAGGTGCCGATTTCGGGTCTTTGGGGACATCCCATTTCCTCACTCTGGCTTACTTCTCTCTTCTTCAAACTTATCAATTGCAACCTGCAGCTCGTCAGTGCCTCCAACAGCCCTCATTGTGTAGAAATACACCCCCAAAACAAAACCCGTCAGGCTTCCAGCCGTGATCCAGTTTTTGGTCTTTGGTGCAAGGCGGCTGAATCTCAGAGACGCAGACATCCTACAAGTAATAGTTGATGGTCATTGCCGTTCAATAACAATTGGTAACCTTTTTGAGAGGCAATGCACAGTAAGAAGATATGGCTGAAAACTAGATTTTCTTTGTTTCTTTGTTTCTTTGTTTCTTTTTTCTGCCCTTTTTCCACCAATTCTGCTCAAGTAGAACCAATCAGAAAGAACTCTTTTCAATCATGTTAATGAGGCAGTATCACTCGTTGTGCTTTTGAATATATGAGATCATCCAAGTAAAACACATAAGAGAGAACATCTACAGAACTCCTTTCACCCTTTTTTGATGATGTGAGTCAGACAGTATCATTTGGTACGCATTTGAATATGTGTGAAATGGTTGACAACCCTACCTATCTAACATTTTGTTGTTTCTGAATTGACAAAGGCAGGAAAGTAAAAAGGAAAGGACAGGTCAAGGCAAAAATATCATTACGGAGTTTCAACGTAAATTTCCTTGTATAGGGCAGGGTATGGGATTTTCTGAATCGTCTTAATAGGAAATAAAAAAGAAGTATTTCGAACAAAGAGCACATGTGAAGAATTAATCAACATAATGTGGACCGCAAAGAAAAAAAAAAAAAACCACTAGTGGTAACTAGGTAAAATATGCACATGTTGTTATTTTGCAATTAACAACCAACAAATCTTTGTAATCAACCAGGGGTGTATTTGGGAAGTGATAAAACTTTTGAATGAAAAATTTTTAGCGTAGAAGTTCTTGAATTGAGAGAAAATGATGTGATAGGGTAAGAGTAATGATGAAGAGTAAAAAAAAATAAAGTTCAAATAGATAGGTTAATTGTATAAGAAGTTGTGTAGAAAGAATTGAAATGTAGAGTAATTATATAGGAAGATGTGAAAAAATAGGATAGTTGTGGAGGCCAATTGAACTATGCACTTCATATACATTTGAAGTATAAACTAGCCCAATATAATTTCTTGTTTATAGTCCTTTATAGTCCTTTATAGTCCTTCCCTGAGAAATCTTTTGAAAGGAAAACAGTTTAGTTGACAATTTGATGCAAATACTTTTATTTGTTTTTTAAATACAAGAACAAACCTGCATAACTAGGTCTCAGATTTGGTAAGATATAAGGTTACTAACAGATGTATTTTGCAGATACTCAGTAATTAATAAAGTGGGCAACAATGACAAGCGAAAACCTTATCAACTTCCCTTTTCATTTGTAACATGAGCTAAATCGGTGTCAATGAAGGAATTGTCTCAAGAAAGAATGCTGGCAAAGGTATGCATTCTTTCTCTACTTTTTTTTCTTTTTAAGCTGTAATTTTCCATAGCACAGATATCTATTTTTACCAGACATGCATCTGCATATTTCATCAAGCACTAGAAAAGAAATCTAATAATGAGTTAGAAATGTTCTCCAACTACCCCATCTGCAAACTGTTACAAAAAGACGGGCGATAGGTCGTCACTAAAACAGCTTCGACGATTTCCCATAGGCTATGGCGCAATGAAACCCTGTTTCAGCATCATCACTGTCGAATCTTTATACAAATGGGGCAGCTAGGATATCCAACCACATCATTGAGACATTTCTTCATTCAAAGAATCGGTGCCCATGTCTTTATTGACACATCTAGCTATGGCCTAATCTCTCCAGTCCTCAAGTAGAATTAACTTCCAACCAAACCAATCAACCATCTTAACTTCCATGGCCCTCCCCACAAACCCCAAAAAGCAGGACCAATCTTATCTACGATTACCCACCATTTTTACTAGATTGGATTGGTGCAATGACCTGCTGACGGACAAGTCTAAATTGACAAAAATATCGAAGCAACGCGCCTAAAATTACAAAATTAGAATCAGGAAAAGGGAAAAACGAAGGTATGGTAATGGGATCCCAATAAATAGATACACATTGGGATGTGGGAATGGGAAAAAAAAATCATGAACGAGCGAATTTCATAAGAGGAGCCGTGAGCAACAGAGGGAAGGAACACCTGAAGTGCGAGGGACTTTTCTTGGCTGGCTGGCGCTTTCCGAGAGAGGGTTTTCGCTTCCTCCCCTACGCGCTACTGATACTGCCCTTATGACAATTGACAAAAGGCGGCACATAAACACAAGTCTCACGGGACGGTTTTGTTGTGATTAATTACGGGGAGGTTTGGTAACGTTAATTTGGACCGTAGTTCCATCTAATCCGTTCCATTTTTGAAATATGAAATTTTGATATGTGATGAAAAATTCAATTCATTCGTCATATTTAATAACATTTGTTAAGACTAAGTTTTACAAACATCTAATATACCTATGGGTTATATTTATATAAAAATATTGACATTTATATATAAATTAGGACAAATGTTTAGATGCATTCACGTATATATTAAAATATAATAATAATTTATAGAATCATTTATCAATATACTTGTTATATTTTAGATGGATTAGATGTTGAGAATACTATTTAAAAATTAATATTTAATATTTAATCATTTTATTATGTTTATTTTACAAGTTTGTTAATGAAACTCATATACAATAATACTAAATAAATAAAAGAATTTGTATAATAATATAAACGATGTTAAATACAATGAATGAAGTGAATTTTTAATTAACCTTCTAGATATTAAAAATAAAAAAGATTATATAGAAGAAATGTTTCATAGAATCATAGAAGCACATGAGGTAACTTTAGCATGTCATAGGATCCGTGGAAAATAAGAAAGAAAATCTTTTGAAATTTATATAATTGATATGAAATGATAGAAATAAATTTATAATAAATAAGGTAATTAGAAAGGAAAAATAATTAAATTATAGAGATAAAATTAAAAAATAAAAATATTGAATTATTAAATAGTTGGAAAATGTGGAGCGGTACATTTTCCATGGAATGCCATGGAATCTCCCACACATGCATGGCCACTGATGGAGGAGCCCATTGAAATTCCGTGTGTTGGATGCGTGTGGGTGTTTTTTCCTTTTTTTTTTTTTCTGTTCTGTTTTCTTTTTAGTGTTAACCGAAACCGAACAGAATTTTACAAACGCCTCTCTCAACGTATGGTCGACCGAATAAGATCGGAGTCCTTCAAAATTTTCGCTTGAATTTTTTCCCCTTATTTTGCAATCTTGCAATTTTTACAACGTAAGTGTTGATATTACGAAACAGGTTGTAGTTCTGTTCTTGTTAGATCGGGTGTACAGGGAGCGCAATTCTATACACCCGATGTATAGGATTGCGCTCCGGTGTGTACAGGTGTTTTATTATTATTATATTATTATTTTTTTTCATAAAAATATGGTCAAAGTATATTTAATTTACATAATTCACAGTTTTTAATAATATAAAGTTAACTAATATATACATATTTAAAAATTGAAAATTTTTAAGCCAACATTTTTGTTAAAAAATTAAAATTAAAACACAGACATGTACTAGTCCGTCAGCACTTAGCACAGACTAGCGGCATCATTACCAAAACTGAAAGCATCAAGAAGCTGGAGAAATCTGAAACCTAAGGACTAGCGTACCAAAAAATTAATCATGTTAGCTTGTGGATATTACATTTTACACTTCTAAAATCGAAGTTAAAATTTCAAGCCAAGGCATGCAACTCAGAGTCCCATTTAAATGAGGACTTTGGGAAGTTCATATTGGCATCGAAATAAGCCTAGTACTATGTGTATGTAAGTATGCGTTTTGGAACGTATACATGTTTAACCAGCTTAGGTGTTTTGAAAAAAGAAAAAAATTAATTTTTGTGAGCGCGTATGTAACCTCCATAATACCAAGATTTGTCTTTTTAGATTTTTGAATATACATTTTTTATAATTTCAAAAATTAAAAGTTTTCACCCTGATTTAACATTAAATGAAATTGAAAGCCGTCAATTTTTAAAATTATATGGGAATTTGGGTATATAAATTAAATATATAAATGTAGGCCCACTCACCACCCAAAAAAAAATGTAGGCCCACACAAAAATGAGAAGAATAAAAAATGGAAAAGGTTCAAACGTGAGGCTCAGTGCATATATAAGCATCCAATCAGTACTAATTAATAAATATTATTGTTGTTGTTGTTGGCACGGAGCAGTTCTTCATTTACGTTATTTATTTATAATTCTCACATCCCTTACAAATTACAAAATAACCGACTTCATCATGCTAACTAGGTGCTCGCCGTTCCCTTCATCAGTCAGCAAAAATAGAAAGTTTAGGAAAAGGGAGATCTAATTATAATAATAATAATAATAAAAATAAAAGTTTCCAGGAAAAATGGATACACCACATACAGTGGTCGTGACCTTGAGTTGTACGTTCTACTACAGCTTGGAAAACAAAGAAATCTTATGCCCAGCGAAGAATTTTCCGGTGGGCAGCTCGCCATGAGGAAGAAGAGCTATGGATGCCCCGATGCGGGCGGCATCGTCGGCGGTGTGGGTGCCCTGGCCGCCGGTCATGGACGTCTTGGTGAAGCCGGGGCAGTAGCAATTGACGCTCAACCGCTGGCCCTCTTGTCGCCGAGCCAATAGCCTGGAGTAGGCATTCAGTGCGAGCTTGGAGACGGCGTAGTCAGTCCACAGCTTTGGCCACCCTCCTTCGCCCCACCTCCCCTTCCTCACTTCCTCCAGAAATCCCTCCACAACCCCATCGATCAGCTCCTCTGACACTGCTTCCTCATCTCTTAGTACTTCTCTCAACCTTGGATTTGGGACTTTCTGCATGCAAGCATGTGTTTCATCCATCAAATCCCACTCTACAGAAAGAAACTAATCAGCTCGCAATGTAACTTACTGACATTGAGTAGTCCCAGCCGTGAACTGATGTTGAGAATTCTGCTCATCGACTCCGATCGTCGAAACAACGGCAGAAGGGCTTCCATCAGCAGCTTCGGCCCGTAGTAGTTGGTCCGCATCACCATCTCCGCGTGCTCCACCGAGTTCTCCCCGATCTCGTTGAAGGAAACGCCCGCGTTGTTCACCTGTCATTTCAACGGCCCAGATCATCATCATAATCATCCATGGGTTAGCATTTAGCAGAGGCAGAAAATCTACGCCGTTTATGCTTACAAGGACATCCAGCTGTCCAAATGCTTCTCTTAGCCACGACGCGAATGCTTGGATGGATGTGGGGTCCGCCACATCCAGCTGGCGGTATTCGACGGGAAGGCCTTGATCTGCCAGAGATTGAACGGCGTCGATCCCCTTTCGGATGTCCCTTGAAGTCAAAACCACAGTCAGGCCTAGCTCTGCCAGCTTCCGGACGAGCGAGTATCCGATCCCTTTATTTGCTCCCGTGACTACTGCTACAGTTTCCTTGGACCACCACCTGCGGTGCAGCAGGCTTGCACTAAGTGCTCTGTTTCCTTTTTTTATTTTTTTTATTTTTATTTTTATAAATAGCCATGAGGCACTGCAAACATTTATATGACTACCAAAATTTTACGGTAGAAAGCTAAAATTTAGTTACTAAGAAAAATCTAATTGCCAATAATTTGTGTCAAGCGTCGTATAGTTACTGCTAAAAAGAAATTAAGTTTTTAATATCTTATATTTTTTAATTAGGCAATCAAATTTTGATTTGGTCTTAAAAACATAATCATAAGCAAAAAGAATTCTTCTTTAGCATCTTAATAAGCAAGGAAATTTTTCCTAGTATGTACATTGTTATTGCTAATAAAAACGAATAAAGGTTGACAAAAACAAATTGTTGCAGTGAATCTAAAACTCCATGCATAATAATTGCTGTTTGTTTACTTTTGTAGTAATGAATTGAATATAAAAAATATTGGAAAGCTAGAAGTCTAAAGCTCCGAATTATGTTTTGATGTGTCATGAAGGCACCAAATTAAAAAAAATGCTAAACCCTGTTCTCCAGCGTCCAAGAATTAAATAAAAAAGTAACTTAAGTTAATTAATTTAAAAAAATTTCGAATATAATTTAAAATTCCAATGAAACTGTGTTTTTACCATCCATCTAATTTCCCCGCCCGCTGAAAAACATATTTTTAAAAAAGCTTTTAAAATTTTGTTTACAAAATAGTTTTCATAAGTATACATAATTCATAAATTAAGTTCTATTATTTTATGAATCACTTTACTATTTTATGAATTATGTAAGTATTTTTTAATTTTAACTTAAGGAACAATAGTTAAAAGAAACTAAGGGTGTGTTGTGTTGAGTTACACACAAAATATGTCAATGAAAATTTTTTAATAAAAAACTATTCACTCTCCATAACTACCTTATTTTTTAATTATTTTTTCACATTTTTCTATATAAACAACCCTACTTTTCAATTATTTTCACACAAATACCCATACAACTATCATATCTATTTTAACTTTATTCTCTTTACAATCCATTATTACCCTTATCATATCATATCACATCACATCATTTTTTATCAACTTGATAATTTTTACTCTGAAAAATTTTCATAAAAAACCTCCAATCAAACACACCCTAAAATGGTATGGACTTTGAAATTTAAAAAATTAAACAACTTAAAAGAATTATATAAACTTATGAAAACAGTTTTTTTAAAACAATATATTTTTGACTGGCTCACTGACTGGAGTGTACATTGGGGAGGGGGGGGGGGATCTCAACCCGAACCCAACTAACCTAACCAGCTTTATAATAGGGTTTTGAAAAAATGTAACTTATATAGCTAATTTGAATTGACCTAATTTTAAAAAGTAAGTTGGTTTGGGTTAGGTGATTATTAACTTAACCTAATTTCATATACTGGTATAAAATATAATATATTATTAAAAATAATCATACATTAGCACATAATATATAAGAATTAAGTAGATATTATTGTTTTGAAATAAAATTATTTAGTAATTATATTATTGTATAAGTTATAAATTGAAAAATATTTCTATAAAAGGATTAATTTTTATTTTTCATACAAATTTATATTTTAAAATAGATTTAATTAAGTAAAGTATTTTTAAATATTATATATTTATTAACTCAATTTTTAACTCGACCCGAACTGATTTTTATAGTGTTAAAATGAGATTAGGTTAAAGTATAAAAAAATAGGATTGAAAATACAATTGGATTAAGATTTTACATCGTTTATTAGGATTATATTTATTCTGATTTAGTCAACCTACCCGATTAACCCGTGCTTGAACACCTAAGAAGATCACAGCTTAACTTGTAATATAATTATAGGGTGTGTTTGGTTGGAGGTAAAACTTTTGATGAAAAGTTTTTGGAGTAGAAGTTGTCAAATCAATAGAAAATG
>JAXCLR010000001.1:81900392-81918422 GCA_035584095.1 Annona squamosa
AAAAATAATTAAAAAATAGAGTAATTATGGAGAGTGAAAAGTTTTAGACCGAAAAGTTTTAGTTGACATTTTTTGATACGAAACAAACGCACCCATAGTCTGTGGCCCGAGAGTCCAAACTCGAGTGGAAGGAGTTAATTGGGACTTGGGTTCCGTCCTCGAGCGTCGCACCTCTTGACGGTTTCGAAGCGTGCGCGAGCACAGCATACATACGTGCCGTCGGCATATTTGTCGGTGGTTATGTATATTTTAAGAGAAATTAGGCATGCGCGTTTATTAGAAAATAATAATAAAAAAAATAAAGAAATTCGTAAAAGATTTGGTGGTAAGAGCCTTCATGGTCATTGGTATTTAATTCAAACGATTATTTTAAAAATGCTTACCAATTTCCAAAAAATTATTTTATGTATTGTACGTTAATTTTTGAACGATGGAACACGTGTAGTGTAAGCATCCGTCACATGGAGCATTATGGCCTCCCACATGTCTACCAATCTCGGCTACGACCAATTTAGCTGACGTGCCAGATTTAGGGTTGCACAAAGGGTTTGCCCCCATACAAACCTTAAAATCTAAACATCAATCCAAAGCCTATTTAAAAAACCTAATTCCTAACTGGAAATCGATTTGGACTGCAGTTCTGATTAATAACTTTTCTTTTGAGTTTCAAGTAACAAGTGATCAACGAAATAATAATATATAACCTAACTAAAATTTCAAAATCATAATAAAAAGTAATAATGTATAATATGTTTCTATGAGGAATTTTAACTTTTCAAATTGAGATAAAAGGAAGAAAAATAATAAAATTGAAGATATATAACATTACTTGTATTTAATAGAATATAAAACATACTGTATACATCAGACTTAAATAATATTTTTTCATATTTATGTTACATTTGAATACATGTTTGTTTGTGATGTTGAAATTATATTATTTACATCACAAACATATATTCAAATATAAACATAAATATGAAGAATGTTGTTTAAGTCGAATGTATATAGTATGCTTTATATTGTATGTCAAATACAAGTAGAAAAAAATGGGAAAAGGGTTCTTGGGTTTTTATTTCCAAATCAGGTTGTTGGGATCAGGGACTGCATGATGCAACCATCTGTGTCGGGTTCAAATTACATCCTTGATCGGGTTTTCGACCAGCTGCAACCCTGATCCGATGATGGATAAAGACAAGCGGGTTAATTGGCTTAAATTAATACCAGCTGGCTAAATTTAGCAGCATTGAAGTTAGTAAGGACGGAGCATGGCATCGCATGGCATGTGAGAGAGTAAGAAGCTTAGGTGTATGGAGAGGAGAGGATCAGATCAGAGGAGAAGCATGCTGATGAGAAGGTTGAGATGAATGGAGAGGTAGGAGATAAATCAGAGAGATGCAGGCAGGCAGATAAGAAGGCGGAGAATGTCAACATATGGATAGAGACGCAGGAGAGAAGATCAGAGAGGTGCATGCACGGTGATCAGAAAGGTTTAGAGAGAGAGCAAACGAGTTAAGAGTAAGATCCCTAACTGGATAAGCCAATGAATTTAAATCGAAGTATGATTTGGGTAATGATTCAGCAACGAATGAGAGGCGAGAGGCTGGTAACTTACCTTGGACTGATGATGGGCGGAGAGTGTGGCTCGCTGGTTCCCATTGCAATGGGAGAGGGATGAGAGAGAGCGGGAGAAGGGAGGAGGTGTGCCATACTAGTCGAAACAGGAGCTAAGGTGCTAAGAAAATGGAGGGCCGTGGGGTTGGCGCTCTGGCATATTAATAAGCATGGCATGGGAATCTCGCTTCTTTCTAAAAAGCTCGAAGAATAAATTCCACTTCTGGTAGTCGACCGAGCTAGACTGGACCAACCGGTTCCACCCCTGTCCGACCAATGACGGTCATACTCTGGTTGGTTCAATTAGTTCAATAAGAAGAACGGTCCGGGTTTAACCGGAAAGCTTGACAACCGATTGGACAATTGTTTCGACCCTCGGTCAGGTTTTGATTACGCTGCCTAAAATCAACCTATGTCAACTAATCCCTCATTTACACTGGAAAAATTTGTCTTCGGAACCTTGTTGAATTGTTTTTCAGTACTGTTATTTGGGCTGGATTTAGAATAAATGCATAATGAAAATGCATCAGTACAAGCTTAATATGCCCACAAGGAAAAAAAATAAAATTAACTCATAGTGTTGGCACAGACTAATGTAGGATGCAGAGAGTTGCATCGGCCGTCTTCATTATGATTCATCTACAAATTCTCTATCCATCCGATATTTTATTCCGAGAGAATTGATGACTAACATCCTTTAATCAAGAATTTCCCTCCACCAAGATGTAATTATAGGGTGGTAGCGTTGCCTTGGTGGAGAGAAAAATATAAAAGTGGAAGGTAAATTTTTTTTTTTAAAAAGTATAAAAGTAAAATGAGCATAATAAGATAGTTCTTATGTGTGAAAATAATTAGAATACAAGAGTAAAGATTCGAAAAAGTAGACCTAATCACGTAATTAAGATATCAATTTTTTTTTTTTTTTTTGAAAAGTGTATGAGAAAAATACAGATAATAGCTTTCTGCTTATGCTCGCTACCAAGTAGACCCATAATCAGTTTGACTTGGGATGCACATATATTTCCAAGTAACATATTGCGATTCAGTTCGTGTGAAGATGACATGCAATGGAACAAAGATTTAATCAAAGAAAACTGCAAAAGTTTCCTTTGTTATAGTTATATTTCTCGCCATTGTTGTCGATTAACAAATTGATTAGCATCTTTTGGGTTACTGGTGCGTATTTCAGCAAACCAGACACAAACCTTCATTGATTTCATCCGAAGCCACGAATAGATTAATGCGTATTTTAGGAAAGGAATTTTAAAAATAATCAATTAGTGAAAGGTCGCCCAGAAACATCCGAGGCTTAGGGTGGCCGGCACCATCAAGCTCTAGACGTGAAGCTAGTGCGTCTACCACCAACGTCAGTTCACGTTGTACGCTAACTTCTGTATAGCTCCACCTCCACCGAAGCATAAAGCTTCTAAATTTAGAGAAACCAAAGAGGAACAAAAGAAAGAAAAGAAAAGAAAAGAAAAAGCTGCAGCACCACAAACAAGTGAATGAAACGCTTTTTGGACTTTGGAGGAGCAAAATACCTTCTTCTCAATTCAACCTTGACATTATTGCACGGAATGCAACCAGCATTCTCATTAGCCCCAATCTCGTTTGCAGCTCAAAACAAAGCAAACAGCACAAAAAACCAGCCTTCTAGCTGTGCTCAATCTTGGGCCGGCTTACGCATTTAGCATGAGAACTGTTGTCTTAGCTAGCGAAGTAATTTTATAGTGTGTTTGGAAAGTGATAAAACTTTCCAATGAAATTTTTTTGATGTAAAAATTTCTAAAATTAGAGAAAATTATGTGATATAATAAAAGTAAATATAATGAGTAAAGATAATAAAGTTAAAATAGATAAATTAGTTGTATAAATAATTTTATAGAAATGATTGAAAAGTAGAGTAGTTGGATAAGAAGATGTGATGTAAAGAAATAATTAAAAAATACAATAATTGTGGAGAATAACAAAGTTTTAGGGTGAAACAAATACACCCTCAGTTTATAACATAATGATGGCTGAAGCCCAGTTAAATAGATACTTAACAAGCAAACATGTGACCCGCATTCTTCTTTCTCACAAACCAAAAATGATTCTATCCTACTACCCTGACGGCCCAATGTGCTTGATACAGCCATCCATGCATGCCGATATTTGCGCGTCTCGTTTCCAAGTCCTGGACTATAAGAAGAATACAAGATGGCCCTCGAGTTCGAAGAAATGATCCATCATCAACATAACATATATAAACACAGATACAGGCAAAAGTCCTTGTTTAGAAAACACTATACACTGCAATAAGAAAACATCGAAGGAAACGCAGATCTTATTTATTTTTTCAGAAGCGGGAGTGGCTCATCTGAATAAGGTTCATACTCAGGCTGCATTTTTTCACATTCCTCTCTTATTGACTCAAAAAGAATTGTAGACAGATACCTCTCACCAGAACTGGGAAACAGAACCTGCATTTCAGTTAATATCAAGCCAATGGAATAACAACAGCAAAATGGAGTGCAAAGACCAAATTAAAGCAATTGACTAGAATTGAGGATTTGTTGGGTAAAGGAAAGTAGGGAAAAGATTAAGGAAAGTGGAAAAATGAGAAACCTAAAAATGAGTTTCACTTCACGTGTGTTACAATGTCATTTTCCTTAAGGTAATTTTGTTACTCTCACTGTTGATTAGGATAATATGCAACTGCCTTTAAGAAATAAAAAGTGAAAGTGTGTTTAGGAAGTGATAAAACTTTTGGAAGAAAACTTTTTAGTGCAAAAGTTTTTGAATTGGAAGAAAATGATGTAATATGATAGGAGTAATGATGAGAAATAAAGAGAATAAAATTAAAATAGATAGGTTAGTTGTATAAGTATTTGCATAGAAATAATTCAAAGGTAGAATAATTATATAGGAAAATGTAAAAAAATAATTAACAAATATGATAGTTGTAGAGAGTAATAAGTTTTAGATTGAAAACCTTTTGTATTAAACAAACATGCCCAAAAAACCAAACCAAATAGGAAGCAACACCTCTTCTTGGGCACTTGAACACTTGATACACAGGAAAACAATCACTTAGATGAAATGGATACTTTGGTCTTCATAACTGGATACAATGTTGGATGGAAAGAATGCCTTGAGAAGATGTCTGTTGATGTTGATACTGCTGCCAGTCAGCCATATATAGATCTTTTTTGTGTAACTGGTGAACGTTACCAGCCCAATGGTCATATCACATTGAATGGTGATGTGCAGCCAACATTCACGCCCGACAGTCAAGAGGTAAAAAGAGTAATGTTCCCTAGACATTGTAAGCTAACGCATGTTACCATGTGGCTATATGCATTGTATTATATTGAAACATACCCAACAGGATTAAGAAATGTTAATCAAGAAAGTACCCCAAGTGAACTATTCCAATATGTTTATACTTTCATTCATCAAAGTGAAGAGATTGCATGCTAATCAAATTAAATCAGGATGGAAGACAAAAAGGCATTCCTCCTATATTCCTATTGGACTTCTAGGACCCAACTGAATAAGAAAGAATTAAACAGGGTAACTACAGTGCTAATTATGTTTCATGAAGATATACATTAGCAAGTCAAAGAACATATTCGCAGATGAGGATGTGAGGATGTACAACCAAATGGCATTAGAACTATTGGGTACAAGAGAATGTATCTGTGGGAATTTAGGAGCATCATTACTAAACCGTAAGAAGAGGAAAATGGACCTAGACCTCAAATGCAGAATACTTGGGCCTCATTTGGTACTGCTTTGCAGGGCTGGCTTTTTCTTCTGACAAATTGCCTATACACTTCTGGTCAAAATGATATTTTTGTGCTTGTCGGATGCACACTTTTTACCTCCTAATTTGCTGCAAAAATAAGCAAAAGCGTACCACCTATCCAAATGAGCACTTGGATTTTTCTTGGTGGCTTGAGGAAAAAAGTGGAGAAGCCTCCTAAACCCATAGCCAAATGAAGCCTTAGAAGCATTTGAGAGAGCGAAAGCCTCGTAACTCAGCCACTCTAATCAAAGTCAAAGCCTTGAAATTTATCACAGGTCTCCTGACATGTGCGCGTTTCACATATAATCTCAAAGAAGAGTCCATAAATATTGACACGTACCACCACAAGTTTTCCTGCATTCTCATGTCTCTTTGCAACCATGATGGCTGCACATGCAGCAGCTCCAGAAGATATGCCAACCTACAAATTAAGTTTAGGAAGAATTTCAATTACGTAAACATGCAAAACAACCATCAAATATTCCTGCACCTGCACAATAGTTGATTGCATGCATGCCTGCAAAAGAATAGGAAGATTTTTTACTATATGCCTACTTGTTCCTATGCTCGACCCATTATTTTTTTAGCAGATTAACACAGTTCTTAACTTTCTTAATTCTGTGCAAGGTGAGAAGAAGTTAATAGTACAGCAGCTGTGGTCCAGCATTAAATAGCAGGATACCTCACATACAACTATTCTTTCTAGGCTCATTTATCGGCTTGTTCATCATCTGAATCATGAAGGTGTTCAAAACTGTCCACAAGGTTGTTAACATGTTTGTCACACTTTGAAAATTGTTCTCAACGGCATTCGGGATGGAAATTGCATGGATGGATACATGAATGAAGAATCTATGATTTGTAAAATATCCAATCAAACAAGCAACTAATAAACATCATCAAACTAGGGTAAAATGTTAAAACTCTACCAACAAGCCATCTTGAAGAGCCAACTGCTTTGCCATATCAATAGCTTCATTGCTTGAAATCTGCAACACACAAATAATGAGATGACAGGACCAAGCAGTAAACGCACCGACAGTTCTTTCCAATACAAATAAGTGAACTATTACATTAATCACTCAAAGTTATTATAAATTATGCTTGCAGTGTGACATGAGACATTGGTGAAGAAACCAATTTTTTGCAAATAAGCAATACAAACCTGCAAGTTCTATGTGAGAGAAGAATAAAATATAAGAAATTAAATTATCTGTGAATCATGAGCAATATGCATTCCCCTGGAGTGTGATGCCTAAGCTACATGAAGTTATTATGAGAGATACTTCTAGATTCCAGAGTGGACATGATTGGCTGCACCATCTGTATTTCCACAATATCCTGCACACTTTTACTGCCTAACTGCACTGCTCAGTGTAAAACATCTTACTCGCAGAACACATTACCATCTACCTAGCATCAAGTGCATCGAATATTCAAATTGGCTGAAATCCAGCTCCTACCACTGTGAGAGTTGTTATTTCTCATTTTGTATGACTTTTAGATATTTTTGCGAACTACATGGTATTTAGGATAGGTTTGGCAATATTATTTAAACTATGTGCTACATAGCTTCATTATTCAAAATGCTAAGCTGTATGATTGTTCTTAAAATTTGGTAGAGTGAGGGACTGGCAAATGTCAGTGACAGGGATGAAAATGTAAATTTGGTCATCACACAAGACAGTGGATACAAGATAAACAAGTAAACATGGGGAAAACAAAACATTTCTCTAGGATCTTGTCTAGAGTGTGAGATGAAAGTCTAAACAAAAGTGGGAGGATACCTCTAAGATTTCGTCAACAACTTTCATGTCTAAATTCCCTGGTATAAAGCCTGCTCCAATGCCCTGAATCTTGTGCGGACCTGCATAGTCATGACCACCAAAAAAGAAAAAATTGAATGAGAAAAGAAAAAAGCAACGGATAAACTGCCAGATCACTAGAAACATCAGTAGCTGAAGGCAAAAACAGAACAATCATTCTTTGGCAGTACCGGGCTTTCCTCCTGAAATTACATTGCTCTCCAGAGGTTCAACACCAATTATCTGAAGTTTCATTTAATTAAGCAAAGATGGTTAGGAAAGTACAAACTCTGCATCTAACAATGCAAACCTAAAATGTCATTGTGCACAACAAAAGTAGACAAACAAATTTATGATTATGCAGACCACCACTTGCTAAACTGTAGGCCCACCTAAAAGGCTCAACACATGTTCCTGCGACCCTTTCAATTTTCATTAGGTTTCTAGGACCCCAAACATACCCAGCCCATGTTCAGAAACCTAGATCAAAAATCATCATGGGGCACATTTGTCTTATCTTGGGATAATTGACTTTTCATAAAAATGATTAGATCATAGAAGGTCCACTTGGATACTAATTTTAAACTACATCTACAGTCAAAGAAAATAATTCTCTTTTTAAATAATTTTATATAGGTTTTATAGGTGTAATTTTTTCCCAAGTTACAGTCGGTTTTCCAGCGAAAGTAAATTAGTCTCCAAGAAAAATTCTTCTCCCTTGGCTTTAAAAGCCATTCATCAATCACTCATTTACTGCCTCACAAATTTATCATCTCTCTCCCTCCCAGGTCCCATCTCTCACCCATATCTCCCATCTGATATTAGCCTTACATCCCTCTCTCCCTCTCTTGCACTCTAGATGAGTGCACATAAAGTTTGAAGTTAAAAGTTGGCTATCCAATGCCAGAAGTTTACAGGAAATTTAAAATGCAACATGGAGTCATGGACACTGAATTTTAAACTGAGGCAATCACCTGTTAAGAAAATGACTTCCGACAGCAGGTTGCATCCTAATGGAATCGAAAGTTCCTCAACAGCTAACTATCCACTTTGCCACTTTTACGGTCCAAGAATTAATGAGACAGCTGACGAATTTGTAGATTGTGCTATGACCCAGGATGCCAGAGTTTAGAATTGACAATTGACTCCTGAATAAAGACAACAGCCTTTGTCCAAGTCTGACAATTAGTTTGCATGTCCTATCTGAATATTGATGATCCTAGAACTTGCCTGACCGCCTTGGAAAGGTCTCTACATAAATCAAATATCCTAGCATTGAAAGCCCTTTTGCCCCTTTTGCTATTTATGCTACGGACTTGCATCACGTCATACCTTAACTTCCGGATTTTGTTCTTTTAGAAAACGACCAACACCAGTAATAGTTCCCCCAGTTCCAATACCAGCAACAAATATAGCCACCTTGCCATTTGTATCTTTCCAAATTTCAGGTCCAGTTGTTTCATAGTGTATCTGCATGCCATTCATAAAGAACAAAAACTCAACAAACAGAAACTCCGGATT
Source organism: Annona squamosa (assembly GCA_035584095.1). Taxonomy (NCBI): domain Eukaryota; kingdom Viridiplantae; phylum Streptophyta; class Magnoliopsida; order Magnoliales; family Annonaceae; genus Annona; species Annona squamosa. The sequence goes on from JAXCLR010000001.1 coordinate 81,909,123, forward strand.
TGTTTCAAGAAATAGAGATGAATCTGCCAGAGAAACCTTTTACCTTCGGATTTGCAGGGTTGTCAAATTGCTGAGGGATGAATGAGTTTGGAATTCCCTTAGCAATCTCTTCAGATTTCTGAATTGATGCAATTGCCCCCTTAGCTGCATTTGTTAGTACCAGCTCTGCTCCAAATGCCTTCAAGACAACTCGCCTTTCCAAGCTCATAGAATCAGGCATTGTTAATATAAGCCTATATCTTTTTAAGGCAGCAATGAATGCAAGACCAATTCCTGTGTTCCCACTGGTGGTTTCGACCAAAGTACTCTAAAAACAGGACAAAAAAGTGCTTGCTCAGCAGATACATGACTTTGTTTCATCTCAATAAACTAGATGCATGAAAGAGCTTAGACCTTGGTTTTTACCTTTCCAGGTGTTATAAGTCCCTTCTGTTCTGCATCAGCTATCATGCTGTAAGCTATCCTGAAGATAAAAAGGGAAGAATGACAGGTGTGTTTTTTGCTTGCCTACTTCTTATCATTCTACCCAAGATACCAAAATCACCAGGAATGGAATGGTAAAAATATCAATGCCTAACCTATCTTTCACACTGCAGCAAGGCTCCATGCCCTCAAGCTTTGCAGCAATTTTTGCCACGGTACCCTTTGCAACCTTATTGAGATAAACCATTGGCTTCTTCCCTATCAGCTGTCATTAAGACACACGTACAGACAACTATTGGTATGTTCTTCTGTTGAAAAACCAAAGTTGGAATATTTCTTAAAAAACCATCTTCGACGGGAGAGACAATCATCATGAAACTTGCATCAACTGTCCAGAAAGGTTATTGTTTAGCACCTTTGATTTTCAGTTCTCAAGGACATTTTCAATGACATTGCCAAATATTAAACTGAGTCCAATAGACAATATCCATCAAAAGGAACAACATTTAGACAGATAAATATAATACAACGACAAAAATTTCCATGGATTTGTCAAGAAAACAACTTCTGGTGAATGGAGAAGAGAACAAATCATGAGATAAATCATAAGTTCTTTGCTCTTTAGAAAATGCAAATCTCCTATCCGTCTTCAGCACTCTACTCTAGTCACGATTCAAAGAAATCATACGAATACTCGGAATGAAATTTCTGAAGCAAAAGATGTCCTACTTTGTAAATCAAAACATTAAAACGAAAAAGTGAAGTAACGATGGGGAAGTTGCAGTTTTTGACGGTCACCTAGATAAGACTACTCATAATGCATCCATCACCAAAGCATTAGAAATCTGAAATAAGCAATAAAAGGTCGTAGAAAATTAAATAGAAGATGCCTGCGCGCATTTCGAAATTTCCATAAAGTCATCAGAAATTCACAATCATCTTACCAAAATAGCACATACCTGCGTGACATCTTCGGCCATGCTATGCCCTTCGATGGAATTGGGATGGTATACAGAGGGAGAAACGGCACTTCCGCTCATCTCTGCAGCCTGCAGACTGCACTGTAGATATAATTTTGAGGCAAAACAAAAAACAAAAAACAAAACAAAACCACAACGACGGACGTCGACAAGATGGAAAGGCTCGTAATATTGTATGAGACTCCTAGACAGTCATACTTGCGAGTTCACCACCATAAACAGGTAATTTCACAAGTGTTTGCGCGCCCGCGTGTACCTTTCAATGAATAGATGGCTGTGTAATTATGTTAATTATTTTTACTCAAAAAAATATGTTAATTATTTTTAGGGTAACTTTCAAATATATCCAAAATCTCACACTTAATTTTCAAATGTCTCAATTGTCAAGAGGTGTTTCAAAAGGACTCGAATGAAATTTGAATTCCCATTTTTTATTTATGATACAACTATATTTTCAATCCAGTTTTTTCAATTCTTAACCCACATCATTTCATTTTCATTATAATTTTTCATCTCATTCAAGCTTATTGAATCATTCTAAACAAGTCCTAAACAGTTAAGAAAGGGTAGCAACTAGTGTGTAAAATGAGAAAATTGCATATATTCTAATTTGCAATCCATACCTTTTTCTATGAAAGCAATTAATGCCTTGCTTTTAATTGGTAATGAAATTAAGGCTCAAATGCATATTAGGTCCTTAGTTACAAATCCGAATAGAAATTAGGGATAAGCAATTCTATCCTTTTGTAGACTAGCTAATGACGTATTTAACATATTCTTAACAACATAGTTATATATGAGATTTTGTGCAAAATAAATGAGTATAAAGAAGGCGTTTTCCAGCTTGGTAACTCATGTAGCGGCAGCTCATCATGGGTTCAAGTCTCTTGATGGCGGAAGGTTTCACCTGTGTGGGAATTTATCTTTCCTAAGTTAGAGGTTGGAGCTTAGTCTTCTATGAGTTTTTTTTTTTTTTTTAAAAAAGATACATATGAGTAATTAATAAAAGAATTTCTTTTTATATCTCAACATTTGCACATAATTCCTAATATATCTATAATATTTTACAAATTTCTCTTATGTCTATAACATTTTATTACAAATTTCTATTATACTCGTGTTATTAACATAACTATTATCTATCCTATTGAAAAATAATTCTATATTTTAAAATTTTTAATGAAAATAATTCAACTTTCGTATGACTCTTAAATTATTTAATGTCATATATTAATGATTTACTGTCATTAATAATTGAGTCATGTTAATGTTACATTAGCTAACTTAAAAATTTTAAATGAATAAAATTATCTTTTTAATAAAGTAGATAATAATTGTATTAACAATATAAGCATAAAAAAATTTAGAATGAAATATTACAAGTACAGGAGGAAATTATGAAATATTATAGTTATACAAGGAGTCAAAGGCAAATATTATGGACATAGAAAGAATTTTCTCATCATTAATTGAATTTGCGATGAGTTGATGGTTGAATTGGATGAGTTTCAAGGTCGGCTCAAGCTAGTTTTGACCACAAACAAAAGGGATAAACAAATAATGTAGAACAAAACTCGCTAAATAGAATTTTAAAAAAAATATTGATCATTTACAACTAACATGCAAGTATCAAATTGACAATTAGCTGCGAGTACAATTAGTCACTGTTCCATATGTGGTGTGTGTTTGTTTATGTATAAAAGTTTTTAAACTAATTTTTTTTATTATCTACAATTATTTTATTTTAAAATATTTATTTATATTTTTCTATGTAATTATCTTACTTTTTAATTATTTTTATATAATTGTTTATTCAACTAATTTATTTTTTAATCAATTTACCCATCATTATCCATACTATATTATATTATTTTATTCGGTTTGAACAACTTTTGCACTATTCAAAAGTTTGATTACTTTCACTGATAATAATAAAAAAAAGTTTGTTCACTTCCCTAAGACACCGGGAGCTTCAGTAGAGTAGCATTCTGGTGCATGCGGACTTAGGGGATGTTTGGACAGGTATAAAATGATAGGAATGTGGGAAATGATGGGAAATGAAAAAGAAAATTTTTTGAAAAATGTGTGATTGATAGGAAATGATAGATGTATAGTTGGAATAAATAGGTTTGTTGTATATAGTTAGTAGGGAAAATAATTGGAATGTAGGGATAAAAGTGGAAAAAATAGTATGATTGATAGAATAATAATTAGCATTGGAAAACGAAATAACATGTAAAAACCACGGTTGCCATGTTTACACCCATCCTATCGTCCCCTTAATGTCGGAGCGACTGAAATTTTTCGTCGGCCATTATCTGTTCCATCATCTGCAGCAAAGAAAAGCGAGACAAATGATATACAGCAATTGATCGAGACGAAATAACTTCAAATTAACTAATTAATTAATCAATTAAAAATGCATAAAATAAGTTCAAAGCCTACAACATCCTTAAGTGGAATCTTTATTTTCATTGTCAAATAACTTTTTTATTTTCAATACAACTTTTTATATTTTTAATTACTACAACTTTTTTCAAATTTTGACGAAGAATTAAAACGAATTTTTATTTTTGAATACATATTATTACATTATAATCTTAACTAAAAATTGCGGATATATTTGGGGAGTGATAAAATTTTTAATAAAATATTTTTAGTGTAAAAGTTTTATAATTCAAAAAATAATATGACATAATAAAAATAATGATAAAGAATAGAGATAATAAAGTTAAAATATACACATTAGATATATGAATTGTTGTATAAAAAATAATTGAAAAGTACGTAGTTGTATAGTAAAAAGTTAAAAAAAAATTAAAAAATAAAATAATTATAAAAAATCAAAAAATTAATTAAAATATTTAATAATATTTTTATGTAAATAAACACCGTTTCATTTAAAAATTTTATTTTCTTTGGAATGCTCCGTGAAGTAATTGCGATTACTACCTTGTTGACTCTAAAGCGCGTTGCAGAGCTTAGAGCATTAGGCTTTGCATTTAGCTGCTGTGAGAGAATCCGGTGCTTAGAGGCACTTCTCCCTGCAAACGAACATGCAGTCGGTGAAATATGCGTTGGCTACTTGGGTGTCTTGGGTACTCTACGTGGGAAATATTACGCGAGAAGCATGGGCGTATAAATTTTCAAAGTTCATTAATTTATTAATTAATAATTATGTTTTTACTTATTTTACTCTATATTTCAATATTTTTCTCTCTTACTATACTCAGTAATTATTCTATTTATTTCATCTTTACCCATAATATTTCATGTCAATCACACAATTTACATAATATTTTACTTTCCACTTCTTATTTTATCTCACCATTCCTGCAAAAATTACATATCAAACATTGCCAAGGATGTGGGCAAAGGCCAATCTAACCATCACAACACTACTCTTTCCTAAATCAAATGCGATTTTCTTAATTTTTTTCTCCAAGCAAATGTAATTAATTGATCTTTCTTTTCTCTTGATTATAGCTTGATGTAAATCAAGTGTTGTCATTAAAAGCATTATGATTATCAATTTAATTAAAATTAACTAAAATACATTAAAACTAACATTATAAAATAATGATGAGTTAAGTCAAACATATAAAAAGCCAGTAAAGTTTTAAAATTATTTAGATTTGCTTGCAATAAGAAAATGAAATTAACAATAACTTAAATCTAAACTAAGAAAGCAATTAAATGATTGTAAAATAAAATTTAAACTATTAAAATAATAAATAAAAATGTATTAAATTTAATCCAAAATTACAAAGCAAGAAATAAAACATTAAATAAAGCAGAAAATCTAACTCAAAAATTATAATTATTAATTTAAAAACTACAAAATACTTAAAACAAACTGAAAAAAAAAACAAAAAAAAACTATGACATAAGACTTATATTGCTTTTCCCCGCTTGGTAGGTAGATCCCATGAGAATGGATGTCCGAATAACAGGGTAGAAGGTGCTGTGTTATGGGGTTTTGAGGACCTTTCTTGTACAGCGTTGGGACAACCCTTGCTAATTTTGAGCATCCAATGTGGGACTCCTTAACCAACTGAGTCGTGCTCAGTTGGTGGCCATAGCGGTAATAGGGCATTTGCGGAGCTGTGGTCAGGGGTTCAAATCCCATGTTGGAATTTCGGCCGGGAAAATGTTGTGGGAGCTGTGGTCTTCCTTTGGCTTAGTGGAAGCTGTATCTTCCTAATTCTTTGGTGGAGCTATATCTCTAAATTTCTTTGGTGGAGCTTTGTTTCCAAATTTCTTTGATGGAGTTATGTATCTCCAAATTTCTTTGGTGGAGTTATGTATCTCCGTATTTGTAAAAATGTCTTAGAATTTCAATATAATATGTGTTAAGATGTATGTAAATATAATAATAAAAAAATAAAAATGTGGGACTCGTTTCACTATGGACTCCTTGTATTTCGCCTTTGCCTTAACACTTCCCTGCTTTTTCACTCGGCACATATTGCGCGGCAGTCTGGATTATGGGGCTGCAAAATTTTAAGCCTGCAGCCAGACTTGGGCGTGGCCGCTTTCAGGTGGGCTGGCGCAGAGGAAGGCGGTTGTGCTTGGTCCGTTGAATGGAAGCTTGGAATTGGGCGGTCGGTATTGTTGCTGCAATTGACGGAAGAGGGCTGGTGCGGTTTGGGTTCGCCTGCTGCTTTGTTGGGTTTAGATTGGTAGAAATCGATGGCCAGATGTTTTCGTGGTGGACTGCAATTGGGTATACTTGGATTTTGGTGGTTGCTTGCAGAGGATGATTTGAGCTTTTCTTGGCTGCCGGGTGAATCCATGGCTGCCGGTTGGGGTTTCGGTGGAGACGTGGATTTTGCAAAAGGGCTGGTCACGCCTACTGATGAAGAGGCGTCTGATGGAGAAGGTGCTGGACGATGACTGCCGGAGATAGGTGCGTGCTGGAAAAGGGAGCTGCTGTTTGACCGGATTTCTGCTGTTAAAACAAGATGCCGCAATTAACGGTACAGGCTGGTTTGCAGCTAGGCTTCGAACGAGGCTAGAACTTGAGCTGCTGAAGGTGGTCGGAAATAGGTGCTGCCGTCATCAATGGAGGTGGGCAGGGGGCGATTGAAAAGGAGCTGCTCGGTTTTCTGTTCTGCCGGGCGGAGGGATGGTGGACGGTTTTCTTGTTTTGAGGGGAAGCAGCGGATTGGGGGAATAGATTTGGAACAGCTAACGGATGAAATTGCAGGGGCGGCCATTGTTGTTGCTATGGTTGGACGGCGTTGCAAGGGAGAGGAATGAGGTTGCTGGTCTGGGGACGATGGAGTACCGAACTGGTGCTCCGATAGTGCACTTGCGTCCGTGTTCATGCAGGCTCCTCAATACATGGTCTGCACCATTAAAATGCATGTTAAGAATTTAATAAGTTAATAAATTGGCCTACATCATTTTAAACCTTCGTATTTTATTTTTAAATAATTAAAAATTACCTTATATCATTTTTTATCATCAAAGATGTATTTATTTATAATTTCAATTTTTTGTTGTACGATGAGCTTTCTCAAAATATTACGTACCGTCAATTGTAATTTTACCTCTAAATCATTTAGATAACTAGCAAATATTCCGAGTTATTAATATTTTTTTAGCTTTCTCAATTTTAATTAATATGCATAGTTTCTTCATATCTTTCAAAAAATTAATATAAAATAGCCATTTTGTACTTTCTACTAAATATTTTCGTATTATAAAATAAGTTTCCTAATTAAAATTTTATATAAACTTTTCTAAATACTTTTAATCATTTTTGGCCTGTTTAATTCATTTTCTCATATTTATGCAAAATGACTTATTTTATAGCAAAAATGGATATTGTGCAAAAAAATATAATATTTCTGAAATTTTACATAAAATATGTGTTTAATTAACAATTTTATATTTAAAGGTGTGAAATTAACATGAAAAATTTGAGACTTATCACAACTGCTGTTGTTTGCATTGGAAAAAAGTCTAGGATTTGTCCGAATACAACTTCCTTTGTTTTACCTAATGATTTGTTGTGAATTTCTTGGTTTTAGTTAATCCCTCATCTAATCTTTTGTAATTGTTATATATATATATTTCTACTTACTTTTGAATGAGTCTTTAAGAGGATTGATTACAGAAAGTAATCTTATTAACCTGAGCTAAACAAATATTTCACTTAAGACTGCCTCAAAAAACTCATTTGTAATAATTTTTTTGTATTTTTTTCATATACTTACTTATCTAAGTGTATTTAACATATAAATTGAGTTTTATCATTTTTAGGTATGTATATCTATTTTTTTGAGATTTTTAAAGATAAAGGTATTTTAAACATAGATGTTTAAAAATCTTTTAAAAATATACATAGATATCTAAAAATGGTAAAACTTGATTTATATGTTAAATACACTTAAACAAACAAATGTATACAAAAAAAATAAAAAATATTGTAAATAGATTTTTTAAGATAGGCTAAGCAATATACTTACTTAGGTCGGGCTAATAACATCATTCCTCTTAATTAAACCATCAAACGCAAAGTAAATGACCGTGCATGTGTACATAGATGCATGATTATATATAATATTGTATATGCCCTTATAAAAATAAAAAATAAATATGAAAAAAGCAAAACTTGATATATTAATTAAATACACTTAGGAAAATAAGTTTACGAAGAAAAATTAAAAAATGAAATAAAATAAAATAAAATAAGGAATAAATATTGCAACTTAATCATACATACTATATATCTTATGACCCATTCATCAGTTCTTTACAAATTAGAAAATGCAAATCTGCTATCAGTCTTCCCACTCAGTCTCAATTCAAAGAAATCGCACGAATACTCGGAATAAAATTTCTTCAGCAAGGAGAGCAAGGGAGGTTCCTACCTTAGTAACCTTATAAATCAAAACCAGTGAAGTTCAAACGCACAACAAATCTGAACAGTTAAAGTCGCGATAAACGCGTCAACCTCGAAAGGATGCACGTGTTTGCACGCTCGTATGTTTTCTGAATAATGATTATGTTAAAACATGGCAAACCTGTGGACATATTTCTAATATGGTAGACTTAGAAAGACACCGTTAAATTATTCTAAAGTTGCTCTTATAGATGGTTTCGCAATGGAGCAATATTCTCAAATAATTAATAGCACTTAATATATTTATTTATTTATTTTTATTCTTTGTATTTACAACTCAACATAAATACATATTCCAATCTAGGAGTGTAAATCTAATAATATAACATTATTCAAAAAAATAGAAGATAAACTTCTCATATGTTGGTGCTTCAATATACTGAGCGACACTCTTTGTCAATCGTGCCAGTGGTTTAGTACCTTTATTTGGACTAGTGCATCATGCATGATTCTACTGTACATATAGAGAGAGTAGAACCGAATATATCTATAATATATATATGAGAAAAGAAATGACAAAAAGATTTTCAACAAATCTTTTTTTATTATAAGATCATGAAATAATGCAATTGTATAGCGTATACAGAAACTAAAGCAATCAATTGAAATGATGTACAACGTAACCAGCCCGCGCGCACATCATTCTTGCCGCTATTTGATCGTAGTGTTTTTCTTGAATTGAATACAGTTATCGACTAATCGCATGCGGCAGATAATTGAGATTGATACGACAACCACCTGTATATATGTATGTGTTTATATCTAGTAGGGTCTGTCTCCGATGTAATTCCCAGGCGGATAGTATTCACATGTGATGTAGCTTCTGCCGCTGTCGCAGATGATCTTTGCACACCCCACGCTCTGCGTCGTCCGCCACACTATCTGCGTGTAGTGAGTGCAATCGGGCCCACTGCAGGAGTTTGTGGAGTAGGCGTACCATTTCTTCTCATCCACCCATGCCGCAACTGCATCTCTAGCCGTCCA
>JAXCLR010000001.1:81943918-81969034 GCA_035584095.1 Annona squamosa
TGGACGGCTAGAGATGCAGTTGCGGCATGGGTGGATGAGAAGAAATGGTACGCCTACTCCACAAACTCCTGCAGTGGACCTGATTGTACGCACTACACGCAGATAGTGTGGCGGACGACGCAGAGCGTGGGTTGTGCAAAGATCATCTGCGACAGCGGCAGAAGCTACATCACATGTGAATATTATCCACCTGGGAATTACATTGGAGACAGACCTTACTAGTTTATTAAACATGTCAATCTCAATTATCTGCCGCATGCGATTGGTCGATTACTGTATTCAATTCAAGAAAGACCCTACGATCGAATAGCAGCAAGAATGATGTGCGCGCGGGCTGGTTACCTTGTACATCATTTCAACTGATTGCTCCAGTTCATGTATACACTATACAATTGCATTATTTCATGATCTTATAATAAAAAAAGATTTGTTGAAAATCTTTTTGTCATTTCTTTTCTCGTATATATATTATAGATATATTCGGTTCTGCCTTCTCTATATGTACAGTAGAATCACGCATGATGCACTAGTACAAATAAAGGTACAAAACCACTTGCACGATCGACAAAGAGTGTCGCTCAGTATATTGAAGCACCAGCGTATGAGAAGTTTATCTTCTATTTTTTTGAATAATGTTATATTGTTAGATTTACACTCCTAGATTGGAATATGTATTTATGTTGAGTTGTAAATACAAAGAATAAAAATAAATAAATAAATATATTAAGTGCTATTAATTATTTGCGAATATTACTCCATTGCGAAACCATCTATAAGAGCAACTTTAGAATAATTTAACATAATTATTACTCCATTGCGAAACCATCTATATATGCACAGGTTTGCCATATTTTAACATAATTATTACTCAGAAAACATACGAGCGTGCAAACACGTGCATCCTTTCGAGGTTGACGCGTTTATCGCAACTTCAACTGTTCAGATTTGTTGTGCGTTTTAACTTCACTGGTTTTGATTTATAAGGTTACTAAGGTAGGAACCTCCCTTGCTCTCATTGCTGAAGAAATTTTATTCCGAGTATTCGTATGATTTCTTTGAATTGAGACTGAGTGGGGAAGACTGATAGCAGATTTGCATTTTCTAATTCGTAAAGAACTGATGAATGGGTTATGAAGAGTAGAAGTGCAATTTGGGCTGATGAAACTCAAACTTATATCAATCTTAATCCCAACCATATTTGTAAACTTAAATTGTAATCTTATTTTTCAACTTCGGGCTTGGGTTGAGTTTCGAGTTGATGTTCTGTCATCAGTATATAATCCATCACTTTAAAAAAGTCTAAAATGATAATTTATAATAAGAAAGCAAGAACAAATCAAAGACCGTTTAAGGGCAGAAACATCTAACCATAAGGGAAAGCTATGGTTACAGCTTATAATGTTTTGTTGCAACTTGTCAAACAAAAATTTTGCTTCTAGCCCTAAAGGTTTCAGCGTCGTTTACATCCCGTTTCCCAACATCAAACGGGATCCAGCATTCAACACTTTGAGATTATTTGAATTGCAAAGACTTTCCCACTAATATCCCCATAGAGAATAGAAAGCTGTGACCCCAACCACATCAGGACTTCAGCAAATTGTGGATACTCGAACATCTTTGAGTGCAATTTCTCCCCTAAGCCTCATTCACTAACCATTACAGTCCGTCTCAAGCCTTACCACAAAATTGCTACCCTGAACAACTTCAAAATGACAAATTAATGATCCATCTTTGCAATATCAATCACAATCCCGCACTAAGGCAAATTCCCAATGATCCATTTCAAAACATCTGATTCTGCATTTGATCTAAGCAGAAACCCCTCATGGAACAGAGTAAGAAAATGATTATGGGTACTCACACTCCATGCCATAACTTCCGTCCTCACTGCCCATAGGTCTGAAGGAAGAAGAGAAACCCTAGTAAAAACTCTCTTTCCCAGGCCCACAATAACCACCATCACTACTAAAATCCTGCTGTTGGCTTTCGTGCCAAAATTCAGGTGAAATGATGCAGATGCCCCATATGTAACTCGCTTTCATATGCTTGGTTGCCTTTTCCTGGAGGTACGGACTGTTTAGATAGTACAAATGGTTCATTTTATTTGATATCAAGTCAGACCACGAAGAAACTACAAATGGCATACATACAAGAAGATTGATTAAACAAAAATAGAAGGAAAAGGGAAATCTCAGAAGAAGCTAAGGGACCCTTTTTCTTTGTGATACAGTAGTGGGTCATCATTGAATGATTTTCATGGCTCAGGCTGCATCTTCTCACATTCTTCTCGTATTGATTGGAAAAGAACAGTGGAGAGATACCTTTCACCAAAGCTTGGGAAAACAACCTGCAACACAGATTTGCATCAGGTACGAAGACACCAAATCATGCACAAACATCTATGTTTATGCTCAAAGATCAATATAGACAAATGCACAAAGCACTAACCTATAATTTCCCAAGAGAAAACACGAGAGAAATGTTGATACATACCGCAATAAGTTTTCTGGCATTTTCAGGTCTCTCAGCAACCTTTATGGCAGCGAGAGCAGCTGCTCCAGAAGAAATACCAACCTACACAGATATTGGGCACCAAGCAATCCACATCTACCAATCAGGATTCCTTTTCCATGCATAACTTCTATGCATGTTCTCAAATCCACGCACCAATTAATGGACTGAATACACTATAAAGCCACATGAAGTACAAACCAAAAAAGTAATATTGCTGGATGTAGCAGTGAATAAGTGCCTTCCTCAAAACAAGAAATAGATAGGAAGAGGAGGCAAATGCAGTACAATAAATAGTTGTACTGAGTGGGAAGGATAATACAAATATTGCACAAATTCCTATCCTTCATTCAGTTGCCTTCGAGTCTAAGAGCAACCAACACATAATAGCTCTTCCTGAATCTAGTTTGGAATCGCAGTTAGTGCTGAGAACAGGAGAAACGTTTATGCTGCTGGTTTGCAGATTAGTTGGCCTGAAAAACTGGCGCGGATCAACAGTGTTCTGCATGTTTCAAGTGGTCGAGCCACTCTACACTTGGTTTTTGGTGAATGGTGTGCATGTTTACCAGTGGCATGCTCTCACAAGGGACCAGTGATGGTATGTACCAATGGTGAATTCACCAATAATTACCAGCGCCATGCACTGGTGATTGCTAAGCAGTACATGGTTCATTTGTGGCCACAGATCTCACACTCCCTAGTATTTTTGGGTCCTCTTTGCAAAGTCTAGTCCATCCATCTTATCAAGTCCGACACGCGAAACACAACAACACAATATGGGAATTGGCATCATTTGGCACTTGCACCTGCTCAGTATTGGGAAACCACAACTAGACAAACCACCATGAAAAATTTTCTTGTAAATGCCTCATCTGCCAATGAGATATTAGTTTCGTCTGCGCATAACAATTATTGTGATATCATCAATACTACCATTATAGCAGTTAGAACAGTGGCGGAGCTGGGAAAGGGGGAGGGGAGCAATTTGCCACTGGGGGGTCATCATATTTTTTGAGGGGCAATCATGCAAAAATAAACTATATTTTTAGAACTTCAAGCAATTTTCAATAAACTGTATTTTTAAAACTTCAAGCAATTTTCAAGGAACCCCATCGTATGCTCCCGGGGAGCATACAACATACACCTTTTTTTTTTTTGAAATTTTTTTTACAATATTGTTAAACTTTGTGTATTTAATATGGGTATAAATTTTTACCCTTTTTGGAGTATTTTAGACATTTGTTTTTTATTTGAGATAAAATTACCTAAAATGCCACTAATTTTCAAAAATAAAAAATAAATATCTAAAATACTCCAAAAATGGTAAAAATTTATAAAGATGTTAAAAACACTTATATTAACAGTTTTATAAAAAAAAAATCAAAAAAAAAAATGTGTAGGTGCATATGATGGGGGTCCAATTTTCAAGGGGGATTGTTTAGTTTTAAAAAATTCAGCAACCCCTCCCCCAACCCACCCCCAGCTTTGTGTGGATCCACCACTGAGTTAGGAGGAGTGACAGTTTGCTAGTTACATGATTAAAATGATTAAATAAAATGAATGGGATGTCTATAAAATGCATAGCATAGCAAGATCTTAATTTCTTGCAATCAATCCCAAAGATAATTTTTTCTGGCTCAAAAACCTGAACACTAGTGACATAGGAACAGTTAGAACCAGTTCAACCAACTGTTTTGATGGCAAGGGCAGTCTTCTAAATCACTGCTCTCTTTGTCAATATATCGATATTCAATTGTGATAGATATCATTTTAGTTAGAAAAGTGCATGCCCCATATTCTTCAGTGCATCAGTCTACCAAGGGTCCAGGGGAAGTACAAGTGATCAAAACCAGATAGGGCATGTATCCATTCATAATCTCATGACCAGGCATCTTTATCCATGCCAGGAAATTAAACCATATATCAGACCAGTAGGATAAATTATAACAGCATTGAAAATAGTTCGATACTTACAAACAAGCCTTCTTGTAGAGCTATTTGCTTTGCAGTCTCAACAGCTTCATCACTTGATATCTGTCATTTAGAGCACCCACACACTGGATCTTAGGGCACCTCTGGTAAAGAAATATAATGTTCAATAACAAAACCACAGAAACTTAATTGGTTCCCATCTAAAACCAACTGTTTTTGTTGCTGAGAGAAACCGTTTTATTTATGAATATGTCACATGTCATTAGATTTTGCATTACAGATTTAAAGTAACAAGCATCATCCAAGCAACCTCAATAAGTTGGAATAATGTTTAGACGGTGTGATAACTTCACTCATGATTTGAGTTGTCATTGTTACAATGATAACCAGAGTTGAAATTTTATAATAGAGAAGAGATTGAGAATATGCAAACAAAAAAAATCATGCAGGGTATGCAAAACAGAGAGGGTATTGATGACGATCTTTATCAGCAGTTAAGACCACCAAAATACAGTCAAATTAACAAGAGTAATTCAAGCCATTCATCTAACAATTCCAATCTGATAATCTGAACCTAAAAACAATACCTTCATGAAAATTTTCTAAGAGCACAAACTGCAGAACAAAACACCCAGTGATTAACTAGCTCTAGGCTCCAGTAGAAAAGGTGCTGACCAGTCCAAAAGAAATCACTTTAAATGGTATATTTCCCTTTTTTCATCCTAAAATTGCGTTGTTTCCACTTATTCACATGACAAACAGCCCATCTCAGCAATACAAAATTTTCAAACAGTAAAAGGACACCAGAAGAAAAAAGGGAAAATGAGTGTAAGATCCTTCATCACCATGCATAAACGCAAAAGAAATGGAAAAAAAAATTTGGATCAATCTAGGATGGAGAAAAGAAACATTGGTGAAAGGGTATCGTACCTGTACAACTTCATCAACAATTTCGAGGTCTAAATTCCCTGGGACAAAACCAGCTCCAATACCTTGAATCTTATGAGGACCTGGACAATGAGAAGACACAAATTAAATAGACAAACGTACAAAAGACCTACACAATTGAAAGTTGAAACAAGAATATTGTGCAAGAAGGCAGCCAAAATATCAAACTTCAGTTCTTACCAGGCTTTCCACCAGACAGTATGTTGCTTTCTGAAGGTTCCACACCAATAACCTATGGCATTACAGAGTGAAATTAAATGAAAGTGGGGCAAATTATATTTGCAACTTGACTGAGGTAGTTTTAGCATCTCAAAGGCCTGGTCCACTTCAGATTAATTCAAGCTGAATTGATAGAATATAATCTTAGGCCTAATTATGAGACTTTGTGCTAATACAAATAGATGGCAGGGTTTATGTTCCCTTAGGACCCTAAAAACACAGTATGACAACAATGATTTGGACAATCCCGTTGGAAATTATCCAACTCCACAAAAGACTAGCTGGCCCCACAAGAATTCATGCAACCAGTTGCAAGCTCAAGCATCTAATTACACAATACCTTTATGTTAGGGTTTTTGTTTTTTAGGAAGCGACCAGCACCAGAAATGGTTCCACCAGTTCCAATCCCTGCAACAAATATATCTACCTTGCCATTTGTGTCTTCCCAGATTTCTGGACCAGTTGTTTCATAGTGTATCTAGATTAAATACACGAAGAATAAGATTCAAAAAATCATCAGATCATTTTCCTATGCAAACAACAAAGAAATGTGAGTTACTTTTGTACCTTAGGATTTGCAGGGTTGTCAAATTGCTGAAGCATGTATGCATTGGGTGTTTTCTTCAGAATCTCCTCAGCCTTTTGAAGTGCACCTTTCATGCCCTTAGCTGGTTCAGTAAGAACCAGCTCTGCTCCGAATGCTTTCAATAGCACTCTTCTTTCTATGCTCATTGATGCAGGCATTGTTAAGATCAGCTTATAACCTCTCGAAGCTGCAATAAATGCAAGACCAATTCCTGTATTTCCACTTGTTGGCTCCACCAGCACACTCTACAAAAATGAATATTTGAATGATCCAATCACCAGAAAAAAACATGAAAACACTTAGGCATCAAATTCTGTAGAGAGTACATTTGGTAGTATGTAAAAATCGAAAAAAAAATCCCACTCCCTCCTACACACCAATTAATATGATTTGACATCTTAACTACTTAACTGCCCTCTTTTTTCATATTATTATTCTCTTCACTCATAATCATTACCCCTGCCATATAATATCACTCTCTCACATTTTCAAAAATTTCCCCTTCCCCACTAATTAACTAGGAAAATTCTGTCATGTTGAATATCTTAATCTGCTTCCATTTCAAGATTTAAATAAAATGAACAAGAGAATAATATGATCCTTAATAAAACAAATGCCCAGAATCCCCAGTTTTTCAACTTTTAGAATAGATATAAAGCTAGGTGTTCTAGACAGTTGATGGGATATCCTCAACATTTTTTCTCAGGAGAAGGTTTTTTTCTTGGCTGTTTTTAAATATTAATCTTAATCTATGCACTTCTCTCACATCCTTTCACTGTTTGTTTTCCTTTTTCCTCTATAAGACTTCCACCCATCAACAACAACCAAAAGAACAAGATGGTGACAAAACATAGCTGAAAGGGAAACAAAATGGGACAGCTAAATTTTTGACCAGGAAGATCATAACGATGGCAAATTAATGGGCTCAAACCAATTCAAAAGTGTGGGTCAATAAACTCGACCCCTTTTTGTCTAAACAGGAAACAGGACCAAGGAGCAATTAACCTAGGACAATTATTTGAAAAGGATCTGAATCAGTATTGTCAAAACCCTTAAATATTCAACTTGAAGGCAAATTTGACAAATTAAACTGGAAGAAATAAGAAATGGATATATACGTGCATATACACCCAGTATACGTATAGAAATACAAAAACTTTCAGATGCTGACTTCACTCACCTTTCCAGGTGTTATCACTCCCTTCTGTTCAGCATCAGCTATCATACTGTATCCAATCCTGAAGGAAAATCGAAAGACACAACCATAGTTGTGAGCAAATCATCCAGAGATTAATGAAAACTAACCAGCATATTTTACCTATCTTTAACACTGCCACATGGCTCCATGATCTCAAGCTTTGCAGCGATATTTGCATTGCTACCTTTGACAATGTGGTTCAGATAAACCATTGGTGTCCTCCCTATAAGCTGTAACAAAGTCATAGCCAAGACATTTGAAAAATTCAGCAACCTCTGAACTTTGTTATACTCATCAAATTTTAGAAATTTGGAAGACTCAGTAACTTCAGAACTCCACAATTTTCACATCAAATGGTCAAATCCTTCCTTGCAACTTGGAAGTCATCAAAGTAGAATGTTATACCATGCGGCCGGCCACAAGGGAGTTCCCATGCAGCCAGCCCATTTACCCATTTTTTCTATTTTTTAAGCTTTTTTTTTATGTAAGTGTTATTCGTAGTGTGTTTAACCCCTATGCTTGAAATTATATACATATAAACATCTCCAAAAATAGTAAAACTTAGTATACAGATTAAACACACTTAGAATAACACTTGCAAAAAATCAAAAATGTTTTGGAGCCGGCTTCATAGGAGTTGCCAGCTTCTAGGAACTCCTGTGAAGCCAAAAGCACATAATCATGCCTAATCAAAGTATACCTATCATGAATGCAACCTCTAAAATCCTGTTTAACAAAATTTCACTCTGATTTTCAATCAAAATTCAAGAAATCCAGAATGGAAAACTCCGCACCTTGCACATGAAATGGTCAAATCCTTCCTCGCATAATTGGAAATACCAAAATATAACTATCATGAAACTAACCTAAATCTCAATATAAGAAATATGTGAAAATATTCGTTTGTTCATTGACATGTTGTTCAAAAGCATATTTTCTTTAGCGTAAGATAAGAAATGTCAGCCCTTCGTTTTCTTGTTCAACACAATTGCGTGCTGAAATAGCAAAATAGCAAAATGTTCAGAGAGGGAAATTTAAAAGCCCCATATTTTCAGTTTGCATTCTGAGGGAGAAAAACCTACTTCATCAATTTCGGCTCTGATACAGCGGAAATGAAGGGAGCATAAACATTAAACACCCATCCCAGTTGCAATTAAGACAAAGGAAATCTAGATGAGTGTTCACTGGAATTCTTCCAAACCGTCGAAATGAATGCATCGTTAATCAAATTGGAGAGAAAAGATCCAAGAACGTTAAAATCCACGGATCGGATAAGAAAAAAGAAACACATCAGTAAACGTTCCTTGCCTGGGTAACATCTTCAGCGATATTGAGTCCTTCGACGTCTGTTACGGGCTTGACAGAGACAGCTTTGCAGACAATACTAGGCAGTGAAAAAACATTTCGACCCCCCACGTCAGAAGATTTTGTGAAGTGTAGCGACGAAAGCCTCGGAGATCGAACAGGAAGAGGGGTTTCCGAAGTAGAAACTAGTGTCGAGCGGGAAATGGATGAGAGAGGATTGGATATAGCCGCCATTGCCGCCATGAAATCCCGAGCCGAGAAGCAACGAAAGGAAACGAAAGCAGGAGTAGCGCTTGTCGACGAGCCAAGTGTAACTCGCCAGTCGTCGCTTCCGCTCCAAAGTCCACGAACCCGAGTATCGCCAACATCATACTCGAGCGCCGCCGTCGCAGATAATGCGACGAAACGTTTGTTTCGTTCTTTGTGTGTCGTCGTTTTAGCCAGCTGTACCAGAAAATATTTTTTTAGTTCATAAATACTCCAAACTGGAGAACAAATTTTTTCCCTTCTTCTATCAGTAGGAGGAATTGAACCCCATACCTCTAACAAGGCTGGTGGCATTATTTTAATTTTTGAAAGTGAAAATAAGATTAAAAATCGATAAATTTCATGTGTGGAGAGAGACGGCAGCCTGCGTTATTTTTAGTTAAATATTAAAAAGTTAAAAAGGGATAACTGTCCATGAGGACCATGACAGGTAGACGAGTTAAGTTGAGAGTAATTATTAATTGTGTTTCTTTGCAAAACCAATAAAAATTACGGAATAAGCAAAGATTGGAATCGGGTTTCTGTGTGTATGAAAAATCAAATCATATGACTTACGTAATAGCACAATAACTCTTTAAGGGCTATTTTTGATGATTTAATACTAAGTCCAATCACCAAATCAGGTGACTTTTGTAACTGATACAATATTTCAATTGAATGAAATGGGTGGTCCTGCGTG
Source organism: Annona squamosa (assembly GCA_035584095.1). NCBI lineage: Eukaryota > Viridiplantae > Streptophyta > Magnoliopsida > Magnoliales > Annonaceae > Annona > Annona squamosa. The sequence goes on from JAXCLR010000001.1 coordinate 81,953,564, forward strand.
TTGACTTTCGTTACAGTCCAAGCGATGGATGGCGACAATCTTCGCACTATCAAAAAAAATGTATTTGAAAATTCATTTATCAAACAAATAAATAGAAATTACAAGCGATTGGCCCACATACCAGCCCAATAATTAAATAAATGAATAGAAATTACAAGTAAATAGCCCACTCATCTGGCCCAAAAAAACCACACCCACACTCAAAAGACATGCCATCACCTTTTACTTCTCTTTTGTTTGTAATTTCTATGCCTGAAAAGCCCATGGCCCACTGCTCAAATCTTGCACCTTCGAACTCCTCTTCATCATCTGACTCCCACTTTCTTCTCCTTCTACAGAGTCATAGTATCTCAGCAGAAAAGCCAAGCCCAGAACCATCCACTCCATACAGAAGATGAGAATGCAGAGGCCGCCAGCCAGCTTCAAGATCATCTCCCCATCTTCCTCCCTCACATAGGACTTGAGCCCCCCGAGGAAGTCAGAAGTCCTGGTGAAGACGAAGACGGCGACGGAGCCTTGGAAGATGGCGGTGAGGACAGTGACGACCATGTGGGTGGCATACCAATGGGAGGTGCCGGCGTTGGCGGCCGTGCAGCCGGATATTGCTCCGATGATGGTGAAGACGTGGAGGAAGATGAGGAGGAGGCCACAGATGGCGGGGATGAGGCGGAGGGAGAGCGTGAGGAAGATGCAGCTGGAGGCGGCGCCGATGAGGATGTAGTTGGAGAGGAGGAAGGCCTTGTGGGTGTTGTGGTGCGATCTCTCCGTGGAGGAGGAGGAGGAGGAGGAGGAGGAAAGGCCGGCGGAGAATCCCATGATCTTTTTTTCTGTTCAACTAATCAATGGAAAATGGAGAATTCGTTGATGAGCTGATTTTGCTGAACAGAAAGCAGGAGAAGCAGGGAAGAAGATGGATGGAGAGTGGTTCTTGAGTTGAGGAGTGAATTGAGGAGTGAGAGTGGTGGGTCTTACTCTTATATGATTTTGGGTTGGCAGAATATGACCGTTGGGGGATGAACTTTCTTTGGAAAAATAGGTCCAACGGCTAGTTTTCTGCCTAGGATCCTATTATTCCTATTTTCTTTTCTTTTTCGGGGCTTTTAAAAATTTTGCATGAAGCCATGTTTTTCATGGAAGTAGACCCCGAATTTTAGAAGGTGGGACCCGCGTTTGAAAAACCAGTAATGTATGCGCTGGAATCCAACGGGGATGCAGCGAATCGTATTGGCTTCCGGGCCGGTTGGACCTGACGTCGGGTGCACTTTCGAGGTTCAACTCAAAATCATTCAATATTGGCTATTTCTCCGCGACTTTTTTTTTTTTTATTATTATTAGTATTCTCCAGCTTAACATCATAGGTTCATTTATACGAACAACGAGCTCATGTCCTCTTTTTTTAATTAGTATTTATAAAATGTGATAATTTTATATTATGATATAGTACGTTAGTATTTATATTATGACACAGTACATTCAACAACTCTCACACTTAGAGATAATTTTTCTGTAAACACCCTTATACGAAGACAAATCTGTAAAGATCCGCATATCAGAAAAAAAATTATAAAATCTCCGCTTTTTAGAGAAACATAAATAAAATCTCTCGTCAAAGAAGAAAGATTTGAACCCAAGTGATTAATTACCAATCCTCACAAGTTACCGTTAAGGTAATTAGAAGCTCATATATTATCATTTAAGAGCTTCGACCTTTTTATTTTAGGGAAGATAATTGCCTCTGTAAAAATTCCACACCCCTGAGATTGAACTCGCATCTATCGGGTATTGCCTACAACAGTGACCAACGAGGTTACCTCCATGACTTCTGATCGTTCAAAATTTAGAATCTTGGTGCACCAATAAAAAGATCTGACAAAATTGCTATTTTATCATGTCTAGTGCCTTAAATTAGATTCGTTTTCTAAAAGAATTTCCAAATTTGATAGACCATGCTAAAAAACATAGTGATTAATATATTTTTAATTGTGGAAGTTTATTTGTTGCCATAATTAACCGTTAGTGACATGTATATCATTTGCTAGAGCTAATTTACTAAATAATAGAAAAAAACAACCCAAAAAATAAAATATTAGTTTGTTAACAAATAGAATGATTAAAAAAATTCTGCTAAAAGAAAAGCCTTAGTTTTGTATGAAAGGATGTTCTTTCATGCTTATAATATTTTTTTTTAATTCTTAAATAAGGAGGTATGTTATTGTTGACCCGAATTACATAATAACTTACTTAGCTTGAATTAAAAAATCTGTTTAATTTTTTTTCATAAACTTATTAATGTAGGTGAGTATATCTAATATATAAAACAAATGATAAAAATATCCCTAGGTTTAAAAAACCTAAATATATATTTTCAAAAAAGGTAAAATATAGCTTATATATTACATAAATCTAGATTAACAAGACTATAAAAATGTAAAAAAGTAATTTAAAATAAATTTGTTTGCCTAGGTTAAGCAAACTATTATTTAGTCCAAGCTAACAAAATCATACCTTCTAAATAATTAGTGATGTTCATTCATATATTTAGTTATGATACTAAAAAAATATTTTAAAAACTTTTTTGTACTGTATGTTTATTTACAATTTTTAACTGTTTTACATTTGGGTTAGGATTCAATGGAAATGCTTGCATTGAAGTTCAATGCAAATGTTTGCTTTACTCTTTTTTATTTTTTTGATTTTTTGGCACAATATCTAAGTCTGAACATATATTTTCTAAAATATAAATTTTGTCATTTTGGAGAATCTTTAATATTTATTTTTGAATATTAAAAATTAGGGGAAAATGGAGTATTCATGAAGCGTGAACAATTAATTTTTTTTATTTTTAATATTTAAAAATAAAGATTAAATATTATCCAAAAATTATAAAATTTTATATTTAAGAAAGACATATTCTTTTTAGCAGCTAAAGCTCAGCGATTAATGGCATGCAACATACAGGATTCGAAACTTTGACATGGGAGCATGTGTGCCAACTACCTTAAAGCAAGTTCTATTAAGAAATATCCAAAAAAATAAATTTTAAATTCAAGTTCATACAAAAGTTTGCATTAGATGGCTCTTCTTTATCTTCACCCTTAAATGATATTAAACATTTATACAATTTTTCCAATTGAATTGATTTTTGACATCTTGAACATACATTACTATAATTTTCCAACTGAGGTGATTATTGACATAAAAAAATGTATATAAATTTATATTTTGAACAGTTAGAGGTAACAATTTTTAAAACATAAAAAGCCACCGTTGGTATACTCCTACTCTACAAGCACTTATTTTAAATCGTTCCTTTATATTTTTATACCTTTATGGCTAACATTTTTACTAATGTAAACAGTTGTTTATGTCAAGGAATTAAAGTTACTTAAAATATTTTAAATGGTATGAAGGAATGTAAAAAGAACAACGTAGACCTGATTGGTTCTGATAAATTTAATTTTAGAATAATATAACTATTACGGTTCCATGGTGTAGTGGTTAGCACTCTGGACTTTGAATCCAGCGACCTGGGTTCGAATCCCGGTGGGACCTTTCTTTATTGTTAATTTTTAAAATAGTTTTTAGAATTTTTATGATAATAAAGAATATTTTGAATTTCTATGACTGTATCTTTCCTAACTTCCATTTTCCAAAAAACAAATCTTATTGTTAATTTTTTAACAGTTTTTAGAATTTTTATGATAATAAAAATTATTTTGAATTTCTATGATTCTATCTTTCCTAACTTCCATTTTTCAAAAAACAAAAAAAAGTTTTAAAAAAATCGCATAGCACTTGGTAGTGGAATTATTTCCGGCACGCCATTGACGATCATGAGTCAAAAAATTGAGCCCCGGCAAAAAACTATTCCATTTTGGAAAAAAAAAATGTTATATTGCGCTTGGTAGTGGAATATTTTTGGCACGCAATTGATGTTCATCAGCCCGAAAATGGGTCCAACATTGCGGTACTGAAGAATGCATGTGGACAGACGTGCACGTGGTAAGAAGAGGAATGGCCCATTTATTCAGTGATGGGCAGAATTTCACATGGGGCGGGGGATTGTTGTTTAAATTTGCCAATCACGGGTAATCTACCGTGCATTTCCTCACATCCATGTGTATTATATCATTTAGGATGCATATATATCCACATAGTTTGACAGTAACAGCAGATATATCCACGTAATTTTACGAAATGCATATTACCCCAAATAGTTTCACCAAAATTGTATATTACCCTTACACTATTCACTGCCGTTATATTTTCAAAAATGACGAAAATACCCTCATCCATAGTTTCACGAATTACATATCACCCTCACATAGTTTCACTAAAATTGCATATATCTCCATGAAGATGAGGGCATTTTCATCATTTTTGAAAAATATAATAGCAAACATCAACGACAGTTAATGGTGTGGGGGTAATACGTAATTTTGGTGAAACTATGTAGAGGTAATATGCATTTCATGAAACTATGTGGGTATATCTGCAATATTTGTAAAACTATGTAGGTATATGTGCAAATTATCATATCATTTATCACGAACGACAAGCATGGACAGCTACTCGATCTGTAATAAACCCCATGAAATGAGCAATATCCTCCTACACTCAAATTTCATGCATTAGGCAACATCAAAATAATAATAATAATAAAATTCACGTATTAGGCACTTTCTATATTTTCATGGAAAGATTCAATAAAAAGCTATGGAATTTTTTCAAATATACCTGCAAGTTTTGACTAATATTGCATTTATATCTCAAATTTGTTGAAATTGCAAATATACCTACAAAGTTTGTCTGAAACTACAAACGTCCCTTCTGTTAGGACACCTTTAAATTTTTCTGTAAAATAATGATAATACTATTTAACTCAAATGATAAAATTACAATTTTTTAAATATTATAAACATATTTGGTATTTCATCATTTTATACATTTTTATATATTTATTATTTTAGATTTTTTGCAAGTATGCTTATAATATTTTCAAAAATTAAAAGTATATTATTTCGCTTAAAAGACATTATCATCATTTTACAGAAAATTTTAATAGTGTCCAAACGAAAATGACACATTTGTGATTTCATGCAAATATTATGAGTATATTTGCAATTTCGATAAACTTAAAAATTATGATGCAACATTAATCAAGCTTTATAAGCATATTTGTAAATATCCCAAAAGCTACATGGCAAGAAAAGTTTTGGCACAGGGGGTGTTTGTTTGAAATTTTTAACTTAAAATTTTTCACTCTTCATAATTATCTTTTTTTTAATTATTTTTTTTACTTTTTCTTCTATGACTACCTTACTTTTCAATTATTTCTACATAGCTACTCATACATCTAATCTATTTATTTTAATTTTATTCTTTTACTCCTTATCATTACCCCTATCATATTATATCATTTTCTTTTCTTTAAAAAATCTTTCACACCAAAAAGTTTTTATGAAAAGTTTTATCACTTCCCAAACACACCCTTAATGCACAACTCAATGTAAATTTAAATGCAAACAAAAATCAAAATTTTGGAAAAATTTTCAAAAAGTAAAAGAGACAAGCATATTAGTTGTTAGCAATGAGAATAAAAATAAAATAGATAGGATAATTATATGAAAAAATGTAGAAAATAATTGAAATATGAAGATATCATTGAAAAATAGCATAATTAGGTAATCACGGAGTCAAATCATATTAAAAGATGGATGAGAGATAAGTCGAAAAAAAGTGCCTAAAGTATGTTTATGCACACCAAACCAAATACAAGTATACTTTACGCCTGTAATTAGGCTAAAAAACATAATTTTGCAACAGTCAAAAATAATTACAACCATTTTTTCCTCCTATGAAGAAGAGAAATATTCTTGTGTATAAAACGCATTATAGACCGTGATATGAAATCCCACCAGTTGATGTGGAGTAAGATGAGCCCACTCCTGAGTGGAAAGCATTAAGGCTGTTAGTAGAGGATGTGAATATCGACATACATGCCAGCGGCGGCGTGATGGAGGGCTGTGTTTGTGACAAGACAACTTCTCCGCCACATGCACGCAATTGGATGTCCAGAGATTTGAGGCAAATGGAATATGCTCTTGTTTAATCATCTAAATGCTAATCTAATACCCAAATTGAAGCTGTTGAATTTTATTGAAAACAAGTATGAAAAATCAGTGTATCCAAACGCTAGTCATGCTAATGTGATCAAGGCATGACAATGTAGTTTAGTCGACAAGGCCAACAAAGAGCAAGAAGAATAAGGATGCTGTTTGAGCTAGACGTACTGCATGCTGGTTAGTGTTCTGATCCAAATCGTTACATGAAATCAGGTGCATAAAACCAAACAACAGGATGATTGAATTAGACTAGTGATTGGAACATTCTCTACTGCCAAAAGAGGCCCACAATCTTCACAGACCAAATAATCGCAAACAGTTGATGGAAAGCTACTTTCTAGAAGAGCTTAATGAATTATTGCCGTGATTAACATCACAACAACCTGCATAATTAGTTCCTCTGGGGTCCCATGGAATCCATCCTTTGAATAGAATGAATTGGCCCACTGGTCCCACTAGAAAAATCGATTTCAGTTCGCTAGCTAGAGAACATTCAGTCCAAATACAACTCAACTGCATAGCACCCCTAAGACACAGACCCATCAGCGCCGGCTCCGGGTCTAACGAATCGTTGCATGCATCATCCAGAGCCGTCCTGCTTATTATTCTGCTTTGGTTGCTTCAGCTAAGTGCGGTTTTCCACTCGGTGGGCTTGCCTAATCAATGAGGGGGAGAAGAAAAAGGGAAATTCCGTGGGGCATGGATGGCAGGATGGGGGGCGTGTGTCAGGCGATGAGTCACACGCGCTTGGTTGGCCTGGAGTGGGCTGCTGTCATGTGGAAAAAAAAATTAAAGAAGAAAGGAGGGAAAAAAAAAAAAACAAGTGGATTACAATCCATCATTCCACTCTCGTTCTCTTTTTCATTGTTTTCCAACCGAAATGATTTTGATTCTCTTCCTCTGATCTCCTTTTTCCCATTTCTGCTTTTCTTTATAAGGAGAATGGAGATAGTCACCAGCCTCACCTAAATCAAATCTACCTCTGTTTCTCCCCACCATCCTCTCTATCCCTCCATTCCCTCCTCTCCCAACTGTGCCAAACACGTTATTCGGTAAACTCAAAACTCACCACCTTTTTTTAGGAAAAAAAAAAAAAAAAAAAAATTAGAAACGGTTTTCCATCTTCACTTGTCCATAACTTCGTGTTTACTGTTGCTCGTGTTTGTTATTTCCCTTTGGAATACCAAGAAGCGTGGGTCTTGCTCGCATGCCTATACGTTGAAAACCAATCATTTGCGCAGCTATGAATCCTTGTCGACGTGGTCAGAGCTCCAAAGAGCATAACAATGGTATAAATTAGAGTATGATATCTTTCGTCCAACTAACGACATATGACAAGCACACACAGATCGGGTGTTGTTTATTTGTTCCACAGCTAAAACAAACAAAGAAGATGTTAGAGATTTCAATGTCCACTTCCACCACCTTTTTATCAAAAGGCATAGTCCTTTTTTGCTAAAACAGGAGGGCCACTTCCAAGAGTCATCCCTAGATACAGAAAGAAGTAACGTCTCTTGCATTGCTTGCAGATTTTGCATGCCAACACAACTGGAAGAAAAGCGATGTTGGCTGTGGTTCAATCTGAAGGCCATGTTTACGGTAGCAATTGAGAGTAAAAAGGGCGTCGGATTGAGCCCCGCCAATATCGCGTTTCGATACTCAAGGGTGTTCTCAACGCTGATCAAGAAGGGCAGAGGTGCGCGGTAGGGAGAGGGAGAAGGGTGGTTGATGATCTTTCTAGCTGGTCAGATAAGATGGTATGCATCTAAATGATTTCCACCATAAGAATAAAAAACAAGAGCATCTTCCTGCCTACTGGTTGATGGTTTTCCTAGTCAAGTCAATCAGGCAAGATTGTATTCATCTAAATCATTTCCACCATTAGCAAAGAACCAGAGCATATTCCTGAAGTTGGTACAGAATTTTTATTTTTTATACTTTCATTGTATAACCTTGGTGATGCAGCACTTGTATCTTTTTATATTTTTCAACATTATTCATTTTCAATGCAGGTTTGATTACAGTTTATTGTTTAAAACGTGGGAACAAGCCCAACTCTCCTCATACATGCACGAAATATTGCAGCGCCTCCCACAAGAGATCCAGATACTTCATTTGGTGGGCGGAGCATGGCTCAGAAAACAAGCTTCTGGCAACCGACGGGGCCTAGTACAAGGAATATCTCTGGCATCTAAAGTGGCCAAGCCAACCAATTACCATAAACAGTGATGATCAGCAATCTATGGCAAACAAGATTGTGATATTTGGCCAATGGGTGGTTCCTAGGAATCCTTTTATTTCCGAGAGGAGAATTAAGTGCCAAACATTTCTCCTGTTTCCAAGTGGAGTGACGTAGTCAGCCTACACCAACCGTCGGAGACTTGAAAATAATGCATGTTTGGCTTGCCTAGGATCCTGTAACATGGAAGGAAGGATTTTCCATTAACGCAGCAGCAGTTTTCCAACACATAAATCCGCCTCCTATTTCTTATTGAGCCTTTTGAAGCATTTTATGGAGATTTCAAGAAGCTAAAACTGAAGTACAGTAGCTTTCCCCCACAGAAACAAAACAGTAACTTCAGGAGAAGCCCCACGTAGGCAACATGCAGAAGGACAATCCTGTCAATGCCATTCACGGGAAACTGCCTTCCAAGCATAATGTCAATGAATTTAAGAATTATTTCTCATTTTATACACTTCAGATCTTGAGGGTAAAAGTACTCCGCAAAGAGAAAAGCTTTGCTTAAACAGCTTATTAAATGGAACCAGCCTTATTGTTTTGCCTAAAAGGCAACCTTTTCGGAAGCTCTTTTTAGGAAAGCTTAATCATTGAGTTGGACAATGCAATTCTCATATGCCAGACAAACAACACGCGTTTTGGGAGTGCGTTCGAATGACACTGTGTACCATCATTTCTTTTGCATTTCTTTTGCATTTCTAAGGATATCATTAACTAAGATGTTCTCAAAATATAGAAAGTTTCTACAGCTCTAAACCGGTTATTCGAAGACCATGGCACGTCATGTTATGCTAGCCTGGGCTCGACAGTTATTTAAAAGATTTCTGCTGTTAACCAATGATAATTGAATGATCACCCTACAAAATCCTGTCTATGAGCTTTCCATTGCAGGGTGGCGGCTGTTAACAGATTTCCTTTGTCATTAGGCATGTCTGACTCAAATTCCACTTGCTACGACAGGCATGGCCAGCTCCAAAGCAGTCCAAGGCGACAATATCTACAAGAATCCCATCTAACATGCCTGTTGAAGATTCCATAGACATGGAGTATATCAAATATGGGAGGAAACCGATTTGTCTAACCTTTTGACATCAGGCATCCTGCAAGGGTATTATTTCAAGTTGAATTTGGATCTTCGGGTGCAGAAAAGGAATATAAAAATTTTATATAAAAAAGTTGTGTAGATTGCATCTTACAGTAAGTAATTAAGAAGCTTTTTCAGAGAAAGAAGAAAAATGTAGTAATATACATTTTTGTGCATCCCTCCACTGAAGAACTTCGGTGTAACTCTCAGCACCTAAAAGATTAAGATCCAATAAAACCAGCATTACTATCGCAAGGTTCCACTGTATTTTAAACAATGGCGTAGCTTACACAGAGGCTAAAACATGCACATTCGTATTTCCTTGCGTATGTTTCGAAGATGCACCTAGAATATAATAACCTATCCTATCAATTTCAAAGTCGTGACATCTAAGGCTGAAAAGAGAGAGGAAAGTCACTGGTTTCGAATAAATACGCTGTTTCGAACAAATACGTGTATCGAATTATTGATGTGTTAGACAACGCATAGAATCCATCGCTCCAATCTCAGGCTGTAACATCTACCATCATTTTCCTTCCAAACCTTACCATCAATCTCTGGCCAGTTATTAGCAGGACAGCAAGCGTTCGGCTCCAAATAGCCGGGATGGAAGGCTGCGGAATTAATGATTTAGCAGCCAAATCTTGCCCTGGGTGAACGACAGCTGGTTAGAATTACTCAAATCTATGAATATTCCGCCCATGACTTCGGATTCTTAGAATTTCTTCATTTGATCAACCGGAACATGCGCACAGGATCTCTTAGGCAGATCGGCTCGGCATGGAATCCTATAGCCGCAATAAATTGCATATAGTACCAAGTCGACTTATCTCATCCTCCATGAGTATGGAGTCATAATTCGGCTTATCCACATGATGCCAACCTTATTGAGAAGGAAGAAAGGTTTGCAGAGGTCCCATTACGTGCCCAAGTGAATTACAGTTGATGCTCAATGCATATAATTTTTATAAGAAGAATCCACACATGAACTATACTTCCAGAGTTGAACGTTGCAGAATTCCACCTGTCATCCAAAGGGCGAACGCACAAAATTGCCCTTTGCACTTGAAGTCCAATGTCTTGACGTCGACAAAGTATCAAAAAATGAAACTAAAAAGTTCTTTGAAGAAAGTATTGTCAGCATGAATGCAATCCCTGAACGCAGGAGGCTGATGACACGCACATTAACACATCATCAGAGGTTAAACTATGAGAGAGAGAGATGTTTACTTCCCTAGTTAAGTTACAAGGTCATGGGGACCGTCACTGGCCAAATCGAATGTTCTGAGAGTAGCATTTAACGACAGATCTTCAAAGTAATATGCAAAAAAGGATTTAAGTACTCTATCACAGCCCGTAGGATCAGGTAAACCCACAACAAGAGCACACTCATTGTTGTAAAGGCATACTCCTCCAGATTACACATGGAGAGTCCACTGTTCAGCTTCGCTGTGCTTGTTGGTGGTTCATTAAGAGTTGATGACTTGTTTTCTCTGTTTGCTACTTGCCACTTCAAACGGAACAGCATGTCCTTTGGGGAAATAAAGCATGCCATGATTGGGAAACCAGGTTCTTTTCCTGCAAGCAATGAGAAATTTTCATTGAACATGCTGGATACCAGTGGTAAGATGGCACCTGCTACAAACTTTCGAAAGAAAGTGCAGAAACGGAAAGCCCCCACCGATTGATCCTTACTCTTTCCTTCAAAGACCCTGCTCAACAGGAGCTTAATCGCCTTGCACGAGGCCAAAAAAAAAAAAAAAGTTTATTTTCATTCTCACAGCAATCCATAGTGCCCTTCTAATTGAAAAGCTACTTTAGAATGGTGAGAAATGCCTAGACACTCAAAACAACAATGATGATGATGATGATGACAAAAGTACAAAATGCCTAGACACTCAAATACTAATAATGACAAAAGTAACCTCCAACAATATCACAGTGTTTGGAGTGACTTTCCATCAATATAACAAACATCACATTTTTGGGAGTATCCTCCATCATAAAGCAAACATCAGAATGATGTTGGACCACTGCAAAGATGTTTCTTTCAACTTCTTACTTCTTCCAGTCCTTTCGTGCTTGGACAGAATTTTGTTGCTAAGGGTGTGCTTGGTAATCAGTATTTCAAAAAAAAAAAAAAAAAAAAGTGAGCAAGAATTTAAAAAGGTGAGAGGATAATATAGTGTCATAGAAGTAAGAGTAAAGAGAATAAAAGATAAAATAGAAACAGAACTAAGGGAAGGGGTCGAGTTATTAATGTGAGATGAATCTAGAAAAAGTGGGTTCTAGTTATAATCCAGAAACGATTTGTGTATATATTTCACATAAACATATAATCAAAGTAAATGATAAGGTAGCTGGAAGACACTGGAATAAAGGCATTATTTCCAAAATTTTGCCTAGACAAGATATGTCATATTTGCAGGATGGAACATCAGTTGATATGGCCTTCAACCCGCTAAGAGTACCCTTGTGAATGAATGTCAGACAAATATTTGAATGCTCGCTCAGGTTAGTGGGCAACCTGTTGGACAGACATTCTATATGGAAAATGTGAAAAATGATTAGAATATAAAAGTAATAACAAAAAATAAGATACTTAGATAGTTAAGATATTAAATTATATCAAAAGCTTGTAGGAACGGTGGAAAAAAAATTCTGAATACCAAATAGACCCATAATGAAATTTTTACAACATCTATTTCCAATCAAGTAGAAGTCCAGCTCATCATAGTTTTTGATTTGTCAAAGAATTTATTCATAACATGCAACCAAAGCATAAATCAGAACAACAGAATTCAAATTCAAATGTGCTTTTATATTAACAAGAAACAGAGATCAGCCTTCATGGTAGCAGGAGGCTAGTTCTATGTGTACAGAAAAAGAACTTAAAGCAAATTATCCATCTAAAAGGTTTACAATCTTACTCATTGATATAAATGAGCTATGCCAAAATGATTTACTCTAAATGAAGCACAAGTATCTAGTATAAAAATGGGTTACTTTCTTCATGAAAACATCTTTAGGACCTACAGAATACATACTACCTTTTAACACCATCTGGATCATTCAGAAGGGACCCCGACAAACTTTGGTTGTTGTGGGTAGCCTGTAGCATCGATCTCCCCCAGGAAGATTTGCTTGTCAGTGCTGCAGGATCCAATAATAGGCTCACTAGGATGGAAGACACTCTCGTTGACAGAACCAGCATGTCCAGGAAGCTTATACAAGATGCGCCGTGAAGTCGTATCCCAGATGTAAACCATTCTGTCTGAACTACCAGCTGTGACCTTGCTTCCATCAGGTGACCAGCTACATTTCAGTAAATTCTTTTCGAAGTTATGTTGGTGTCCAGCTAGTATCTTCACGCAACGATTCTGAGGGGCATAGGGGCGCAAATCCCAGATGCGAAGAGAACAATCCATGGAGTTAGTTAGGAGATAGGAGCCATCAGGACTCAACTGCATACCTGTTATCATGTCTGCATGACCCTGAAGAGTCATAGTAACCTCATTTCTCCGCAGATCCCATACCTTCACATTGTTATCAATCCCACCAGAGAAGATCTTGTCAGACGCATCAGAGAAGCTAACAGCAGTTATTTGGTACTTGTCTGGGAATGTCTGAATGGCACCCCTTTGTCGCAGGTCCCAGAGTTTTGCAGTTCCATCATCAGATCCGCTCACAACTAGTGGTGGACCTCTTCGTGAGGGGCAACATGAATTGACATATGATGAATGCTCTGCCATTTTCTTTATTTGCTTCCCTGTTTCAACATCCCATGCTCTTAGAGTCTTATCTGGACTGGCCGAAATAATTTGGCTACCATCAGTGGTCCATTGAAGATCCAGTACTGCATTTTTATGCCCCTTCAAGACCATGAAATTCTTGCAGTCCCCGTGAACATACCACAGAAATATGTCTTTGTCATGAGATCCGGATGCAATTACTGTCCCAGCTGGGTTAAATTTCATAGTATATATAGCACTTTGATGGCCTGTTAGCAACATTATTGGAGACTCCAAGCTAGAAGTTCGCTGTTTTCCATTTTGCCCTGGTACTTGAAAAGAACCATAAGGGATTGTTGACAATTCCATTCCAGGCCTTGGACCACCTGCAATCAAAGCATTTTCGCCCTCTCTTGGCATACCAAACATTTTGTATCAACTTCTATGTGAACAGACAAGCAGCAACTTTCAGCTATTCCCTGAAGAAAATAGATCGAAATTAAATATTCGTGGATACCTGGAAAAAACCAAGAGCTTTGAGTAGAACATGCATGATACATAAAAATCTACACAGGTACAGATGCATGATCATGTATCAGTGACAAGTACAACATGAATCTAATTAAAAACATTTGAATTTAGTCAAACAACGCTCAAACATTACAGAAAACAGATAAATAAATCTCCAACAGGTGGTCAACCAATTATCATCTGCATAGTAATCAAGTTTACAGCTGAGCTGACCTTTTTAGCAGTATGTACAATGCAAATGCTAAAGCAGATCTGCTGCATAGAGAGCTTTCTCTCCTGTTCCTGTACCAACTACATGGTTTTATAAAATTGCAAGCCCAAAATCCAAATTCAAAGAACACCTACTACCACACAACCTTGCCTCTTCAAGTGTGTTAACTCGCAAACTGCCTAAATGGTTTTGGGTACTCAGCCTTTGTTATCATCATCTTTCTGGATGTGGGCTAACCACCAAAATGTCAATGACAAGAAATGCATGAATCTCTCTCACTTATGCGTGTGTGCGCATGTGTGTCACAATCTTGATCTCTAAGCTTTGAAAGAGTGAATCTTTGTCCCACCACTTAGTCAATTACTATGCAGAGAGAACTCTTCCCTCTGAGCCATCAAAAAGAGATCATGTACCAAACATCCATGCCGTGCAATGCATTATAGTGCAATAACTTCCTACACAATCTTAAGCATGGACTGTTCATTCAGAGGCTTTGTCTGGTTATTGGAATGCCACCAATATCTATTGACTGCGTTTACAATGTAAAGAAGCATAGCTCGGTACCAACCCATTCAGTGTCGGGATTCACTTCATCATCCAAGGAACTTTTTAACAGCACTTTGCTAAGGCATATGAGTTAAGCAATAAGAATATACTAGATAGCCCAAATGACAAACATGAATGAACCACTCATAGATGGTTTTCCCTGACATGATCAATTATCACCAATATAGCCAACATCATCTAATATAATGACCATGAATTAAATTGCACTATTTATGCCAAAATCAAAACGATTAAATACGGCTGAAATCTCTAAGCAATGGACAACTAGAACACAAAAATACCTACTCTCGAAACTCGAATCACTGTGCAAACAATAAACACACTAGCAAGTAGCAACTAATAAGAGTAGACATTACAAACCTAAAGAGCCTGTGATTGACCTCTTGAGGTTCTAAATAGTGACTGAGTGCAAAATGATAAAGAATAGCTTCAACAACAGGAAACTGAAACCCACAAAGATGAGTTGCTGAATTTTCCCATTTCTCCTTGCTTTTTCTTTGCTGTTTTTTTTCCACTCATGATGTGGCACATTTCCTGAACGAAGCTGATGCTGGAAGATGTTGGAAATGCATCCATAACAGGCAACCATCCAACTGAAATAACTGAATCACTTGCAGAATGATACATCCAAATGAAAATCCCACGGCATAAAACTATGCACCTGCTCCAATGTAACCCCCTCAAAATTTAAGATTTTAATCCTTGATAAAATATTTAATTCATTCATTGTATTTAATATCATTTGTTTATCTAGGGGATTAAGTTTCATTTCAATCAAGTATATGCGCCACATTTGTTAGAAAATATGTATATTCATGTGTAAATTATGAAGAATGCTAAAATATCAATCTTTTTTTTTTTTGAGAATAATCTTAAGTAGTATTTTTAACATCTAAACCATCCAACTATCCTTACTATATGGATAAAAGCTTGTATAAAATATTATTACATTTTGATATATATGTGAATGTATCTAAATATTT
>JAXCLR010000001.1:81974193-81986322 GCA_035584095.1 Annona squamosa
AAGTAGTATTTTTAACATCTAAACCATCCAAAATATCATTTCTTTATGAATAAATGATTCTATCAAGTATTATTACATTCTAATATATGTGTAAATAGATCTAAGCGTTTTTTATAATTTACACATGAATATATGTACTTTTGAACAAATGTGGCCCATAAACATACTTAATTGGAATGAAACTTGGTCCCTTAGATAATCGAATGATATTAAATACAATAAGTAGAATGCATTTTCCATTAAGGATCAAAATCTTAGAATTTGAAGGGGTTACATGGGTCCGCTTAATGGTAAGTTGAGGCAGAATTTTTCTTTTCTTCTCTTTTTTTTTTTTCGGGAAGAATACGCAAATCAATAATGCATAACTAGATCGTTGCAAAGCTCTCGCCACGCATTGGCACCAGGTACAACTTAGGTTAAATCCTCCTACAGTTCGATCCTCATCTGGAACGGACTCCATCTCAACCCTTCCCGCATGACAACGGATACAAAAATCGGTTACCGCGAAAGGGAATTAGGGTTTTCAGCTGCGTTAGTGACGGGGGAAATCGACGTGGAAAAACTACAAGATTGCAGCAACAATAGAAAAAGAAAACAGAAAAAGGAAGCAGAGCTGGGAGAACGAGAACCTACTTGTAACGAACAAAATGCGCGGAAAAATTAACACAGAGAGATAGAAGGCCTTGGCGAAATCGGCGCGGGAAACGCTCAGTTTCTCTTGCCTCAAATGGCTACTTCTCGAGCAGGGTTTTTTGTTTTTTTTTATGGGAAACTCGAGCAGGGTTTTGGGGTTGCTTCGGTGCTCAGCTACTGCAAATGGAGAGAGGCGATTAGACGAATCCAATCGAAACTCGGGAGGCCAGCGTACGCCGACTTGTGTTCGCCCAACAACACGGCCTTTTTAACACTAATTAAAGATTAAAAGATTAGGGTGCATGTACTCTCTTTTTTTTTTTGGTATGTTTTTTAGAAATTTCTTTTTTACAAAATCGTTATCTATTTGATTTTTAAAAATAAAAAAATATTTAAAAATTTTAAAATTTATAAAAATTAATGCATGTGTTAAATATGCCAGGTTAATAGTCACGTAAAAAAAATTTCAAAAAATATAAAAAAGGGTATACGGGTGCACCAAAGTTAAGTGCCCCCAAGTGCATTTGATTAGTTTCCAAAGTTAAAACTGCTTTAATATAAGGTATTTGATTCAATACACCTGAGCGCAAAAACCCATTTTTTATTTTTTTTAAATTTTTTATACAATTGTTAATCTAAGTGTGTTTAACATGACTCATAAAAAAAAGTGTGTTTAACATGTATATCAAGTTTTATCATTTTTAGAAATTTATAGATATTTCTTTTTAGATTTGCAAAATTAGTGGCATTTTAAAAATTTTAAAATATTCTACAAATCTTCAAAAACAGTAAAACTAAATGTGCAACTTAAGTATGGTGGGTATCATCAACCTTACCCTAATTTGGATAAGGTATGACATAAAATATTACCCCATGAGTATGGGTAGGGTACAAATTATTACATATCTCCTCAAATAAGATACAAATAGAGTAGATGCGATGAGTACCTGGAACCAATGTGCATAGGTATAATTATATATATGATGTATATTATACAGTATATATTGTGTTTTATTTGTGACATCTTGTATATACACCCATTTTAGTAAATTCAAATTCAAATTAAGCTTATATCATTTGGAGCTATGGATTGTGAAGTGATAAACTAGTTGAATTTTTATGCAATTAACATTTGAAAGTCTTTTATAAATAAGTTTGTAAATTATGATTGGAATATGCTAATAGTTTTAATGTTGGATCATGAAACGCTATACTTTATATTTTGTATATAATAATGTAAATAATAATTTATGTATTTTTGATTTTAAAATATAAATAAGTATTGCTTCGTATTATTTAAAATAACATAAATTTTTTTAAAAAAATATTATATTTGAATGTTAAAAAAATTGATTTAGAACCGAAACTGAAACCAACTCCATGGGCAGTGGGTAGGATACAGTAGTAATCGAACCGATAATTGGTAAGGTAGAATAGGCTTTTTGTAAATAAGATATGGGTATGTTAAACCACTGTCCAAACCAAACCAACCTAAGTTGCACCCGAAGGTAAAATTTGATACATATGTTAAATATACTTAAATTAATAGTTATATAAAAAATTTTGAAAAATAATACATAATAAGTTTTTGCACTCTGAGAGTACCGAAGGAGTGCACCCGGTAAGCTCCCTTCATATAAAAAAAATACATAACCAGGGAAAAAAAAAAGTTAAGACCGCTAGTCACCGAGAACCACGCTCGAATCATTTAGATTTTAGTACTTATTATTATTATTATTATTACACTAGCTATATTTTACTTATGGGTAAGTTTGCTTATATAAAAAACATGTCAAATTAAAATTGTTCAATATAAAATTTTTCATTTTCAGTAACTGTTCTATTTTTAATTATTTCTTCATTCTACTAATATAACTATCGATATATCTAATTTGTCTATTTAACTTCATTTTCTTTACTCCTTATCATTATCTTTATTATATAACATTATTTTCTTTTATTTTAACAACTTTTATAGTAAAAATTTTTCATTCAAAATGCTTTATCACTTTCCAAATTAAGGCGTGTTGTTAAAACATAAAACTATTTCGATTAAAACTTTTGAATCTAAGGCTTTTTATTTTCTATAATTACTTTTTTTAATAATTTTTTATACCTTTCTATACAACTACTATATTTTTTAATCATTTTTACACAAATATATATAACTAACCTGTCTATTTTAACTTTATTTTTTTTACTTCCCATCGTTATCTCTACCACATTAGATTTCACCTATTCAAAAACTTTTGTATGAAAAACTCTCATTAAAAGTTTTGTTATTTCTCAAACATATCCTAAGGGACTATTTGGTAATAACCAAAAAGTAATAATATTGTAGCGATTTTTGTTATTATTATGGGTGTGTTTGGTTGGAGGTAAAACTTTTGATGAAAAGTTTTTGGAGTACAAATTGTCAAATCAATGGAAAATGATGTGATATAATAGGAGTAATAATGAGAAGTAAAGAGAATAAAGTTAAAATAAATAAGTTAGTTGTATGGGTAGTTGTGTAGAAATGATTAAAAAGTATGGTAGTTTTTGTAAAAAATGTGAAAAAATAATTAAAAATAGAGTAATTATGGAGAGTAAAAAGTTTTAGATTGAAAAGTTTTAGTTGACACTTTTTTATCATAAACAAACACAACCCATGTGTGTTTAATGAAATTTTTTTTGAAATAGAAGAAGTAATGTAATATAATATGGTAATGATGGAGTATAAGATAAGATAATTGTGAAAAATGATTAAAAAGTAAAGTAATTGTACAAGAAAAGATGAAAAAATAATAAAAAAATCATATAATTAAAGAGAGTAAAAAATTTTAGACTCACCAGTTTATAGAAATGTCTCACACCTTGTATAGTATATATTGTTTGAAAAAACATGTGTTTGTGCGTGGACTTTAGACACTATAGGTATTTACTTTCCATAATTATCGTATTTTATAATTATTTTTTCTTCTATTCATGTATAGCTTTCATAATTTCAATTACTTTTCTACAACTTTTCATACAACTATTCTATCAATTTTAATTTTATTCTTTTTACTTTTTGTAATTGCTTACACGAAAATTTTTTGGTTATTAAATACCAAATATACCCTAATGGATAGCATAGTTTCATGTATAAAATAATTTGAATATAAAGCTAAAAATAAAAGATAGGGTAATTGGAAAATTAAAGCGAGTTAACTTTGTACATTTCTCTTGTTATCATTTCGTTTTTGGGGACGTGCTATAAAATATTTTTTTATGAAATTCCTTTTTATTTTTGAAATCTTAATGATCGATAGAAAATTAACTCTATCAATTATATTTAACATTATTTAAAGTATATTGAAAATCCTTTTATTTTTTAATTTCACTATATATGAGTCTCATATATAAATGTGTAAAATCAACGTAATAAAATGGTTTAATATTAAAAAATTATCTTTAAAGTAGTTTTTTCAACATTTAAACTACCAAAAATATCAATAATATATAGATAAATGATCCTATAAAGTATCGTTACATATGTAAATGAATTTAAGTATTTTTCATAATTTACACATAAAATGTATCTATTTTTTAGCAAATGTGGTTTATCCACATATTGAATTGAGATGAAACTTAGTCTTCTAGTTAAACAAATGATGTAAAATATAATGAATTGATGGATTTTCTGCCCATGATCAATATTTCAAAAATAAAAAGAGTTGCACGAAATCGCTTCCATAAAAACTGATTTTATAGTGGTATTATCATTTATTCTTGAGCCGGCAAACAAAATTATGGTATTCTCCATTAGTCCAATTATTATATAATATATTTAAATCCTTTTTTAAAAAAACTTTCAATATTATTTTTTCCTTCCTAATATAGGGTTTGTTTGGCAAATTAAAAAAGTTGTCAAATTAAAACTTTTCAATATAAAACTTTGCACTCTCTATCACTTCTCTTTTTTTAATTATTTTTTACACATATTTCTATACAACAACCCTACTTTTCAATCATTTTTACACAACTACCAATACAACTAATCTATTTATTTTAAATTTATTCTCTTTATTCCTTATTATTACCCCTACAATATCACATCATTTTCTATTGATTTGACAACTTTTATATACAAAACTTTTTATCAAGGGTTTGTTTGGCAATTTAAAAAAATTGTCAAATTAAAACTTTTAAATCTAAAATTTTTCACTCTCCATAACTACTCTTTTTTTAATTATTTTTTACATATATTTCTATACAATATCCCTACTTTTCAATCATTTCTACACAACTACCAATACTACTAACTTATTTATTTTAAATTTATTCTCTTTATTCTTTATCATTACCCCTACAATATCACATCATTTTCTATTGATTTAATAACTTTTATATACAAAATTTTTCATCAAAAGTTTTACAACTTACTAAACACACCTCAAAAATTTTATAACTTCCCGGACACACCGTAATATTATTACGTCTCATTCGGTCATTCGTTCGGTCATTTCATCCTTGTCCCATCCCACCCTCATTTTTTTATAAGATTCAACTCAGTCACATCCCTAACCGCCAGCGAAAGACACAAAACGTTGACCATCAAGCGAATACCATGATGATTGGCTTAGCCGAAACTTGCAACATAAAAGATAAAACAGATTGCACTGCTGATATATGGTACCCGCCAGCCGACCTTCTGCTTTTATACAACCAGATTCTACCACTATTCCTCGATCTTTCGTTTCGGCATTGGAATTGAAATTTCATCATCCCGATCAAAATGAGCAAGTTAGCTTGGAATTATCATATAGTTCTAACTTGATTTCTGGGAATTGGATCGTGTGGGCAGCTTCAGAACGCGACTGACGAAAGTTGGTACAACACTTGATTGTCCTCTTGGCGCCGTCAACGGAAAACTGCCCAAACACCCGGAAAACCAACATAACGCCTCCTAGACCCCGCCACGGTTGGTGCATTTTCCGAAAATGCCCCTGGACTCCGACTCTCCTCCGCCCGGCACTCACAGGGACTGGTTTTTCCCTTCTCCCTCCTACTTTCCCCAGTCAAATCCTCGGTCCGAAACACTAGGCCAGACTTCTAGAAATTTCTCGCGGTTCAGATCTCCCAATAGAGCACCCCAAAAACCCTACTTCTCCCCATCCCGATCTCTTAACTCTCCGTCCACTCGGAGCTTCTCATCCCCGCCGTCGGTCTGGCCAAAAGAAAGTAGGTATGCTGGAATCCGTAGGAGACGTGACACCACTACGCAGCCTGAGAAGTCATCGAACCAGGCAGTGCCGGAAGCTATTGCAGACGTCAGGGCAGATGCCAATAAGCCGGTTAAAGGTTTTAAGATCGGAGCACCAAAGGTCCGATGGAAATTCGCATTCTTGATGATGGTGAGTAAGAATCCTCTAGAGCAAATGAAATTTCATTTATTACTATTGTTATTTTAGGTTCTGGTTTAAGTTTTATAGTATCCTGTTTCACTTGTTTGATCAATATATTAGCTATTTTCTTAAATATTTATTCGCAAATTCCGTTACCAGTGTTTTTATTTTGCATGTAAATTTATTGTTAGGCATTAGTTGCAGCATTAGGCAGGAACCGTATCACTGTCACTATTATCAAATTAGTATAGGATTCTTGCATTTTAGTTCCAGCTGTCGACCGAAACATGTACTAGGTTTCGTGCACATGGCTTGCATACTTTGGTCATATCCACAAAATGTAGGACTAAGCATGCTTTTTTCGTAAGTGAGACGAAATCATTTAATTTGTGTGATATTTCGTAACAAGAGCACGTTTTTGTTAATAGACCGTTCCTGTCTCATTGCAGTTCATGGTGATGTGTTTGTCTTCTCTGCTACACAAAAATTTTAATTTACAAAGCCAGGTTGTGAGCTTACAGGTAAAGGAGACATGAACATGTTTCCTCCTCTAATATGTGAAGTTTCATTCATATCTTTATCATTCTTTCATAAACATGTTTTGCTTGACATTGAAGAACAAGCAAATGTGATGGATGGGATATTCATTCACAGAAAATATATTATATAAGAGAAGTGATCCTGTTAGCCCAAGCTAAGCAAATACCTCACCTCAAAAAATTCATTTACATCATTTTTTTTGCTTTTTTCTTCACATACTTATTTATCTAAATATATTTAATATATAAACCAATTTTACCCAAAAATAGTAAAACTTGATTTATATATTAAATACACTTAGATAAATAAGTGTATAAAGAAAAAAGTAAAAAAAAAAAAAAAAGTGTTGTAAATGAGTTTTTTGAGGTAGGTTAAGCGAGACATTTGTTTAGCCTAGGCTAACAGAATCATTCCTCATTATATAATTACTCATATAAAATTGGTTACCTGAAGTGTTTCTGTTAACTGGCAATGGATTATGCTCTGGCAACCTGATTTTCAATTGGCAGGAACAAGTCCTGGAGCTCAATATTAGGCTACGTGCATCTAATGTACTGGATTCAATGGAGGGTGTTGAAGCTATGCCTCAAGACTGTGTTGATGCAACTAACAAAATATTGAAGAATTCTGCTTTGTTTCTGTCACTGGCAGTTTTAGCTGCTCCAATTCTTCTTTTCAAGTACTTAAATTATGTATCGAGCTTGAGGAATTTGCCAGAAAACAACAAAAATCCAGAAGAAGTTTCTCTAAACAAGCAGCTAGCATATCGAGTCGATGTATTCTTATCAGTTCGCCCATATGCTAAGCCACTGGCTTTACTGCTCGCAACTCTACTACTTATTTGTCTGGGTTGCATGTCAATTTATGGTGTAACTGATGATAATTTGGCAGATTGTTTGTGGTTGTCTTGGACATATGTAGCAGATTCAGGCAACCATGCAAACTCCATTGGATTTGGCCCAAAACTTGTTTCAGTCTCCATCAGTTTTGGTGGGATGCTTATATTTGCAATGATGCTTGGATTAGTTTCTGATGCGATCTCAGAGAAGTTTGATTCATTGAGAAAGGGAAAAAGTGAAGTGATTGAGAAAAATCATACATTGATTCTTGGGTGGAGTGACAAGTTGGTAAATCTGAACTCTTAATTGTTCTTCTTTCTTTATTACATTTAGGCAGAAGAGGGAATGGAAACTGTATATCGCTTCCGCTGTTTCCTTTACATTTATAATCACAATTAGTTATTTATAAAACTCCCGCCATATGCTTTATGTAATGTTTTTAGCAGAATGATGCATATGGTCCCATCATCGACATAACATGTGTCACTGGAGGGAGTTGGGGAGACTTTAATTTTGCCTCGTTTGTAGAATTATATTTTTTAAATTTCTTTCACCCCTAGTTGTTGATCGTTTTTAACAGTGGGCTGATGTTTGAAACCTAATATAGTCAGCATGTTTAGTTATGATATTCTTGTTCTAAGATCCTTATATCGTAATGCAGTTTTCAATTTACATAAATAACATATAAAGTTTAGGTGGTGTTCCCAGGTGGGAATATGACTGGGCTTTGCAAAATACCTTTTGTAGGAAGATGATAATACGAGGATTGAGGTGTTCACTGAGGATTAGGCCTAGTGTAAAGTCAGCCTCGGGTGTTAGGTTATGGTATTCAGTGTTTGCTCAGGACTAGGCCTAGTGTAAAGCCAACCAACGGGTGTTAGGTTTGTGGAGCATGGTGAAATTTTCATCCCCCTATGAGCAATGTGGGAAAATAAGGTGCTTGTTCAAAGCCATTTTGCAGGGGGATGGTAATGTTGGTGTTCTCTTAGGACTAGGCATAGTTTAAAGCCAACATGTGTGAATGCTGGGGCTGTGGAACATGGGGGATGCTTGTTAGTGTGTGAATAGTATAGCCTCGGTTTTCCTCCCTAGCTTTTGAGGGTGAGTACTTCTAGGGTTGTATCGGGGAAAGAGTGCTGCCTTCTTGTCTTTCACAATTAGTTAGGTTGGACTTGCATCTCCTTATATGTTTTCCAAGATAATGAAATGGTTTGTGACGCAGGGTTCTTTATTGAATCAACTTGCAATTGCTAATGAGAGCTTGGGTGGGGGAACTGTAGTAGTAATGGCTGAGAGAGATAAAGAAGAAATGGAACTCGACATTGCAAAAATGGAATTTAATTTCAGGGGAACATCTGTAATTTGCAGAAGTGGAAGCCCTTTGATTCTCGCAGACCTGAAAAAGGTTGACCGTTTGCTTTGTTATGAAATACTTCTTTATAGCATCCAGATGACAACTCTCTGCCATCCCACAGGTATCAGTCTCCAAGGCCCGGGCAGTGGTTGTTCTTGCCGAAGATGGAAACGCTGACCAGGTCAGTTTTTGTAAGGATCAACAAATTAAACCCTTTTCATGCCAGTGACTGCACTTAACTCCATTGTGGTTTTGAACAGAGTGATGCACGTGCACTGAGGACTGTTTTAAGCTTAACTGGAGTTAAAGAAGGGCTAAGAGGACACATAGTGGTGGAAATGAGCGATCTTGATAATGAAATTCTTGTTAAACTTGTTGGAGGAGATCTTGTGGAAACTGTTGTTGCTCATGATGTGATTGGTCGCTTGATGATTCAATGTGCCCGCCAACCTGGTCTTGCTCAGGTTAATTCTAGATTATGAAGTAGTTTAACCATCTTTATTTTTCCGCTTTGGAATTTCTTTTCTTGGTTTCTGCTTAACTAATACTTTCTGAGGTTTTTGCTAAGATAATGAATGAGGTGGAGCATGACCTTTTTTTTTTTTTTTTTGGAAAAATGGAAATTTTTTTTGGAGGAATGGAAAGTTCAAAGGAAATGATGCAGGCCAAATTGCTTACCAAATGAAATAGTTTCTCTTATCTGGTTAAGCCTTTGATTCTGACTCCTGAAGCTAGAGGAATCAGCATTGCTGTGAGCAACGCATAGAACATTAGGCCTTGGCAAGGCTGAGCATCGACCACTGGAAAATGTTTCAAACAAAAGACCAGATGTGGGAAGATCCACTTTTCACTTGAATGGGTAAAGCCTTTTCTTTTGAAAGAATATGAACTGAGAACAAGTGTTCTGATGGACAGAGAATGGTGATTTGAATCATAATTGAAGTGCCCTTCAAGGAACGTCAAAGCCTATTCAACCATTTAAATTATCCAAATTAATGGCATGATAACCAATTGAACGGCTGGTTAACGTAGGAGATCTATGATCTATTTGCAACAAAATAAATATGCAGAGCGTGCCTTCTATTTAGAGCAACCATGGCATAGAAATTAATAGCTTTTTGGTAGTATTTGGTACACAAAACTTGAGTTAACCATTATCTCCGTAAATTAACCTAGAAATCCCTTTAGGTTGTGTTTGGGAAATGATAAAATTTTTGGATGAAAAATTTTTGATGTAAACATTTTTAGAACGAGAGAAAATGATGTGATATGATAGGGGTAATGATGAGGAATAAAGAGAATAAAGGTAAAATCAATAGGTTAGTTGTTAAGGGTAGTTATGTAGAAATGATTAAAAAGTGTAGTAGTTTGTATAGAAAGAAGCGAACAAATAATTAAAAAATAAGGTAATCGTGGAGAGTGAACAGTTTTAGATTGAAAAGTTTTATTTTAGGTCTTATCAAGTTATTTCTTTCTTTTCCAAATTATGTTCGAAGACAGCAAATCTTAATTGTCAATGAATCAAATATGTCAACATAAAGTGATTGAATCCTACATTAATTTGTTCTTGACCATAGCCTCATAGGAGTTTCTCCAATCCTGCATTAATTTGTTCTTGAGTACTATCAGCCTTATTGGAATTTCTCTCTCGTAATCTCTCACTTTTGTATGAGGTTTCAGACCAGTGTTATGTTATGCATGTTTTGTTTGTTCACATGGGTAAAGACACATTATGGGTTCTATGCAAAATTATAGGGCAGTGCAAGTGCATGTTCATTTCACTTTTGCAAGCATGGAGGAAACAACTCAGCAAGGGATGTAGTTCTCTCAGCTAGTCCTCTCTTTTCAATTAGCTTTTCTTCCCCTGCTCTCTTGTTACCATTATTATTTATGTGGACAGATCTGGGAAGACATCCTTGGGTTTGAAAATTGTGAGTTCTACATCAAAAGGTGGCCAAAATTAGATGGGATGCACTTTGAAGATGTACTGATCAGCTTTCCTGATGCCGTTCCTTGTGGAATTAAGGTAGCATCCAATGGAGGAAAGATAATTTTGAATCCTGATGATTCCTATGTTCTTCAAGAGGGGGATGAAGTCCTAGTTATTGCAGAGGATGATGATACATATTCTCCAGCGACCCCACCAATGGTGCTTTCTTTCTTCTCATGTTAAGGATACTGAGATAAATTTTTTGTTCCTTTGTTCATCTGTGTCATCTGTGGTGAAAGTTTATGGGTGTTGCCTGATATCTTTGCCTGTTGCATATCAATCATATTGGTTATCTACCAGCATAGTCAGAATGGTATTGATTCGATACCAGCATCTTCACATTGATTACCCACTGGCACATCTATATTGATGATCTTGATTCATTCTAACCAAACATCACTCGTATGTAAGATGATCCTGGCTGATATAATCCTTTTCTGTAAAAGATGTATGTGCTGGTTCATCTAATCTTTTTTTTTTTTTTTTTTTTACCTCTAAGGGCGTGTTTGGAAAGTAATAAAACTTTTTGATGAAAAGGTTTTGATGTAAAAGTTTTTGAAATGAGAGAAAATGATGTAATGTAGTAAATGTAATGATAAGGAGTAAAGAAAATAAAGTTATAATAGATATGTTCGATGTATGGATAGTTGTGCAGAAATAATTGAAAAGCAGGGTAGTTGTATAGGAAGAAGTGAAGAAATAATTAAAAAATAAATTAATTGTAAAGAGTGAAAAATATTAGTTTGAAAAGTTTTTTAGATGAACAAACACCCCTAAATATTCCTTGTTTATTACAGATTTATGTATGGGATATGCTAGTATATCTCAGGTCATTCCAATAATTCTTACACATCTCATGGAAATAAAATGATGCTCAAAACCCAGTATGATTATTAGCAGTTTCATTTCTAGAGTAGAAACAGAAAATCCCAATTTGTTATTTGCTCATGTTAAGGAGACTTCTACCGTGAAGTTTAATAAAGAGAGTGTACGAGAGAGAACTTACAGAAATACAATCAATTTGATCCTTCAGGTCAAAGATGAGTCATTCATTGACATAACACGACCTGCAAGAAAGCCACAGAAGATTCTATTTTGTGGATGGAGAAGGGACATTGATGATATGATTGCGGTAAGTTCTTTCATTGAAGCACCTAATTTCTTCTTCTCTTTTCATTCATGCTGCAGGTTTGGAGAGGATATCTACCTAAAGACTTAGTTGTTCTGAAGTCTCCAGAAAGAATACTTTTTTGTGGTTGGCGTCGAGATATGGAAGATATGATTATGGTAACATTATGAGGAATTTTATAAAGACCTGCTGACTTGATATTAGTGTCAATATGGTTTTATTGGAAATGTGGTAAAATGCATCTCAAAATGAAGGGGGGGGGGGGGGGGGGGGAA
>JAXCLR010000001.1:81986422-82033821 GCA_035584095.1 Annona squamosa
GAGAAAGATTGCCTTGTTGTTCTAACTGGAGGGGATTTCTCCGAGTTCCATGTCTGGAGGCAATTTTCCGAGTTGTAAGAATATGGATATATTCTAAAATCAAAATAATTTTAATATAAGATACTGTACTCATCTATGATCTCCAGCCTCTGGAAGATCATCAATAGTTTGGCGTGCAATGAGCAATTTCAATTTATTAGGAGTCAAAAGGAATGAAGCATAGATTTCTGACACCTTTATGTGCTGTTCTCAGGTGTTGGATGCATTCTTAGCACCTGGATCAGAGCTATGGATGTTCAATGACGTGCCCGAAAAGGAAAGGGAGAAAAAGCTGATCGAAGGTGGCCTTGATACTAGCCGGTTAATGAATATATCCATGGTTAATCGGGAAGGGAATGCTGTTATACGTCGCCATCTGGAGAGCCTCCCTTTGGAGTCATTTGATTCTGTAAGTTTTCGACCGTGATTTTATTTATATTTATCAGTGTCCTAAATCAGTTATGGACCTTTGAATTTGACTTTCGAAAATGGTATGTTGCTACCTCAAAGTCCTAGCTTATGCACAGAATGACCTCCTTTCTACAGATTTTGATTTTGGCTGATGAATCTGTGGAAGATTCAGCAATTCAAGCTGATTCAAGATCTCTTGCCACATTGCTCCTCATCCGAGATATTCAGGTTTTTTCTTAGAAACAACTCAAAAATGTTTTTATGGAGTTTGATTTACTTTTTCATTTTCCTAATTTAATGGTGACGTACTTCCACGCTATTGATGGTGGCGAAGGAGTAATCTGCTGGAAAATGTTTGTTGGCAAAATTTTCCATTCTTCTTGTACATTCAACTTCCAACTGTTGAACTTGAATTCACTCAACTGCTAAAATGTTTGTTGGCATATTTGTCATTTCTCCTCATTCAACAGCAGTTTAATCTGTCAGCTAGTTTCAAAACAAATTAATTTTCATGAAGAAAATATTATTAGGCCAAGCTTGGAGGATTTGGACTATTGGATTTTGACCTTCTTTATAATTTGAAATATGAGTTCCCATACAAACCATTTAAAATTAATTCCTTTAGGAAGTTTCCTCCATCTAAGAAATACAAAAAGTTCATTCGTGTCTTTGAATGGTTACTATGAAATTTTGGTTTGGTTTATGGGATCTATACAATCCTGATGTCTGTTTATCTTGCAGGCAAAGCGTCTCCCTTATAGGGAAGCAATGGTAAACCATCTTCACAGGGGAAGCTTTTCACAGGGTTCTTGGATTGGAGAAATGCAACAAGCTTCAAATAAGTCAGTTATAATAAGTGAAATTCTAGACCCGAGGACAAAAAATTTATTATCCATGTCAAAAATTAGTGATTATGTTCTATCAAACGAGCTTGTTAGTATGGCATTAGCTATGGTTGCAGAGGATCGACAAATAAATGATATATTGGAAGAGCTTTTTGCAGAGGAGGTGTGGTATTCATTCTTGTTGAAGTTTTTTGGCATAAGGACGTTCTGTTTCCATTTGCTTTCACTTTTTTTGCCCAATTTGTTTTTATTTGGGTAGTTCGCTGCAGTAATCTCGTCACCAACATTTTCTCTCTCTCTTTTACTTTGCTTTAAAAGTAATAAACATTGTTAATTACTCAATCGTTTGCATTTAAATTTGCCATGGAATTATTGGGATCATCTGCAGCTGGCTTCCCACTCCATTTATATATTCTGAATGTCTAATTAACATTCACCTTGTGAGTACCTCTAATTGATTCCTTCCTATAGTTTCCAGTGGTTTATTGGGGTTCATCAACCAAGCATGTTCATATTTAATTTGATATTTTCCCATCCCAGGTAACACCATTTATGGTACGTTTGGTAAGACAGAAAAAAATGTGGTGGAAATTTTTTTGAAAGAAATAGGGTGTTGATGTGATATGATATAATAATGATTAGGAATAATAAGAATAAAGTTAAAATAGACAGGATAATTATTGTAAAGTAAGGTGGTTGTATAGAAAGTTGTGGAAAAATATATTGTTGATGTATTTTATTCTCGTTGTTTGAGCAGGGAAATGAGCTGCATATAAGACTAGCAGATTTATATCTTCATGAAGACGAAGAACTTAGTTTCTATGAAATACTTCTGCGTGCTCGGCAAAGGAAAGAGATTGTGATTGGATACCGCCTTTCAAACGCAGAGCGAGCTGTCATGAATCCACCTAACAAAAGTGAGAGGCGTAGGTGGTCGCTGAAGGATGCCTTTGTAGTAATTGCTGAGAAGGAATGATGTGTTGCATTTTCCCTTCGAGAAAGGAAGTTTTGAAGACATCACCCAAAGAAAAGAAAAAAAAAAATAAAAGCACCCTAGTCGGAAAATAAATACAAAACGACTTGTACACAAAATAATGCGTATCAACTGTCCAAGACAAAATGATAAGAAATTTAAGGTTCGGCCATCAGCAGCAATAAAAGCATTTGCTTCTGTGAATGACGTGTAAATATCACATGCCAGTTGTATGTTCATACTCGCAGACAATAATGAGGAAAGCCATACATCTGAATTTGTATTATAGCCCTTGTTTTGTGCACAGAAGTTGCCCCTGCCGCTGCTCTTTCTTTTAATTATTGTTTTGTAACTTGTAAGGCTATTCCAAACCTATATATTACAGTAACATTTGAAATCAATATATGTTAGTTTACCAGCATTCGCATATTGTTAAACCATGTTTGAATGACACCGGTGGTCCTTAAATCGATGTTTGCCTCAAAGATTCAGCATTCCATGCACTGTGCGAGCCAGAACGGCTTCCGACGTATGGGGGGGGACAACAAATAGATTTTCATGAAAAAACTGGGAAAAGCGCCGTCTTTTCCATTAGTCATCCAGGATATGGGGTTTTGACCATAACAGAGCGTCATGCAAACAGCTTCGTGCTCCATGGCAATGTCTGGTATTGATGCCCCTCCATCAAAGATCAGGTGCTCAAAAAACACGGAGTGAAAATCAAATTTCTGGAATTGTCTATTTTATTTCTAAAACTTGTGATTCATCAACGACTATTGTTTCTAGTTAAAACAACTGAGGCAGCGTGATGAGTCAAAAGTAAAACACATTTTAATCAATAACTGATCATTTCCATTTGGGAAACGAGCAGCCTGGAAATGTTCGGGAATCTGCTGTCTACCTCCCATCTCATGATCCTCTTATCCGCCAGGATTATTTATTTATTGAAAGATGATCAACTTAGGCCGTCTTTATTTATTTGCCGTTACCCAATTAGATGCAATGGCACTCAACTTCCAGAGAATCCTGCTCCTTGTGCTAGAAAGGTTTGTTTTTGTACACAGACACCAGGAAACATTGTGAGCAGATGATTCCAGACATAATGGCCAATTATCTGAAAAATCGTTACTTAATGTCCATAATTCTTCATTTCATCTTCCATTTCATCTATAAATACTTCACGATTGATTGGCTGGTAAAGCCAGGGTAGATCATCGGCATCCATCGGAAAAGGACCAACATCATTTCCATCGGATTTCTGAGTGACAACAAAAAAAAAAAAGCATAATAAATTTTTAAAAAGCCATTTTAATCAACGCCACTCAGCAAGGAAAACATAAAAGATAACAAAAAGGAAAATTAAAAAAAAAAAATCCAACAACCAATATCAAGATATACTCTGGCAGTTGGTTTATGGTTGACCATACAAGAAATTCAGATTGACCTCCAAAGATTGTGAATAATTGGAAAATAGCTTCTTCGATTTTTGGAAAATGTTCTAGATTATAGATACCTGTCTCAATTGTGAATAATTGCAAAATAGCCTCTTCAGTCTTTTGTAAAACGTTATAGATTATACACACCTGTCCCAGATACGACACAATAAACATTCTCAATTCAATACTAGATTCAAATACAATGTCAGAAGAAAAGGCTCTGGAAAGAGGAAACCAATGGACAAAGTAATTTCTATGTTACAACCATAATCTGTAAGCACTTGTACATACATTTTTATTCAAGGTGTCAGTGACGTAGAAATATTATTGCAAAATTGAAAGCTGCTTCCAGTGTAAGGACAAAAATGATTCCTATGCTTCAGAGAGATCCATCTCACCAGCCGTGGTGGATTCCTGAGAGATATCTTGGGTCTCTTCAGTACCAGATGGCTGGGATTCAAGCTTTGCAGCTGCTTGTAAGACCCGACTTTGGACAGCTGTTGATGAGGGAGATGTTGGCAATCCAATCTTGTTTGGTTCAAGTTTACCAGCAGCCCAAGAAACAGCCTGTGCTCCAAGTCTAACAGGAGAGAGCAACAACCTGAAGGAACATGAAAGAGTAAAATATTGTCACCAATCAGCATTTTAGCAGTGTCCATAAATGTGCTTGTAGCAAACAGTGCCAAATGCTGACTGAAAATCATAATGGCATTTCACATTCAATAATCTAGCCAATGAATGAGAGAATCGGCTGTTAAGTATACACAAACTATACAAGCGATCAAGATCATACCTTCTCATAACCTGACTAGGATTTCATGAGATCTAAAAATGCCATTTGGAAAAATGTGTAGATAGATGTTTCAAGAGAAAAACTATATCCAACCATCAAATAGTATTACTAAACACTAATATTTTTATTGCCTGAACTCTACAGTTTCAATCAGGATATCTAGAATATGTGTTTGGGAAGTAATCTTTTAAACTGGGACCATTAATCTACTTTGAACTCACCCCCTAAAGCTCTTGGCGGTTAGTAGTACATCATTTAGAAACTTTGAACTAAGCTAGGGGCTGAAATATGTCAAGGACACAACAACTGATTTACTATTAGATGGCCCACGAAAATGCCGTGGTCATACACAAGGCCGTGAAATCCAAAATATCAGGGAATTGGGTTCACACCTGGTATCCCTAGAGTTGAAAGTGTAACGCTTGGCCTCAACTACCTTGCTGGATGTAAAATGGAAAAGGCTTGAAAAAGGAATGGCCTTAACCTGTGTCAGTGATAGTGTCAGAGCTTCAGACTATTTCTATGATTATGCACCATGTGCTGGCCTAAGATCCAGAATCTTAACAGCCTAACCCAAGCTATGAAGCCACAATTGAGCCAACCAAACTAACACGAGAGACAATATAATCAAAAGGAAAGCAACCAAAGCTACTTACAGGAAAACCAACCTTCCCAACTTTTACCGACGAAACAATGCTTTTGCATATAGTATACATAGCATGCCCATGGCTCTGGACTACAACAAGAGCGTGTTCCAAATGATACGAGATTCTTAGATCAAATCTGTATCTGGGATAAGAATGTAATGATGTGCATTGGGAATGAGTAAAGTTGTATTGGGAATAGATAAAGCTGTATTGGAAATTAGAAAAGCTGCATTGGGAATTGGAAAGCTGTATTGGGAATGGTGATACAGATTCAATCCAAGAATTTCGTATCATTTGGAACACGCCCTTAACACTCCAGTCCTTACACAAGTGAGTGAGTGCCTTGCAAATGAAAGCCTAGGGTAATGTAGTATATAGAAGCTAACCACTGAGACACAAGTCAAGCACAGTGCAGCCCAAGCCACATGTCCCACATCTAAGACATTCTATCTGCCCTCCCCTAAACACATGTCCTACTCCTCACATCAAGGGAAGAGAGAGGACTTTGAAGTGCTCCCCTTCTCAAGGGCAGTTGCTCAGTCACGTAAGACCAGTCTAGGCCCTATCCACTAATGCACTACATAAGTGTCATATGTACAGTAGCCAATCACATCAACACTAACTTGCAGCCCTCCTTTCCTGCCACATACCAAGTTCACTTGGCACAAGCATCACTACATCTGCTTATTAAGGTTCCAATGCATCAATGCCTAACCCATGCATTATTGTTGTGATTCACAATCTGCATCCTCGATACACACCATGTTCATGATGCATCCATAATCCTGCACTTAGAATCATCCCACGGTCCCGCCTTAGCCCCACACCACAATTCAACCTCAGACTCATCTTGAGTTTTTCTAGGACTTATATCATAATCACCGTATGTTAACTTGGTCTGGCCCTGCAATCTCACTTCACAATCCCTCACAAACCGTCTTGACATAGCTAGTTGTGTTTCACATTGCCTGCCTCATGCAAGTGACCCACGTGGGCCATTCACTCTACTGGTCATTCTGCATCTAGCAACAGGTACATCCTCGCAAATAGGCTACCTCACAAAGATTTAATCAGATCTGGGCTATTCATTTAATCAGATCTGGATCTGAAGAGCCAAACCACATCAAGGATACAAGAATGTCTAGCTGTGTACAGCAGCTAGGAATTTCATTGGGAAGTAGATAATTTTAGCTCCCAAAGGCACATCTACTTTCATACATACATGCCAACTTAACCCCCACAAGCTTTGTTGTAGGTGGAAGAGTATTGATGACCTAACCCAAAAATCATATCGGTATGCTCATCAAAATTCAAGCAGACCCATGTTTGACCCATGTTTGCCTTCAAGGAAGATACTTGGTGGTTGAATTAACCCTGCGGACTTATTTTTGTTCACATACAATGGTGGGATCAAATGAATGGCTAGTATTTTGCACATGGCTGTGCATAGAAGTTATTTTTCTGAGCAACAGTCAACACTACACATTTGACACATTTCTAGTTCATTTGCATAAAAACGTATGGAAGAATGTGATGCAAATGAGTGTCTTTCTGTATGAATTTGTATGAAATCGCTCCCCACAAAAAATTTTGCATTTTGTTCGACACTTTTCACTGGGCCTAATGTGAGAGATCTTTGGCAACCCATAAGATTCATCAGATATTTCTGTGGCTGCAACCTAAAATTCAGTAAAACCATGACCATTGGGGAACCAATTCAATCAAACTAAGATCAGTGTCCCATCATTGGCAATGGTACAGGATTAATTTTTTGATTTTTTTTGGGCCATAGGCAAAAATACATGAAGAATTTTGTGAATGCTTGGGGACAGAGACAGTGACAGGGAGGCCCATTCAATACAATCTTAGGCAAGTTGTATCTTTGGAGATGGAACAGAATTGCTCATTGGAATGGTCTTGCCAAAAGAAGCTGTCCTTCACAAAAATGTTTCTACCATAGCATGATAGAAACAATTCTATAAAATTTCAATGTAGTCCATATGTCAACTTGTCACATAAAATTGATTTAAAAAAAAAAAAAAACACTTGTCACATAAAATTGCATTGATTATCAAAGAGGCAGAACATGTTCACCACATATGATGAGAAGACTAGATAGATTTAGCTGTCCTTAAATTTGTTTCGGGAAGAAACTACCTCAAGTCTTGCTTGAAATCCTCTGCATCTTTATATGAGTCAAATCTGAGATAGATAGTCTGCGAAACAGGTAAAACCAACAGAACAATAATGGAAGAGAACAGCAAATAACTTAGTGTGAGCAGCAAGATACGTAAGCAAAGAAAACAGTAACAGCACAAGATTATTTTGGAAATGTAATATATTTGCCTCTGATTGCGCATGTTATACTGATATTACATCTTATTTGTCAGTGTGAATAGGTAGATGTTTGCAGAACTGTATTATAAACATGTGGATTGTCCAAGCAATGAAAGTTGCATGCAATAGCTAAATATAAACATGTATGCAATTATGCATGTGTCAAAAAAACGTAAAAACTTAGGGAGTGGTTCAGAAGAATAACAAAAAAAGATCAAGATCTTGGCATGTTCGGAATTTAGAAGAACAAACTATGCCCTCTAAAAATAGAAGTTGGACAGAGTACCAGTGCAAGGCCAATTAAACCGATGAGTTGCAATGTCTTCTCCCATTCTGCAATCACAAAGTGAGTAAAGTAGGAGGAGAGCTACTTAAAAATTGAGCAAAATCTTTCATCTGCCATGATTTACTGGCAGCAGTTTTGCCAATTTTTTCTTTCAGTAGAAGCTGATCCATTATTTTCACTTTGAGGCATCGATAGTAATTAGTAAATGAAACACTAACCTGCTAGAGCATAGACACTGGCAGCCAAACCCTGTGCACAAGCACCCAGATAACATTGAGATTACTGATTACACCATCATTGAACTCGCTGTAACTAGGTAATGAAGGTATTCTACATAAGACAAATGTTACATGCACCACACTATATGAGTCATGCAGTTTCTACATGATTTTGGGCAAATTAAGTTAATCCTGAATCTCACAAAATAGCATCTCCATCAAATTAGATCAATCCTTGATTGCATAATTGAAGAACCTTGAAGCCAATTAAAATAAATAAACGAAGAAACAAAATAATAATAATAATAGCAGCAGTGGCAACAGCAGTCAACCAGCCCTCAAATAGCTGGAGAAAGACTAGCATCAAATACAAAATCATTGATGTGATCTCCTCTCTCGTCAAAAGCTAGCATCAATTTTACAAGCATTTTATTTTTAATTGATGCAAACAAAATTTTGAAGAAAGATATGCAGACCTATGGTCTGATAAAAGATATGGTCCTTGGAACAGTGAACCAGCATACTGGACTCATATACCAAGTTACCAACCAAAGTTCTCTCGGGTTCATGATGTAGGATATGGTACTGAATAGCATTATGGTTCACAAGCATAAATGCTATTGGCTAACTTCATAAAACTATGTATGTTACAATTGGAACAATTTCTCTAGAATGTGTACCATGGATTGCTAACTTGCTATAGAACAATGTCGCCCAGCAGGCACAAAGAAGGACAAATGTTAACTGCCGTACACATCTTCCTGTGACCTTATGTAATACTTCTGATGTACTTTGTCCCATAAGAATATCTGATAAAAATCAGTTACTGATGAATGAAAGAGGAAGGCATACAAGATGCTCTATTGTAGACAGACAGAACTGTAAAGCATGACAGACTTACTGAACCATATCCAATAACTTCAAGTGGAGAGGGTCTAAAATCCTCGAGAATTGCCTGAGCTTCCTACAAAACGATCAAATTTAAAATCATCACTGCGTGATCGAGATTATTGTCCTTTTGCTGAAAGATGTATGAATAATCATCCAATTAGTTTCTTTCGGATGTGATAGATAGGTCATATTATTTGAACACCTCCAAGTCCC
The DNA here is from genome assembly GCA_035584095.1 of Annona squamosa. NCBI lineage: Eukaryota > Viridiplantae > Streptophyta > Magnoliopsida > Magnoliales > Annonaceae > Annona > Annona squamosa. The sequence continues at coordinate 81,995,512 of JAXCLR010000001.1, forward strand.
AGATAATCACTATTGGAGTTACTGTTGATAATCTCTGTTCGTCCCCAGTTATCGCTGTTGAGCACTAATGATTTTAAAAAATGGTTTAAAATTAATAAATCTTGCAGAATCACCATAAAATCCAAGTCATGCAATTTTATTTTCCTTTTTTTTTTTTGGTTTTGTTTTTTTCAAGGGATAGTCAACAAGACATGCAGTTCACGTCAGTGTCGTAAAAATGCTAGTGCATGGCAACCCACCTCTGCCTGAAGCAAAATGGAGGACAGTCTGGACAGACGCATGAAACAAACAAAATGAAGAAAGAGCAATGACTTCACATCCTCGATGAGTAAGATATTTTATGTACTGCATTCTGCTTTTTGGACCCAGGCTCTCAAAGGTTGGAGTCAAGAGTCAAGACCATCCACTATTCTTTACTTTCCCACAAAGATGGATTCTATGTGCAAATTTCAGAAGATTTTTAAAAAAAAATTATTTTTAGGCATCCATTTGTTTAACCACTAGATTTTCCACCCAAAAGTTCTAAACAATCTGACTCATCCATCCCTGTCATTAGAAGGATTTACATGCTTAGGAATTCCTCACTGATACAACTGCATGCAGTCTTTATGCAGGCTTCCTTGGTTATTTGCAAGCATCCAAACAGAATGGTAAATTAATCAAGATGTGCCTTCCAGCCAGTGAATTACCTCATTCAGTACAGTCAGCGTGGTCTCAGGTTTCAGCTCCTTAACACGCAGCCCATCCTTCACCCAAGACCGAAAGCCACCTTGAACCTGGTAAGAATTCTGTGATCCAAAGAAGTGGAAAAGGATAAGGACATCAATGTGAAATGCATTGGTCTAAAACAGAAAAATAATTACTAAAGCTTAAATAAAAATTGGAACAAAATGGCTCTTAACCAGACATCAGGCAATGGATCCTTGAACTTGAGTGAATATAGGTAAGGAGCCAATGAGCCATAGTGTAGCAAACCAGACTGCTGGGACCCTAAATGGACTGGCGATCCATGTCACTTGATTGAACAGTTTTAACATGTAAATCTGTTGTTAAGCGTACAGAAGTGGGTCCCTACAAGGACTGATGCTTTCTGAGTCACTTAATTGAACGGTCATGACACTTAAACCTGTTGAATTTGCTTCACAATCATCTTAACTCAAACTTTATTAATAAGAAATACAACATTTTAACCGTATTCCACTAGTCATTTTAGCACAAACCACATCCTCAGTGAAACCACCGTTGTCAAGTATGTTTTACAACGAAACCATGGTAGTCAAGTCTGCTCTTACCATATCCACCCCTTTGCATTTCAGATCATTCTGCCAGACACAATTCACTCTCTGACCATTTCAGCTAGAAAGCATTTATTTTTGGTCTATCCTTACTCATCTTGACATTATCCACCGCTGAATCATTATTTTACCTGTGCTACTTCCGGATTAGTTTAACTAGAAACTAGGACACGGACAGTCTATAACATGGGGTAACTTTCAAGCACTGGTCCACATGTATTAGCCGAAAGACTGGCCAAATACCATAAAACAGAATTTCCACGTTTTTGCTTTTTTGCCATAAATAGTACCAAGAAGGTCCAAGCATCAACACCCTCAATAAAAGACATTGCCCATAGCATACAGTCAAGATCAAGGACACACTGTCTCAGGTTTGAGAATCATCTAATATCTTTCAATCCACTGACAAGGACTTGCCTTAACTCCAAGTTTCCTCAAGGATCTTGCAATGCCTTTGGAACAAGCACCACTTGCATCCATAACTACGACCTTTGATCTGTCCTATAAATGAGATAGCAAGAAGAATAAGAACAATCATTTATGAAACTAGACAAAAACACTTACTTCAATGGTCTATTGAGCTTACCTGAACAATTTTCAAGTTACGAATGAGGACTGCAACCAAGGCATCATCAACCTCTCTGCCCCTCTTCAGTTGCCTTCTTAGAGAACCATCAACCTAGATTTAAAAAATGATAATTAACACCCATTGAAGACCCCATGTAGATGCGAAACAACCATTCATGACGATGAAAAATACACATCAAATCTGTACATATAAAAAATTAATCTCAAGATGGATGAACATCATACAAACAAAGAAGATTCAACACATTTTCAAACTTTCGATGATAACATTGCTTCTTGATACTTGCTACTAGTAACATTTCACAACATTCGTTTTTTAATCAAAGAAGCAGATCAATGTCAAATGAGATGCAATCTACTTTGTGACAAATATGCTACTTAGGGTCCAGAAGAGGGTTAAAAAAATGGGAAAATGAATTTTTTTTTTTTTTTTTGAAAAAGTGATAAAATGATGTGATATGTTAGAGGTAATGATTAGGAATAAAGGAAAAAAAAAAAAAAAGATAAAATAGAGAAGGTAGTTCTATAGAAAGATGTAAAAAAATGACTGAAATTTAGACATGATGATGGAAAAAGTAAGGTTGTTAGGTAGTTAAGATGTCAAATCATATTAAAAGGTGTATAGGAAGGAGTGGGAAAGATTTCTTTTTTCCAATCATCTTACCAACCAGGCCCTTAATGCAACTCCTAGATGGGATGCTCGCAAACAGGAAGATGGACAAATATCCTGACGGAATAACACAGGTAAAGGTACTCCCCATCGCCATCAAAGAAGTTTTTTTTTTACACCCCTTTCATCAGGCCCAGTATCTTTTCCAAGCCTAAAGCCAATAGTCAAAAAGGGAACTAAATTGATTGCTTAGAGAGCCAAATAACACATTTTGTAAGCTTCTTGCAAATTGGATCAGCCCATCTTATATCTTGATGGGATTCACAAAGACGTGGACAGAGCAACACCTACATGGGATATATGCAGACAGGATATCTTGATGAACAGAATGCAAGGATAGACGCATATTTATGATCCCTTGAAACATGTTGCTTGCCTGATCAATTAGACAACAGACTATAAGGGAACATATCAGATGGCTGCCAACCGACCTCTGGAAGAGTTACACTAGCATATTTATAGCGAGCCCCTCGCCGGAGATCTGGAACACCATCTCTCTCCCTCAGGTCCTTCACAAGCATAAACATACATCAGTAAATTTTATATAAGAATTCGAACCACTGCAACTCAGGCTAGTAAAAGGACAAGCCATTGGTTTCCTCATGGAAATGAGAGCAGTAGACTGTATGCCCACGAAGCAAAGAAATGATAAGTTCAGGTGGAGTGGGTAGGCAAGCTATCAAGATGCTAGCAAGCATACAAAGCCAGGAAGTTGGCAATGGAGAACATATGAAGAATTATTCATAGAAGAGTATCAGCTGACTAGAACAAGCATGAAAGTGCAACTGAAAATTGAGCACAAAACTAAAGACAAGAATCTGATGGCAATAAAGTGCAGAAAGTTCGAAGATGCCCAGTTTTAGAAAATGATAACAGAACAATCCTTTGAAAGAAGAGGCTAATGAAATTTACAGTCTCTTGCCTCAGGCCGGACATCAACAATCACGAAATTCGCTTCCCCAGAAAGCAGTTCCAGAGTTGATTTTGGTGACAAGTCTCCAGAATACCCACCATATGTGAACACCCAATATGACGTTCTGAAAACAAACACCAAATGTTATTGATGTGGATACAAATAAAGGGGTCCACCAATTCTCTTTCTAGAAAACAAATTTAAAGAAAGATGCCAAAAGCGACATACCCCAAAATGGTGGCACTCCCAAGGAAAAGAGCAAATGGTACAAGTGGGTCATTTGGATCAAATCCAAGATATTTTTCTAAACCTTCTATGGCAACATACACCTGTGTAGTAGTAGCAAAGCAAAATTTTTATGGGATATGAGATGCATTCAATGGATTAATTAGGATGTAAGAGTGTTATGCAGCACATTTATAGGCTGTTTGGATAGAAGTAAAGCATGGGATTATATAAGGATTTCACGCACATTGCCTGATTTGAGATATTGACTCATTTGGTTTACCTCCAGAATTGTAAGATTGGAAAAATAGTAAGTGCAATGAAAAGTGAGAGATAGGAACTTTTGCTGAGAGAAATTTTATTGCAAATGATTCGATAAGGTATTAATTATGTAAGTGATGATTTGGATCAAAAGCTTCTATGAAAAATCTAATGGGAAAAGAGGACAAAAGGTAACCTGTAATCATATGTGAAATATTAAAGTTAATGTAAAAGGAATATAATGGATATTTCATTGAAAGCAACATCATTTACGCCTTTATCAGGTCATTTTTAACTAGAATTATGCTTTTTGGGTAATCTGAGAATTACCTTCATTCGAAGATTTCAAACAGCCACTGAATGTCACCCAGCATGCAAATCCAGTGATACTAGATTTCCCAAAGAAAAAGTATTGTTGAGCACATCAAGGGATATTACTCCTAAACTCAAGCAGCAGGAACAACCAAAATGGCAAGCACGTTCAGATTTTAGGATATGCATTTAAGTGATATCAAGTTCCCACCAGTAACAAAGAAAAGCGGGTCTGCTCCTCCGCTAGGACACCCACTTGGGAAAAAGGGCTCATCAAATAAAGATAATTTACATGTCCAACTTCAACATAGATGCAATACCTATCAGAAAAGCAAACCATCTTAACACATTTCTGAAGAAAATTAAATGTGAAGCCCACTGTTGAGTTGCTTTAGCTTGCACACATGTGGCACTTCTGCATTGAGGGAAATCAAGGTTTGGAAACTAAAAGTGCGCAACAGCCAAAATAGAGGAGCATTCTCCTAAAACGTACCTGATGAAAAGTAGCCCCTACAGGTGCCAGAATAGTCACAACTTTCTCTTCAGAAAGACTAACGACATCTTGAACTTCTGGTGGAAGTAAAGCCTTTGCAGATCCATAAGAATAAACAACATATGATCCTGCATTTGCCAAGGAATACCCCACAGCAAGTATTGCCCATCTTAGAGCATCAACAGCTACAGTAACTGCCCTGTAGGCGCTTTTCTCTAATGCACTGGTGACTGCTGAGAATTGGTTGCTTGCTACTTCGCTAGTGTTGTCAAGGGAAGAAGCTACGCCACTGGTAGCATTTTCAAATGACTCTGTCATGCTCTTCAGTCCATTTGAAAGAGAGGAAGTGATTGCATCATATGTATTTCTTAAGGTCTTTTGCACCCCATCAACAGAAGAATCTACAGACTCATTAGCCCCAGATATTAGATTCTCAACACTCTGCTTCGGTGTGGTGAATGCATCATTAGTTGCATCAACAGTAACAGGAATTGAAGTTGGCGTTGCCAAGGATATATTGCTTGAAGTATTGGCAGTTGATAACTGCTCAGAAGTTGCAGATTCAGAGATGACTGCACTTGGGTTAAGTTCGACCAGAAGGCAGGGAGGCTCATCCATGTTGACTGGAGGAGCAAACTGCAACTCTACAGATGAAGATGTGGATGACCCTGTCATGGTCTGACCATCAAGTATCTGATCAACATCCATGTGCAAACTAGAATTTGATTTATTTATTGCCTGTATTGAATCAATCCTTTTTTGTGATTCTCTACAAAAATCTTCATCGAAAAATCCATCCATGTTTTTATCTGACTGATCTCCATACACGGCCATGTTATTAACTGATCCCACCATACCTGACTGGCCGGGTCTGTCAACAGAATTTGTGTACAAAGCCCTCATAGCTTGTGTTTTGAAGGTAGCCTCTGAAGTATGAATGCCATTTGGCATGCCAAAAGACACCCTGTCCTCAATGGTGCATCTATCTTCTGTATACTTACGAGATGTGACGAGGGCTCTTGGTGCAAAATGAAGAGACATCTGTTGAAACAGAAGTTACAAGAAATGGGAATGAGTTGAATAATCATGCATCCTCAAGTATCAAAGTTTTAGATTGTAAACTCAGTTCATTGGCAAAATAACTTGAAACTGCGCTGATGAGTTGACAATCCTCATTTTTATCAAATGTCCATACGAGATGACCACGTGATGCACATCCTCTGCTTCTGAAATGTGCCCACTTGAGATGAAGGGGCTGGCACTATTAGGTAATAAAATGCAGGGAAATTAGATTTAGGTAGGTTCATCATGCACGACAGAATCGAACAACATCACAGTTGGGAGATAAGTTGGTTCAAGTTGAAGGCTGTGATAAGGAATAAACACGTGGATGTCCCACATCCTAGGCTCCTTTCCGTTGCATTTTTATTTTATCCAAAGAAGTGAAAAGGAATGACGAAGATCCAAAAGATCATTAGTGCACTCAAATCGCAACATAACAAGGCAGCATTCATGTCGCTAACCTCTATTGGATGGGATGAAACTTAGATGACAAATAAAATAAGGCAATTTGTCATGCAGCCACGTTTGCCAGTGGAAGTGTTCACTGCCAAGTTCAGTAAGCATTGTTGGGAACCTTGTGGCTACACCTTTCCATAAGTTTAGCAAGCAATAGACTCGCAAGTCCAAACAAACAGAAGAACATGTAAAGAAATAAATATCAAAGGAAACCAACATGTAAGGTAATGGACAAATGCCCCAACAAAACCTCTCTTGAGAAACTCTTTGCCAGATATACTGTTGAGAGGGACAATAAGTTTTCCGGAAACACTCCCGTTACCCATATGGTTATTTGAGTTATCCTCTCCGGTCCTTCTGTCGAAAATGCAGCATGTTTCCCAAAAGGAAGGCCCAACGTATCAATGGAGGTCAGAAGTGAATAGGTTACAGTGCCATCCAAGTAACCAGAAAGAATTAGGGCTTTTTTTTTTTGAAAGTGTAATTGGGGCTTTTTCTGATCCTGGGCTCGTTCTGCATCGGTTGTGATTCTTGCTCAGTAACCGCGGGGCATGAAGCGGATTAAATCGGCATGCATCTAAGGAGACAGCAGACAACCCCAAATTTTAAGGCACTACAAGTGATTCTCAGTGAGAAGAATGGAAACTAGCGAATCGGTATCAATCTCACCAGGGAGTATGAAGAGCTGCTTGGGGTGGCAGCGGAAACAGGCAACATTGTCAAAATCTAGCGAAACCAGCCAATCTCAACTCTCAAGACATTATCTGGACAAGGATCGAAATCCACACAAATCTGGAACACCCAACAAAGATATCGTCACCATGTAAAGAAAGTGTCTGAGTTGGTTTCTAAAAATGGCGATGTGGGTGGTCCGAGAAAACCCATCTCGTACGGAATTACGTGCGAGAGGAATATATAGTTTGTCGTCGGGTTTGGAAATCAAAGACGCAGGTGTCGATTGGATAGCAAGATGATCTGAGCGAATCAAATGACAGAGATGAGTGAGAGGATATGAGTTGGGAGGGATTGTGTGGCTCGTCGACGCCGTCGGGACAAGGCCTCTTGGCTGCTCCTATGAGTTCGTTTTCTGCCGCGAGAATTTCGAGCCAATTATCCGTTTGCGGCGGCCCACAATAGCTGTACTAAAATCTCGCGCGTCAAGCCCTCGGCCGATTTGCTTGCATTGTATTTGTACCGTTGCACGTCAGTGTCCGACAACATGCGCGTGTAATCCCCGCCACTATCTCAATCCACCCTGCAATGGCCACAAAACCTACGAAAAGGCGTTAGCCGCATGTTGAAAATCATGATGTCATTCTAATTTGTCATTTTAAGCATATAACCAATCTCTTTGTTAATTACTGTTTTAGTTGATCGATAAGCTGTTTATTTAAGGCAAGGATACAACTTCGGTCGGGTGGTTTTGATTTCAGATTGACCTTATTCCTACCTTTTTCACATAAACTCTTGCTCTACCTTATTTTAAATTGAATTTATTCGAAATATACTCTATTATGTTTTTTAATGTTAGGTATGTTCATATTTTAATTTCAAATTGATTCTTTGAAATAGTCTTTATATTATATTTGAAAACTAACTTTATTACAAATCTTACTTTAAAAACTTAAAATCAAGATGATAATTATATAATTTTTGAAATATGTTTTTAAAATTTACTAAGTAATTGATATATTAAATATTTTTTTATATATTTATATAATATATTTATATATTTCACTATAAAAGATAATTTATGATATTCATATTAGATAATTTATGATATTCATATTAAATATATATTAATAATTCAGGAGAGCACTTAGAACCTATTCTAATTTATGGGTATAAAAATAAAAACTTACCTTATCCCTTTTAAGGCATCTAATGAATCGACCTACGAGTACCCTATCCAATTTTCACCTCACCCACTTTGCACTCCTAATTTAAGGAATTATTTGCTTATGTTTATGCGTGAGGTGAGGTGAGGTGGCAAATGTCTCATCTTCTATATTTCCCACATATCATCTAGGTACGTTTGGGAAGTTCAAAGCATAGAATGAAATGAAGTGAAATGGAAAACATCATGTTCTCCCCATTTTCTCACATATTATTTAATAATCTAATTTTTTTTTCAATTTTACTTCTACATTTTAATCATTTTTCCTTCGAATTATTTTATTTATTTTAATTTTATTTCTATTATTTCACATCAATCATACAGTTCTCTAAATAATCCCTTTTTCATTCTCCACCTCCTCTCACAATCTCATAAAAATTCATTAAATCAAATGTCCTTTTAATAACTTAATAACCCTATTTTCTAATTTTACGACTATATTTTCAATCATTGTTCATTCTAACTATCATCTTTATTTAACATTTATCTTTAATATTTCATATCAATCACACATTTTTTAAAATTTTTCTCTTACATTTCTCACTCATCATAATTCTACCAAAAACAACATTACCTAACATCTCCTAAGTCCATGGGATGCAAATGTGTAATATATTTGATAAAAAGGGGAAATTATTTGCTTTTGATATTGGAAGATGATTTAGCTAGGCTATCCTAAAAAATATATTTGTATTTTTTTAGTTTTTTCATGAATTTGTAAAGCTATGTATATTTAATTTATAAACTAAGTATTATTTTTTTGATTTTTTAAAGTATTTTTTTATTTTTAAACACATTGACACTTTTTGTAATTTTCTAAAATAAAAAGTTTTGAAAATGCCACTATGATTAAAAATCAAACAACTACCTAAAAATATCCAAAAAAGGTAAAACTTTGTTTTTATAGATTAAATGCGTCTAGCTTTACCTGTTCATAAAAAAATTTTAAAAAATAAAAATATATATGTTTTATGTTCGGGCGCATGAGAGAAAAAATTCTTCTCTTTTTACACATTTTAACAATTCTAATTTTTAATTATTTCTGAACATCTTTTTATGTATCACCCGTCCGTCTATTTCTAATTTATTCATTTTTCTATCATTATCTCTGTCCCATTACATCATTCGATTACTTCAAAAAAAAAAAATTCTTTCATATTTTTGTTCTTGTTTTTTCACAAACGACAAACGGTCGGTGAGTTTGTTCCAGAATACTATAAGAAGGGTTTCTCCCCTATAGGTGTAATATTCAGCCTCTGAGTTAATTAATATAAATGCTTCGCTTAGAAAATAGATACAAAAATATTCCTTCTATCGTAAAAAATGAATAATATTACTTAATTTATTAATCAGGACTAGCTATTTGAAGTATAAAAAAGGAACGATTATTTAAAAAATAAAATTTAAGCAAATATCATGATAAATGACTTAATGTCTGTTTCCTAACGAGAGAAATGGAAATCTGTATCTCTTCCATTGATTTGGTAACAACGGTATATGGCGAAGTGGGAAAAGAAAAAAATTTCAAAAATATAAGAGATTTGTAATATGGTAAGTAGGAAAGTGAAAAAAAAAACTATTGAAATATGAGGTGAAAATGAAATCATGTTGAGTATTACTTTCGCCACTAGTAACAAAAAAAACAAAGCGCCTCTTGTGTAGACTAGCTGTCCTGGTAGGACAGTTTTTGATTCATATTCTCCCTCCTGCATCAGCTTTGACTGAGGATAGTTAAAAGTTGGTATGTTTAGAATCTGTTAAACTTTTGTTTATATGAAATTTTTAAAATAGAAAAAAAAATTATATGATATGATAGACGATGAGGAATAAAATGAATAAAGTAATAATACACATGTTTGTTATATGAATAGTTGTATAAAAACGATTGAAAAATATAATAGTTATATAGAAATATATAAAGAAAGATTAAAAATAAAATAATTATATAAATCAAAAAGTTTTAAATTGGGTCGTGTTTGATTTTAAATAAAATTTTCGTCTAAAATTTTTCACTCTCATCAATTATCTAATTTTTTAATTATTTTTTCGCATTTTTCTATACAAAGTACCTTATTTTTTAATCATAATTATATAAAGAAAAAAGTTTTAAATTGGGTTGTGTTTGATTTTAAATAAAATTTTCGTCTAAAATTTTTCACTCTCATCAATTATCTACATTTTAATTATTTCTTTGCATTTTTTATATAAAGTACCTTATTTTTTAATCATTTCTATAAAATATTTGATAAGTAATAAAATTTTTAAATGAAAAAAATTTAGTATAAAAGTCGTTTCAATTACAAAAAATAATTTGATGTGATAAAAGGGTAATGATGAAAAATGAATATAATAACGTTAAAATACATAAGTTAGTTGTATAAGTAATTATGTATAAATTTGTGAAGAGATGTAAAAAAATAATTAAAAATTAGATAGTTATAAAGTGCGGAAAATTTTAATTTGAAAATTTTTGTCCATTTCCAAATATGCTTTTGATAAAAAAATTTACTTATGACCAAACACTCCTATTTAGTTGCTTTAATTACAAGTATATAACATAGCATAGTTAATATATTTTTTGAAGTATATAAATCACGTATAAACTACTAAAATACTCAATTTAAATAGCAAATTAAAGTAGGTCTAATTATGGTTAGAGGTGTAGGCCTAATGGTTAATATTTCTAACTTTGCGCCAATTGACCAGATATTAAACGTAAGTTGCAGAGTTTCTATCTTCTTATTTATTTAGGGAGAACTTATGTCTCCAATATTATATTAGGAGCATTTGGATTAAAAATCAATTAAATGAAATGAATAATGTACTTTATGCAACAATAGAAAAAGAAACTGAGTCCATCATTCTATGAAAAGTGAAAAATGAGAAGGTTAAAAATATTATTTTTTATTTTTATAAAACTATTATGTTAGGCTATATACCTTGACAATGAATAAAATATTCATGTGCTTGAAATTTAGAAAATATATAGGAATTGGATCCAATGAACCTAGATTCACTAAACAATTTATTTTTATTTAATTTTTTTTTAATATATTTATATGGGCCTAAGCATGAATGTTCCACATATATGGTTTATATATTTAATATCTTTAAATATTTTAAATTAAAAAATAAAAATAAAAATAAGTCATTTCTCATGTGCCAACATATGATAAATGGCTTTTTATTTTTAAAAAATTAAAATAAAATATAAAAAACCAAAAAACATATAAACTATGGGATATGTATGTTTGGGCCCACGTATGAATGTCAACAAAATCAAATACATTAAAAAAATAGTTATGCATGCAAGTGCATTGAATCAAAACTCAAAGATATACATATTTTAAAATGATAAAACTTATTTTATGAATTATATGCACTTCACATAATAATTTTATGAAATAACAATAAAAAAATTAAAAACACCATTTCAGATTGATCAAAAATGGAATCATTTCACTATGGACTTAAAAACACTGCAAATTATATACATAGTGCATCAAATGCAAACTTGTGAGCTGCATAAATAAAAATTGTTATCTAGTGCACTCGGGTGCGCTTAGCTTCGGTATATCTTTATGCAAAAATTAAAATTTTTTGAAAATTTTTATACGATTATTAATTCAGGTGAATTGAACATGTGTTTCAATTTTTATCATTTTTTAAAATTTGTAGATTTTTTTGGATTTTTAAAATTAGTTTACGAAATTGCCACTATTTTTAAAAAATCTAAAAAATATTCAGAATCTCCAAAAATAGTAAAAATTCAAACACATGCTAAATATACATAGATTAATAATTATATAAAAAATTTAAAAAATAAAAAATATATTAAATACACCCAGATACACTAAAGCTAAGTACACTCGAATACATTTAAAAATATCCCCACGAATAATAAAGGAATTCTTAACAATTTGTTGACTCTAGAAGTTACTTTAGGGCATTTGGGTTGGAATTTTTTTTATATACATATTATATTATTTTAACTAGTATTACAATTAAGCTTTTTGAGACATTTTTATAATTGTCTGAAAATTATCTAATCAACTGAATAATATCCTATTTTTCCTAACTATGTTCTAACAATATTTCAGTGGTGAACACTTTCATCTTGGGAAGACGTTCTTACAGCCTAAGCTTTTTGTGACAAATAATATTTGGTTCGGATGTTAGAGTGGCGTAATATTAATTGACCTGCAATCAGTACAAGTTTGTTTTATTCTCTTTTTATTTTTGTTCGAGTTTCGGGAAAAATACTATGCGATTCTGCATAATTGCAAATTATCTTTCACGTTTTGAATATTAGTACAATAAATTCTCTAAGTAACTGGATAGTATAAAAATTTACGCAGTTTTTTTTTTATTTAGAAAATTTCCGTAGTTAAGTGACTTGCTTAAAATTATTATCAGACGTTACATTTTAACAGAATTAACCCCTTCAGTTTCCTTTACAGGCAATTTTAAACTCAAAAAACAATTTATAATATTAAGCGGTCCATTTTTCAACAATTTTTTGCCCATACAAATTAAAAGGTCATGCTATTTTTAATATAATAATGATTGATGCAATATTCGATCTATTCATTATGTTAAATATTATTTTTTAATTAGAAAAGTAGGTTTCATCATAATCAAATATGCACACGGGCTATATTAGCTTAAATATATACTCATGTATAAATTGAGAAAAATATTTAAATTTATTCACGTATACATTAGGACATAATAATATTTTATAAAATTATTTGTCTACTTAATAATTATATTTTAGATAATTTACACGTTAAAGACACTACTTCAAAATAGCTATTTAGTATTTAAATATTTTTATTATATTGAATTTACACACTTACAGGTCAAACTCACATAAAATGATATTGGGCATGTGAAAATTTTTAATAATAATATAAATAATGTCAAATATAATAGGTAAAATAAATTTTTCATCAATAATTGATGTATTAAAAATAAAAGTGATTACATAGAAGAATAGTATAATGAAACATTTTTCAAAACTAAATTATGGTTATTTCAAAACTAAACATTTTTCAAACTCAATGTTTTTTTTTATGGTTATATTTAGATAAATCTCAACACATATTAGATTAAAGTTTAAGACATTCATTCAAATACACAGGTACATAACTCCCCCGACCAAAGCCCACCCTAGGCCCGCGGTTGGCCCGACTTCCGTTACTGGCTCGCCTTTGTTTGACGCTCCTCGACGTCGTAGCGAAGAATTGTACTCAGAAAAGGAGGAAATCGGGAAACTCTATCAACTATGGAGGAGGTTATACTTTAGTATAGTCTCATCTCCAGCCCATTTTTCAGTTCGTAATCTCTGTTACTAAGGTTGCGCTGATTTAGGTTTTCTCGAATTTTTTTTCCGCGTCGTTTAGATTCCCTTGTTGTGATTAGGAATAGACAAATACCTAGTTGGGTAAGCTCCGATCCTCGAACAGTGTTGGGCTGTCGCATTGGATTACATAAAAATAAGGGCGGGCAGTCTGTTATTCTCCGTCAGGAGACAGTGCGGAAGATGGTCTAGGGTTGTAATTTGTAAATGCCAGATCTTTGTGATGGGGCCTGCCATAGGGAAACTAACTCATTCCCTTATCTATTTGCTTTGTTGACTTTGAGATCTTGAATGGAATTTCATGGATGAAAAGTCGCACAGGTTTCAAATTCAATGCTGCAGTTGATCTGCATGGTGGGGGTAAGGCCAGGGGGCGAGAGGGTGTTGACATGAGCCCATTTTCGTGCGAGGCAGGCCTTTCTTGGCTTATTTTCATTGGTGGACCTGAGATTTTGCTTTCATTGGTCCCTTCAAAATTCCCTGCGCAGCATATATATTTTTCTCTATCCTTTCTCGATTATATGTTTGTTTATGCATTGAATGAGTCTCTGAACTACTTAATTTTCATGATTGGTTTGGCTTATTTTTCTTTTCCTGTCAAAACCTGTATTCATCAAGAGCTGCCGTATAGCATTGGTTGAATTTTTGGATCTTTTTTTATTTTGGCACTGAATTGATTATAGCTTTTTCATTTTGTTACATCATGCTTTAGTAATTCATCTGCCAAAGGACCAAAAGGGATTCATTGCTTTTAACTTTATGTGATTTTCTCTCCTTCCCACCCCCACCCCCACCCCCCCCTCCCCCGAGTGCTGCTTTGAGACGTTTGATCTTCATTATGGCATCCAGAGGCCTGCCAATGTTGAACTTCCCTGTGACATCATTTCTCTTGTTTCTTATGTTTCCTCAATGGATTGGATCTCTTCCTTAATTGTTTAAATTGCTAGTCTACGGATTCAAGTTCTGGATGTTTTTCAAGTTGAAATTCTAATGTTTTCTTTTCTTTTCTTCTTCTTTTTTTTTCCATGTAGGTTTTCATTCCATTTATTAAGTGAAGTGAAAAGGAATCATATTTCTGAGAGGAAATGATTAACTTGTTTTTATCTGAACCCTCATTGGCTGATGATGGTGACTATAGTTCCTTAAAAGAGAGTCTATCATTTCTGCAGAAATTGGAATCTGTCATCTGGTCAATGGTTACATCAGGAAGTCGATCAGAAGCTCGCCTATGGTTGTGCACCACTATTTCAAGTGTAAATTCAATTGTTCCTCATGATCAATGTCAACTATTTGATGACCTCTTGAGATCTAGACCCCGAAAGCGAGCAATAGCATCCCAGGTCTTGCAGATGATTTTTGACAGAAGACCACAAAAGGTTGGGCCTATCCTAGCCAAGAGAAGCTACATTCTTGAGAAGTTTTTTGAAGGCAAGTGGTTGATCCCTGTAATATGATTTAATACGCAACAATTTTTTAGCATTTGCTGCTCTGCGTATTGGAGTCAGGTTACCTTTATCCTTTGTCTTCTCATGATATTGATTAGCTCTATGGATTTTTTATTGAGAGTTCTTGGATTCTACAAGGCAAATTGAACTTGATATCTCTGGACTAGTCTCCTTGCACAAATCTATCTTGATGTGCAAACATTTGACTATGCATTACAAGGAGGTGCTGCTATGTCAGGTCACTTCTAAGAAATAGTTTAGCCAATACTTAAGGTGCATTTTTCCTAAATACACATGCGTGTGGAAATGCAGTGGAAGTATAAAGCATAAAAAATAAATTGATTTGTCGCTTATTGATCCCAATATTTTTTTTGTAAAACAATTTTGCTTTTTCTTCATCATTACTTGTATTTTCCATCAGCATTTCCTGCGAAATTTCCTTTTGTTGACTTTATGACCAATTTTTCTCTTTAATTTGCCATCATTATCTATATTTTCATTTCCATGTCCCTTTAGATTTACAAGTACCCCAACACACCCTCAGTCATTCCTCTTTGTACTGGGCTCCAATATGGTATTTAGCTTATAGTAAACTTTTCTAGCCTTCTACCCTGCTGTAGGAATGATTTGAATGTATTATTCTGTCTTGGAGAAAATTTTAATATGTTATATATTCTAGATACCAGTCTACATCTTACATTTTTACTGCAAATGCAGGAAATCCACGGCGCATAGTAGAATGGTTTAGTAATTTTGCTGGTGCGGGTGAACCAGAACACAGAAAAGGAGCCAGAGCTTTATCCCAGTTTGCTTTCATGAACCGTGATATTTGCTGGGATGAGCTTGAGTGGAAGGGAAAGCATGGACAATCACCTGCAGTGGTTGCAACCAAGCCTCACTACTTTCTTGACCTGGATGTCCTTCATACAGTGGAAAATTTTCTTGAAAATGTTCCTGATTTCTGGTCATCAGATGAGCTTGCTGGAACACTAATGAATGGTGAAATCTTGCAGTTGGATATGAAATTCTTTGTTGATCATTTTGTATCTTTGATGTATGAAGAGGATTCAGAAGATGTCTGGGCTGTCGTATATGAATTTTTGATGGAGGAACAATTTTCTATCTTGTGTCAACATCTTCTCATATTGCTTGATGAGTGTGAGCTCCATGCCTTCATATGTTCTTTTAGTAAATTCCTCACTAGGTTGAAATGCAAGGATTTAAGTAGTCCGTGTTGTTGGCTTGAGAGTCTATTGTTGACATGTGCTGATCATGTGTCTATTGATGAACTAATGCTCATAAATGCAATTATCAATCAGCATCGCCAGTTACTACGTCTCTTGCATGATGATGAGCATGAGGAGGAAAAAGAAAAAATTGAAGAACTTTTGTTGAGCAGCATAACCATGAATGGAGCTAGTCATTGGGTCCTCATGAAGGCCTGCACAGAGATGAAGAAGAAGGATGCAATGAAGTGGCTTGGGCTTCAGTCATGGATTCTTTATTATAGCCTGTCAAAGGAATGCAAAAGTTCATCAAAATGTGAATTACTGTTTAGCATGAATGGAATACATTTTCAGAAGTCAGATGATCATTCCTTCGTCCGACCTGATAGGACTTCTAAAGGCAGTGGATCTGATTTGGATCATAAGGGTTTAGTTAGACATCACCGGATGAGGAAAGCAAAGAGTAGAAAGAGAAGGAGAAAGCAAAACTGCAGTCAAACTGACAGCAGTGGTGATGAGCTGCTTGAGTTTGAAATGTTGAGTGGTAAGAGGGGTTTGCAGTCTGGAGGTGCGAGTTGGTTTCTCTCCACTGATGGCTTTTCTTGTCCTTGGAATATTGTATGCCCTTTCCTCTTCATGATTTATTTGGTTTTCGAGATTTTGCTTAAGAAATGTGGCCATTGACTGGTGAATTGATGTTAAAGAACAATCTTTGAATTCATCTTAGCATCCTTTTTTTTCTCCCAAGCAATAAAATAAGTGTGGTGTTGTATACAGCCTTGAGTTAATTTTGCTGCTTTTCTGAATTTCTTTGTGCAGGCAGACTTACCAGATCACCTTGCTGGACACTGCTTTTCCTCATGGATGAAGTGGGTTTTTACCAAATGAGGTCCTGGCTTAAATTCGCAATGCATGTTTAGGAGGAGAGCTGCCCAAGCACTCTTCTTCCTAACTGGAATTAAAGCATCAGCTTGAATACTTGTTTTTAGCTTCTACCAACTGCAACATCTGTAAGGAGCTACTATGGCAATCAAAATTCTATTTGCTCGTATAGAATTTTTTTCACGTTTCCCTTTTCATCTCTTCTTCTTATCTTTTCTATTTTCTTTGTTTTGTCGTGCTGAGATTGCTGCAAATATCTGTTTGAACTTTGAACCCAATGTGTCGTGCTGCTGCAGGAGGATGTCTGAGGAATGACACCAATTAGTTGGAACCAAAATTCTTGACCTGATAGATCTGTGTGCTGATAGGAGTTTCTAATTGAATGAGGTGTGCAAGGTCTGCCTGAAACTCCACATTTATACATTGTTCAATCTTTTTATGAGACTAATTTATTTGCTAGAAGGTGTAATTGCAGCATATGATTGATGCTTATGGTTGGGCAACATTATGAAAAAGGTTTTCTGGATATATAATTCATAGAGGTGACATTGCACAAGAGAGAGGCCTGAGTTTGAATTCTTCACCTGCATATTTTGGAACATAAAAATGACTTGCTTATTGGTAGGAGGCAGGTCTTGGATGAGCACAGAAAGTTGTTAAACTGAACCTTGTGAGAGAGCTGATCGTGCAAGATTTTTGTGATGAGAAACGGTACGGGTGGAAAAGCCATGTTTTATTTGTTTGTTTTGTTGTTAACCAATAGATATATATATTTTTTTATTGGGTCACCTACTTTGGATTATTAGGCACCCGACTGAGATATACTCCAGGAGCGGGGCAATGAAGTTACTACCTCTGTCCAAATTTTAAATTCTAGATCTCTCGCTCATACTACTCTACACACACCCACATAAGTCGCATGGGCATCCATAGAATTGCTCTTAGAATTTATAAACAAAAAGACCCGCTAGCTTCTCGTATATAAATGTGTTATTTCTTCTTCTTTGGTGTCAAATCTAGAGTTTCCAGCAAAGTTGCTCAGCTGGTCTTGATTTTTGAACCAAAGTAAGAGATTTCATTTTTCACTCTAGTCTACGTTACAACATCAACCTTCTTACCACAACAAATCACCGCCGGCGTTGGACAAATGTTGCACGGACCTGTGCATGGTGCGAAAATTCATCTTCAATTGTAAGTCAACCAAATTCTTTACTAATTGTGCACATTTTGATTCATGAATTTATATGCTTGAAGCTGCTATAAATCTCAGCCTTCCCGAAAGTATGTCATCATCATTATCATAAGCGGAATTGATGTTCTTGAAGCTGCTACAAATATCAGCCTTCAGAAATATAATATCATCATTATCATAAGCCGTTTTTCACTTATGTGGGCTGAACTTAATGGATCCTTTAATGCCATGATGATAATAAGTTATGTTCTCAATAATTTTTAGCGTATTAGGTTTTTATGGTCTTTTTTAATTATTTATATCCACATTCTTTGAAGTCTTTTTTACTCTCTCTTAACGTCCTATTTGAATGAACTTCACCCCTATTTTTAATTTTTTTTTTCACCATCATGTGAACCCAAATATGAAGATTTTGTATGCGGAATTTTACAATTTTTAATTTTTAAAATTCAGAAAGTTATTAAATAAATTCAATATTGTAACAAGCTTGCTTATATGAAACTTTTCTTCTGTGTAACTTATTTTATTTTTAATATTTTTATGGTTGATGGAAAATTTACTCTATTTATTACATTTAACATCATTTATAGTATCATAAAAATCTTTTCATTTGTCTAGTGTCACTGTATTATAAAAATCTATAAATTTGTAAAATTAACGTAATAACATAATTTAATGTTGAAATATTAATTTTGAAGTAGTGTTTTCAACATTTAAGCCATTTAAAAATCACTGTCATATGGATAAATGATTCTATAAAGTATTATTACATTTTAATACATGTGTGAGTAGATCTAAGTATATGCATTTTTGAGCAAATGTAGCTCATGCAAATACTTGATTTGGATGAAAATTGGTCTCTTAGCTAAACAAGTAATGTTAAATACAATGAATGAATTAGATTTTGCATCAATTATCAATATCTTTAAAATTGGAGAGGTTACATGAGATTGCTTTTATATAACCTAGTTGTATAAAAGTGAAGCTTATATTGTAAATTATTTATATAAGATGTACATTCTTGTGCCCACATTGGTCAAAAATAAAATTAAAAAATGAGGTGTTGCGTCGGTGTGTTGGATTACAACTCTTTTTGTTTTATTACCTCATGCACTTTGAATGACCAGATAACTGATGATGGTGTAGTCCAAAGGATTATCTGATGATGGTGTACTCCAAAGGAGTAGTAAACTTTCGACTGCCTGAGTCCAACTTTGAAGTTAGGACTTCCAACCCACACATACTCACATCAGCCACTTGGTCATCCGTGGTGATGATCATGACTCTTGTTTTAAACCTCCTTTTCCAAACTACCTTTAGTCTGATTTTCCTTGCTTTATATTATTGGCTTCAATTTTATATTTATCTTTTATCTTTTCTCATTTTACAATTAATCCAGTTTAGAATTCCAATTTCCCTTTGCCTGATTTATTTCCTATCGACTTTAAATTATTTCTTTATCTTTTCTTATTTTATCTTTAAATAAATAAATTTGCTGCTGGATTCATTGTTAATTTTTACTGCCCAACTCAAATCTTCGTACAAATCGTTACATTTTTATTCTCTTTATTCCATTGCTCCGACCAGTTCTTTATCTCGCATCATTATCCACCTAATGATGTCACTCTTACCTCCAAATGTAACATGTCACTTTCTTCCTGAATAAATTGAGAACTGAACTGCAAGCTTTTTCGTAGCATCATTATTTCTTGTTTAGCTTCCCGCTAAATTATTTTCTGCTAGATATCATTCAAGTTGTACTTATTAGCAACGAAGGTCGGACTCCGACAAATACGTTACACACCTTTTCTCTGCGGACACCCCGTGCAACTATAATTTTTACGAAGATGGTGCTGGCAGAAAGTGGGCACTTCGAAGAGCACGTTGTTTGGTGGAAAGTAATCGATTACTGATAATGAAAAAGTGCAGGCCATAAAAAACAAATTCCGAACATTTTTTCTTTGTTCCATGCACTACATAATACATGCACCCTACTGCTGAACTGTCCAAGTGAAATGACAGAAAAAAAAATACAGTTGCATTCATGGTATATCTATCTATCTATCTATCTATAAACAGGCTGCAGAATCTACAATAGATTACTGTGAATGTCCGAGTGCAAACTATATAAAACAAATTCCGAACATTTTTCCTTGCTCCATGTAGTACACACAATACAAGACACATGCACCCTGACGAACTGTCCAAGTGGAATGACATAAATATAAATAAGAATACAGTTGCATTGATAATATATATCTCCACAAGCAGGCTAGAGAATCTGTGTCCCCGGAAACCATGGGATTGCTGCATTTCCATCCTCAAGTCCTGCATCAATAAAAGAGAAGAAATAAGGAAAAGAAACATGTCCTCGGATTTGTAGCTGCCACTGAGATATGACATTAATCATCATCTGCTACTCTGCACACGTGGCCCAACAGATGCGTCGACCATTTATGAATACGTGTGTCCCTATTCATACCTAAAGGAACATTTATCGTACATTCTTTATCACAATGCAAATGGTGAGAGGATGGAGGAGTCACCACCAGTTTTCAGAAATTGGAAGGATCAATACAATTAGACTGGTCCACAACAGAGATTTTATAGTTGTTTAATTAGTTATGCAAAGGGAAGGCACTAGACACCATTGCACCCAAAAACCTGAGTTTCCACTGTGTTTTATGAGAATTGGAAACCAAACAGCAAGCTCTACAGTAGCAAATTTAATTTAAGCTTTTGTGTAAACAATTCAGAGGCATGTTTGAATGAGCATGAAAATTTGAAAAAAAAAAATTATTGGAACTCAGTCAGTGTTGTGAATACTATCAAATTCAATGTGGCCAGCAGCCAACCATGCATAAATTCAACTGATCCCAGCAAAAGTAGTTGTAAAATCAGTAAAAACTACTAGGAAGAAATAAGAGGATGATGATTCCTGTCCTATAGTCTAAATCCCCGATCAAAATGCATTCAAACCAGAAACAGATTGAGAAGAACTTCTTAAGCATGTAGATGAAGACCTAGCTCACAATTCTCTGAGGAACAAGAGCTGTATTCCTTGCCCAGTGCTTGAAAATTCTTCCTCTCTATTACTTCTCTTCAAAACTCGAATAAACTTCATAGAAAATCTAGTTGTGACAGTGGATGAGAGCTTAAAATGAGCCAGGTAGAGCTTCAAAAGTAAGAAAACTCTCTCTCTCTCTCTCTCTCTCTCTCTCTCTCTCTCTCTCGGTTCAAAACCCTACTAAAGATTCCAAAAGTCAACCATAAATGTGGCAAGACCAAATTTATAGACCATAAGAAGGTATGTTTGTAAAATTCAAGAATTATAAAGAGTAAGTAGGTTAAAAACAGCTAGGACTTTAGTTTCCAGATTCTTCTGCTGCATCTTAGCATAGATCTTGAAGGAGAAGTCGTCACCTGTTCATGTGAGGCGGTTTTTATATTATTTGTAATGTCACACCAGGCGCTAAAGATATTAGCATCAGGTTGTATCTGCTCTAGAAAACAACAAAACTCAGTTGACAAAAAAAAAGAAGTGGATGACAACCTAGAGTTAAAGACCTTGGCCTAATAAAAAAATGTTTTGGTTAGGTAATATGGGGCGCGTACACACATGATTCCCAAGATTTGATATCCATGAATACAATCATCAATTGCATTAAGAGCTGCTTCTCCTAGGCACACATCTTCGATGGGTCTAGTCTTGCAATCTCACTTTTGACTATTATTCTACTACCAGGAAGACCAAAAGAAAATGGGTTATGATTCAAAACACTGGTAACGAAACTATAATACTATAGCAGATAACAAAAACAAGCTTGTCCAATTAATTCTTGTTATTCAACACTTCAACTATAAACCTGAAGTTCTATTAGTCTTATAGATGGAAATAACAAACGTGCTATGGGAATTTGAAGACTGCTATCTATATGTTTTATTGGTAAGGGAAAATTGTAATGTGATTCGTTGTGGGAACCATATAAATGCCCAAAAACTGCATAGTATTAGCGGTTCTATCCCATCAATCATTCTGCAGAAAATATGCACAATGATGCTGGGAGATTCAATATTAACCAGCAATTGGATTTGTGGACGATCCCAAGTCATCTAACTGATGAATATCTAGTTGAATGTGAGTTCAAATAGCCAGGATTGTCAGATCAGAATGCCTTCCCCACCAAAATTTGGAGAACTTCAATACCAAGAAATACTAAAAACCAAATTACCAGAATGAATAATGGCATGGAACCCAGCAGCTCTTTTCTTACAGTCATCTTTTATGATAACATATTTAGTCATTTGTCTCCTAATTTAAATCATAAGTGTTGCATAGCTTAAGATACAATAAATGCATAGTCTGTTTCAGGAGATACAAAAATGGATGTGGAAAGTGGGCATGGGAAAATTTTTTAAGAAGTGAGATAATGATGTGATATGATATGGATGATGATTATGGGGCTTTGCTTCTATGAAACCCACATTCTATGTAATCCCTTCCATTTTACTACTTTAATGCTTGATGGAAAATACACTCCACTTATTGTATTTAGCATAATTTATATTATCATGTAAATCCTTTCATTGGTCTAGTATCACTTTGCATGGCTCATCTACAAATGTATAAATTCAATATAATAAAATGGTTTCATACTTAATATCAATTTTGAAGTTACATTTTTCAGTATCTAAACCATGCAAAATATCATTAATATGTGTATAAATGATGTTATAAAGTATCATTAAATTTTAATACACATAAATGGATCTGAGCATTTTTTTGCACATAAATTTATATTTTTCAACAAATGTGGCTCATAAACATATTTGATTTGGATGAAACTTGGTTTTCTAGTTAAACAAATAATGTTAAATACAATAAATGAATTAGATTTCTCATAAAACATCAAAACTGTAAAGATGAAATGGGTTATATTGAACCACTTCTATATAACCTGATAACACAAAAGCAAAGTAAAAAGATAGATAAATTTCAATAGATAAGCAAGTTGTATGGAAAGATGAATGTAAAGGCAGTAGTAGAAAAATAACATTGTTGGGTAGCCAAGACATCAAATCATATCAAAAAGTGTGCAAAAATGAGTACAAAATTTTTTCCTTTCTCTTTTTTTTTTAAAAAAAAAAAAGAAAAAAAAAATTCATGAGTTACCCAACAGACTCGTAACAAAATAGACCAAAAGTTCCCTTCATAGATATAGATACTCAAAAACGAGAGACCAAAAGTTCCCTTCATAGATATAGATACTCAAAAACGAGAGAGAGAGAGAGAGAGAGAGAGAGAGAGAGAGAGAGAGAGGTTCTGATGCAACGTCACTGTACCAGAAGAACAGTGCAGTTGCTCAAAAAATAGGCCCCACACATATTAAAATGCAATTGAACTTTATAAAATCATTTATCCATATATAAATCATATCTTAGATGGTTTAGATGTTGAAAAAACAATTTTAAAGTTGTTATTTATATCAAAATATTTTATTATGTTGAATTTGTACCATTTTCAGATGGGGTCCATACACATAACTGATTGGGATGAAAATTGATATAATAATAAAATACATTATTCTAAATACAATAGGTGGAATAAATTATAATTTGATCATCATGTGAGGCCAATGCACCGTAATTACGGTGCAGCAGCGCTGCACTTGAATATAACTCATATATATATATATATATATGTTTGTATTGTAATTGACACAGATCACAAACTGGCAATCCAAGACTAAGCAACAGATCCATTAAGAAGGATGTAATTGCCACACAACATTTTAATTAAGAGATTTTAAAGGGTTTTGACATCTTTTTCGTACACGCCTCTATTTATGTCAAAATCAGGTAACAAGAGGCTTACTTATTGGGGTGTACTCTGGTAGGCTAATGTATCTGGGGCAGGAAGACCTTGAACTCAGCTTGTCAACTTGAGAGTATCCATTTATGCAATCACGTGGCTGTACAAATCATGAAGTAAAATTCAGCTGCATTGAGCCTTGAATTCTTATCTTCCAAACTTGGGCAAAAAATATGCATAGCCTAAGATGTGCATCAGAGTGATTTGAAAAGTAGAAAGGCAAGGAAGGAAGAATCATCCCAGCAGATCAAAGAAATCTAACCTTAAAATCCTTATAGAAGCATATACGGAGTTCTTCTACAGCACCATGTTTGCAAACCAGCAATGGAGTAGCCCCAAACGCATCCTTAATGGCAGAGACTATGCCTCCTAATGGGTACCTTTTGCAATTGTTAGGTGTGTATCCAGCATCATTCAACATTTTCTGTTGCAAAGCACATAGCACATTCAGAAGAAAAAGATAAATGGGGCACAAGAATATCAAAAAGTCATAGTTCAATTACTGTTCGAGTCAATTTTGATGTTTACAACATGCAAAAATGCTCAGTAATTTTCCTTCGCATCTCAGTTCTCAACTAACTAGGTGATGTGACATTCTGGACTTTAGCAAATGAGGAAAGCCTAAATTTCAAATTTCAAGTAAATGTTTTAAGGCATGTGACAAAATCATGAATAATGATTTTTTGGATGTTGATCAAAAGCATCCATACAATGCTCTGACTCTGGAAATTCTATGTACATCACTGACTTCAGATATAAAATACATAAAGAGTGGACATAAATCTTGAGCAATTTGTTTTATATGACTACTATGAGGAGTTGATAGTTGATAAAGAATGTGTATATAAGGAAGTAAAACAGTAAAATAATGCACCTCCAGAATTTCTGCATTCCATTAACACTAACCGTGATGTTATATTTGAAGTAGAGGTCAAGAGTAGTTGAAAAGTAGTTGTATTCATCTTGAATTACTGGATATGAGCAAGTACCATGCTTTTCTGGTGACAATAAAAAAATAGGAATATGTTCCAACTTTAAACCAGTGTAAGGAGAAAATGAGCTGAACAGAAGAAGAAAAATTCAAGAAAAGCCCACAGTTTGATGACTTTGGTGTGCTTCTAAGTTTTTCAACTGGGCATCCTATCAACAGGATGTACATCAAAAAATTGAAAGAAAGATCATTTATAATTTCACTAAGTGTGCAAAACACTAATGATGATGATGATGATGATAGACATGAAAAGATTGAAAGAAAATTTTAATTAGAGTTCTAAACACACCATAATCTCAAAAAATCCAACACATTTTACAGATAATATTCAGTCAGTTGAAGTTCTGTCCACACTCTATACAATATCTGTTCATTATGACAAAAATAGGCCAAAATTCCTTGACTGGAAATCCATGACTTTGTCCAAATTGTACAGTACCAAGACAAATCTTCAGAAAGCAAAAAGTAAAGAAGAGGAAGACAGGTTCATTAATTTAAACCTGCCTGGCGGACACTGTATGATATATATACGTATATATCATACTTCCACTAAAGCTAAGTTGCACAAGTTTGAAAAAGGATCCATAAGTCTGAAGGCAATTCTATAGTTAAGAAAGGAAAAGAAAGGGAGCCCATATCAGGGCCGAGTTTGAGTCTGGATCTTGAACCCAATATGTTCTATTCATGTAATGCTGAAACATAGGATGCATGAAGATATAAATGACGGATGTTAGTTAAATAGAATTTTTTCCTAAAGAAGAAACTCAACAGCAATTTGGAGCACTAGGTGAAGAATTAAGATAGAAAACATTACCCCACTGTTTGCACGGGTATTTCCAGTCAAAACATGCACAACAACACCAAAACAAAATTACAATTAGGAATGCCACAGACGTCAAAATAATCAAAATTTTAGCTAACTTTTCAATTAATTAATCACCTCATGTGCCCAAAAAATTCCTCTTCCACCATGGCAATCAGAGGATGAGCTGCAGCTTAGGGATGGCCAATGCTTTTGAAGCACTTCCAACAACGACATGATCTGCAGGCAATTGGACCAAACAACATGGAAGCCCATGAATGAAGTAGAAATTTTAGGAGTTTGCAGCCATACATTGAAATAATTTCGAAATTCAAACACAAATTAATTTGATGCTGATTTTTGGCTCTGCCGAAACCTAAAAGATGGCAACCAGCTAGGAATTCGGGCCAAGATGAGAGAGATGATACCATCCTAATGCCATGTTTTTTCCTCAAACAAATAGGCAATTCAACTCATCAGTGGAGCAACCAGCCTTCCTTGCAAACAAGTTTTACATTCTACCAGCTCATTGCATGACTGATAACTGGAAAAACAGATTTTGAGACAAAGATTTCAATAAACACTAAGTTGCAGATGGCGCCATGCAACTCACTGCAGCCAAGTGCCTAAAAATTTAAGTCAGGCAAATTCTATCATCTAATAGTTAACAAATGCAGATATGGAAAATAAGATCCTGTGTGTTATGTAGTTTTCCAGACTTCGCACACTGCAAAATAATATTTTGCAGCAAATTACTTGAGTTAAAAAAATCTTAGCACCTTTCCCAAATCAAAGCCAGACCGACCACAGCATGCTGGCCAGCTTCCATCATCGTAATCGGGCCACAGTCCATCTGTTGCAAAAGGTCAGTAGAAGGAATGAAAAACCAACTACATCAAAAGGAGCAAAGAAGACTGCAACGACAAACTTGTTTAGTGCACTGCAAACATGGTGACTAAGCAGTTACAATCGGGATTTACCAAGATTATTGTAGAAGGCCACAGAAATCAAGGTGTAAGTTAACATAAGTATCATCATAATAGTAATAAGTACAGTCCATGATAAACATTAAACATCACTTACGGATAGTGAAGTCTGTTGTCATAAGTGAGCTGCATGAAGTAGATAAAAACAGATCGGCTTAGAGATTTATCTTCCTAAGAAAAATAACAATTAACAACATGGAGCATCTTTCACTAATGATAATTTTATGCTATACATGAATATTGACCCCAAAAATAAATTAAATCCAACATGCAATTCACATTTCTGTTCTTTCCAAGAGCATTGAGACACAGATTCCATCATTTATCTTTGACAGGCAATGGATAATGCAACCAAAACACCATCTGAAAGAACATCACAAAGCACTGTATGTGATTTGAATACAGAAAGGTGCAACTGACTTTGAGGAGACTTGAAGCTTGAGAAGCATCAAACTATTCTCGAACAAGCACTAAACCCAGATAAGGTCACTAAGCCACAGATTGGGTTGATTTTAAAGATTGGCTTTTGCCAGGGCCCAGATACACTGCTAAGGTATTGCCCACCTTGGACCATGGTCCACACAGTTTTCTCCTTCTATGCCTATACCTACACCATCAAGTTCATAAGGAGCATCTCAAAGTCTACTTTGTCACAACCTAGTGACTTCTGAGGTATTATTTGCTTCGGAATTTAGTCCACACAGTTTTGTTTCTCCAAGCCCACCAGATTCCGCCTAGTGGCTGGCACCCTAACCCCCACAAAAAGGCACCTCAATGACTCAGCATGTGAACCAGGCAACCTATGATTATAGACAAGGCATGTCTCCCATCATCAAATAACATGGAATGGGGCTCTGATGGCTTCACTGGATGGATTGATCTGGTGATACTGGGAACTTCAGTGAATGCTTGATTAAGGTACTATATCATCATAGGGAAAACCAAGTCGGCAATGACCAGAACCATTATAGAAAAACACCCCAGTTGTAGACCTTTTTAGGCCATTGGTATGGACCGCACAGTAGGGCAGACGACTTGATATTTGGTTGGTAGTGTGGAAAAAAATTGACTAGAGGGTAAAACGTTTCCTTGAACAGCCATGTGATTACACATAAGAAGCATCAAGTCCAGCCAAATATCTGATGTGGAACTTCTACATTTTCCAGATCCTATGCCACTTTTAAGTGTTATATACCCATCCAAAATTTTCACGTTACCCAGCTTTAGCTCCAAATTCCCCTTTTCTTCCAGCTTCGGTCTATGGTTGCAAAAAAATAAAAGAGTCTTCTATATCTAGACTAATACTCCTGAAGCAGTTCAGATCAAGGGTATGCACCACCCGAAACTGAAAATCAATTCTAATGCATAGACCTCATCTGTCCCCTAGAAACAATTTGACTTCAAATTACAAGAAATTTACGTCTCCTTAGGCAAGTATCGCGGTGACCAATTTCTCATTTCAATAATATACACAACAATCCAACTTAGCCACTTCAACAGAATAACAAAATAAAAAATACCAACCAGACACTCGAAAAATGATAAAGACGAAAAAAAAAACATAACGATCAAACAAACGACTGAAATGAAAGCGATACGACGCGAGAAGTGAGAAGGATCACGGAAAATCAATCCGATTCAACCAGCTTGTAACATTAAGAACCCCAAACAACAGCTAAGCCAAAATTAATGCAAACCTTTGGCAGCAACCGTTGGAGGGACAGCAATGGTGGGTTCTTTGGCAGATTGTGCCCGGCCATTGAAGAGACAAAGCGAAGTAATCAAATTCTCTCTGTTCATCTGCGAATGCGTTACCGGGGGAGAAACAAAAAAAAGAGAAGAGAAAGAACAGAAGGACAGAAGTGAGAATCGCTCTTCCCGCTGCAGTGGAACCAGCCATCTTTTTTCTCCTCGCAATCGCAGATCGAAGGCGAGGAGAAGAAGAAGAATACAGGGGAGAGAGATCAGCTTCGATGAACATTGACAGGAGAATTTTAATCGTTTCGAGGAGAAAGCGTGCGTCGTCGACGATCCGCATTTTTACCGAATAAATTTCTCAATTCATATCATTATTCACGTAAAATCAATGAATTTGATCGGTTATATTAAATATATAATATAAAAATTAAATATTAAAGGTATGTTTGACAATTGACATAAAATGTACAGCGAAAACTCTTCAATTTAAAACTTTTCATTCTTTAACTATTATATTTTTTAATTATTTTTTCACATTTACTTATACAATTATCATATTTTTTAATCATTTCTACACAACTATCCACATCACTAACTTATTTATTTTAGCTTTATCCTCTTTTCGACTCATCATTACTCCTATCATATTCATATTATAAGCGTGTGGGGTCATGGATAGAAAATGTCAAGTTAAAATTTTTCAATCTAAAATTTTTCATTCTCAATAACTATTATATTTTTTAATCATTTTTTCACATTTTCTTATACAATTACTCTATTTTCAATTATTTATACACAATTATCTATACAACTAACATATCTATGTTAACTTTATCTTTTTTAATATTCATATTACTCCTATTATATCACATCATATAACAATTTTTACGCTTCAAACCTTTTCGTCAAAAGTTTTATTCATTACCAGATACACCCTATATTATTTGACAACTTTAACTTTCCGCAACTCTTCGTGACAAATTTTATTCATTACCAATTACACCCTACATCTACTTGATTTGATACTATTGATTTGATACTATTGATATAAATGATAAGGAAAATTGTTCCCTTGCATACAATTTCACGTCGCAATGCATTATAAATGCATTTCAATTGTATGCACTTTGGCACTTAAGCTTTGGTACTCCCATGTAAATATCTATCTTTTAATCTTTTTTTAAAAAAATTTTATACAAATTTTAATTTAAGTATATTTAACATATATTAATTTTGACCATTTTTAGATATTTGTAAATATTTTTTGAAATTTTAAAAATTAGCGATATTTTTAATAACCCGAAATGAAAAAGAATTATTAGACTGTAAAGATCAAATAACTAATCTAGAATAACAAAAGAAATATTTATTAAAAATAAAAAAACATAAGAAAGGAAAAAATTCCTTCTCAAGAGATTCCATTTAGTAAAATTCTAAAAAAAAAAATCCAATCTTATTACTTAACAAAAATTTTGAAACCTCTAAATCAACCTACATCAAACAATAATATAACACCATTAGATTTACAAACAGAAATCAAACAAGTGAAAAGACTTAAAATGTTATATTTACGAATATCCAAAATTGTAAAAATTAATATATATTAAATATACTTAGCTTAATAATTATTCAAAAAAATTTTAAAAATTTAAAAATAAGCTATATGCACCTATATGCACCAAGCCTAAGTTTAATGGGGTGCATGCATCTATAACTCATTATAAATAGGCTCCACTTGTTGATAAAATTATAATTTATATTATAAAAATACTTCTATGAAGTTCCGCTTCCATCTAACTCCTTTTTTTTCAATAATTTTGATGTATGGTGAAAAATTCACTTCATTTATTGTATTTAATATCATTTATAGTATCTTAAAGACTTTTTCATTTATCTTGTCTCATTAGGCATGACTCCATCTACAAATGTCTAAATCAATATAATAAAATAATTTAATATTAAGTATTAATTTTTTGACAAGGTACTGAATATCAATTTAAAAGTTGTATTTTCAACATCCAAATTGGCTAAAATATTATTTCTATATGGAATGATTTTATAAAATATTATTACTTTTTAATATATATATATATATAAATGAATTTAAACATTTTTCATAATTTACACATATATTTTTAAGCAAATGTGGCTCCTACATATATATTTTATTTTAATAAAATTTTATCTCTTAGCTAAATAAATAATATTAAATATAATGAATAGATTGAATTCTTTATCAAATATTAAAATCTCAAAATTTAAACCCTTTTATGCAACTTGGTTACATCAAATCATTCTAGGTAACCCTGTTATATAAAAGCAGAACGAGTATACTATACTTAAAATTATTTATTTTAATGGCATATTAATTTTAATCAAATTTAAATATGTGTATATGTCTTATCTAAAAATAAAAAAAATTAATTTAAATAACAATTTTAAATTTATAATTTCAACATCTGAACCACACATGATTCTAATGTGAATGCATATAAGCCCCATTTTACACTGGACTGTACATCGCTTGCCTTGGTTCATATCTTAACGAGAATAGCTCACTAGAAACAAATAGAGATATTTGTGCTCGTGCTTTTTTTTTGGATTGTTTTATATTAAAGAGGAATTAATTAAATATCCTCGACCCATGGGGGGATTAATCAACACCTACAGTTGTGGGGACTGAGGGGATTCATTCCTGTCTCTCACCGTCCCTGGCAATTCACGCCCCTTGGATGTACCACCGGGCATGTGGCCTGGTGGCATTTGTGCTCGTACTATGGTTTTATTAATAAATTGTGTTGATTCTCTTGTTTTGAAACTTATTGTAAATACGCCTCTAAATTTTTAAAATATTTTACCGTTACGTTATGACAAATATGAACCTCCATTTTTAAAAAGTTAGAATAATTTTTGATAAATCCAAACCATCCATTATGTTTATTATTGTGAATTTAGTTGATATAATAAAAAAATCGTCTTCATTGGATACTTGGATTTGTTATAATAAATTTTGAAACAATTTATACTTTTAGGGCCTACTAAAATATACAATCAAGGTAATTTTTTATATAATAGCTAAACTAACCTTAATAAACACAGCGGATGGTTTGAATTTATCAAAAAGCATCTTAATTTTTAAAATAAATCAATAGTTGATACTTTCCATAAGCACAAACACAAATAATTTAAAAATTCATAAGCATATTTGCAATAAATTTTAAATCATGAATGTAAATGCAATTTGCATAAAAAAAATTATAGGCATAAGCGCAAATACTTTAAAAATTAAGCTGCAGTAATATGGATAGAATCATGGTTAAAATCAGTTATTATATAAATTAGAAAAAGAGTATGCACAACTTTGATTTTATTATTTACCATGGCACACGGGGTGATTCAATGCACTTGGGTGCAATGAAACTTCAGCGCATTTGGTTTCGGGTGCAAAATTTATTTAAAATTTTATTTTTTGAATTCATTTATTAAACTACTAAGTGTATTTAATATGTCTTAAATTCTGTTTTTTTAAAGATATCTATCTATTTTCTTTGATTTTTAAAAATGAAGAGGGTTTTAGTTATTTTTAAATGACTAAAATATTCCTTTTTTAAGAAATAAAAATATACATAAACATCTTCATGGTAAAACTTGATTTATATAGATTAATAATTTTCTAAAAAATTTAAAAGATAAATTTATGCACTAATGCACTTGAGTTTCAGTACTACGACTCCTTTCAAGCCTTTTCAACTTTCCACGGCTGAATCTAAGGTGATTTTATATACCCATGTACACTTAGCTTTAATAAACTTAGTTGTATTTAACCCGTTTTTATTAATTTTTTGAAATTTTTTTTATAAAACTATTAACTAAGTGAATTGAATATGTGTATCAGGTTTTAACATTTTTATATATTTTTAGATTTTTTTGAATTTTTAAAATCAATAGCACTTTTCATAATTTAAAATTACTAAAATGCTGCTATTTTAAAAATTCAAAAAATCTTAAAATATACAAAAGGGTAAAACTTATACACGTTCTGTACACTTAGATAAATAGTTTTATTAAAAAAAAATTTAATAGGTTTTTGCACCTATTAAATCACCTTCCTGAATTCATGCCGCGAACTTCTTTCGAACATAGTCACATTACCTTTTAACTGTAAATAATATACTTTATCTTTTTAAAATATTCACGGACGATTTACATGCCTCATTATGAGCGAATATTGTTAACAATCGCCGTCGATCCTATACGGCCGCATTTCTAATTTTGTTTTTAACAAATGCGTAGACCCTAGGCATTCCACGTAAAATTTAACCATTTTTTAAAGAGCTAAATTTTTTTTTTAATTTTTGAAAATCAATTCATTCGTTCGTTATTTTAGTTTAATTTTTTGAAGGATACACGAGCACTTAACATATAGTCATATATCGATGTCTCTGTTTCAGAAAAAAAAAACATATATCTATGTCTATTTTACTAATTTTTAAAAACACGATATTAAATAAAATTTTAAAATGTTAACACGAGTAAGAAAACCTAGATACGGCTCACACATTTAAAACGGGAGAAAAGGGCCTCTGTGGCCTAGGATTGGCAACTAAGGGTATAAACGGGGGACCATAACTGGTTAAAATTTGTTCAACCTTGACCTACTTTTTAAAATTAAGTTTAACCTTATTTTTATACTAAGTTGTGATTTGACCTTCACTTTTTTTAAATAAGTTTCGGAATAAACTTCGGATTAACATCAAACACATCAATAATAAACCGAGTAAAAACATACATATCAAATAAAGTGATTTTAAGAATTTATGTACCTATTAAATATAAAAATATATTTATACTAAATTTAAATGGCATATGTTTCAATATTTTGCTAATTACTAAAAAATATTAATAAAACAAAATATGCAAAAATATAATATAAATTTATTCAAACAAGTTAATATACAATTATATGTAACAGTTATATATGTAAAAAATTTTCTTATTAATTCTTATATTGTTTTCTAAATAAATTAATTCTTCTACTGTAGATATGGTTAATTATAAAAATGTGAAATTTTTTTTAAAAAATAATAATAATATTTGAACATAAGTTTATAATTTTTAATAAATTAATATATACTAGGCAGATCAGGACATGGTTGACCCAACCTCACCTTATTTTGAAATTTGGGTCAAATTTCCTATAGAAGGTAAAAACACACTTGTTTTACCCAATCAAAACTGGGCCCAATTCCCACAACTCTTGGCACCCTTATTATTAGCCGAATGATTCAAACCTCTCTCAAAATCCGGTAGCAAATTGTGCGTGCGTGTTGCGGACAAAAACAAGGTGGACCCGAGAAAAAAACGAAAAGGAAGAAGAAGAAAAAGAAAAAGAAAATCATATGCTTCTTTTTTCTACATAAACTAAGTAAAAAAAGAAACGTGGGAAAAGAAAAAAGATTTTTTGTTTTTATTCCATTGAAAATGTCATCAACATTTATTTCTACAGAACCATGCACTTCTCTTCCTCCCACAACAAGAGCAATATGTATCCATTCCATAAAGGTGGGGAAAAAGGACATGCAGAATAATCAAATACTCCATAATACTGCAGGAAAATAAAATCAAATGATTCAAACAGAACAAAGATCGGACCCGTAATAACATATGGCTGCAAATTGAGCTCCACGGTTACCACCAACAGTAGGCGAAGCGAAAAGTACCTGCCAAGCCCTAAAATCTTAGCTCAGGTGCTCCAAAGCCAATGCAGGAGTAGGTGTCCAAAACTACCCGCATTCCCAAAAAACATACACGCTGCAGGAACTACACATCCTTCTACTGATGGTGTTACACACCTAAGACTGCAAAAAGCTGGCATACTTCGTACCAAGGAAAAGCCTCTGCACGCATAGCAGTGCATTCTTTGTTACTTCTGCATTCTCATGATCCATGAGCTTCATGACCTTATCCTTTGCCTTTAGATCATTCACAATGCCCCGACCTGCTGGGTGATACTGAATGAACTGCGACAAGTCATAACATGCAACGGCCAATGTTCTTTGATCACTAGAAGTTTCAAGGATGGTGATGAGGACACGTAGAATCTGTGGCAGAAAATGTATTCCAAGTTTCAGTGAAAATCTCATCAGTTCAAGAAATCCAAATCGACACAACAACCAAAACAACATTAAAAAGCCACATTATAAGCTAAGTGGATGCAAAAATTGATTTCCATGTTAACCTGAATGACAATTTAGATAACTGCAGCTGGTAGCTGAACAGCAGGTATAACGTATAAAAAAGGAGTACAATAGGCAATAAAAAGAAGCTTCTGCCTTCTTCATACCCCAAAAACCAATGAATTTCAGCAGAGTGAGGCAGAAGCATCATGGTTGCAACAGTAAGGCAACCATAGAGCATCTTCATGCCATTAAACCAAGATTAATTCAGAGAATCTAGACCAATTTAAAATATTAGAAAATTACAACACAATGGCAACTACTGTAAATAAATCAAGCAGCACTATGTGGGCTGAGAATAAGCAAGAGGAACATGGCCTAAAAGCCTGCTTCAAAAAGACAGCTAGAAACCAAATTCTCCTGCAAAGAGAAATGCAAATAAGTGTAGAACAGAAACACCAAACACATATATATCCACAGTGATAGATGTAAATTGGTTTCATACTAAAAGAAATTTTCTGACAGCACATTTAACTGCTCGAAGAAAAAATTATAAGAGTAAGAATATACTAGAACCACATATTCTTACTAGAACCACACTTTTAACTCCATGGGGACATGGCATTATTAGCTCAAAAACAGAAAAACTGCTACGGCAGACAAAATCACGAAAGTAAGAATTCTTAAATACAGTCCCACTCCTACATAACCAAGTTATATAGAAGTAGTTCCATATAACCCCCTACAATTTTAATACATTGATATTGATACAAAATCTAACCCATTTATTGTATTTAACATAATTTCTTTGGCCAAGTTTCATCGAGATCAAATGTATGTGTAAGCCACATTTGCTTTAAAATAGATATTCATGTGTAAATTGGGGAAAATGTTTAGATTCATTCACATATGCATTAAAATGTAATAATACTTTATAGAATCATTTATCAACATAGTAATGATGTTCTAAATGATTTAAATATTGAAAATACTACTTTAAAATTCATATTTAGTATTAAACCGTTTTATTATGTTGATTTTACATATTTATAAATGGGACCCATGAACAGTGATATTAGATAGATTGAAGGATTTTCATGATATTATAAATAATGCTAAATACAATAGATAGAGTGGATTTTCTATTGATCATCAAGGCATTAAAAAGGAAGGGAGTAAAAATAGAAGAGGGGTTTCATAGAAGCAAAGCCCATCAAATGTTGTGTTGTTTGATCAAATCTAAAGATTAAAGAGGCAATGACTAACATAATAGTATGATTCATTGCTAATGTCCTTCTTGGCACAGTTTTGAATCAGGAAACAGTCTCTTCAGGATATTATAATGGCACTACATCTGTCTTGCCCTCTCCAATCCCTGTATTGTTAAGAAGCATATGCACTACACCCCCTTATTTGATCAACATGTAAAGGCAAGAAAAGTGGAATCAACGAACCTGGTAATCATTCTCTTCAAAATTTGTGACATTGTCACGCCAAAACATTGGATCCTTGTGCATAGGAGACCAATCAAGATGGCCCAAAAGGACTTCCTGCTTGTACTTATCAAATGAGCTCAATCTCTTGATGTTGTCCTTGAGGCCCTCTTCCAAGTAATTCAATGCATCCAGAAGATCCTATGGAATTTCAGGGGAAAAAAATGAGAACAACGTGAGAAGGGACAAATAAACACTGAATACCAACAGATTGAGGATCAGCAATTGTAACAATCATGTTGTCCACAAACAAAATTGAATTTGTGAATAGACACATCGTTCACAAATAACTAAAAAATATTTTCAAATAGCTAAAATATTTCTCTTATTTTTCTGCAGAAAATGCACAAAAAGTAAAATCTGTGAATGGGCTATCTCTCTTCTCAAAAACCACCAAAAACATTAACCGTATTTCTGACAGCATGATAATAGGCAAGAAGATGTGAACCGAGAAGCTAAAAACATAAGGCAAATTGCATAACGGAAGATATTGGAACTTAAAACCTCCTCCCAGCATTGGAATGAGACATGTAAGGATTCCAACAGGATAGAGTTGACATTTATCATAGACACGGCTTATCTTCTTTTTTTTTTAATATATGAAGCAATAGTAGTCAATTTTCTTCTTAACATTTTTTGTGAACAGTTTTCTCCCATTTATTTCAATAACTTGTTTACTTTCCATGGAGATTATGTAGGAAATCTAGCTACAATGAAGGTTGGCCAGTTAATGATAGATTCCAATTAAAAGATGACAGACTGGAGTATTTGATGGAATAAAGGTAATTCACCTATTAACAATTTCATCACAATATAAAGCAAATGGTATTTTTTTTTTCATTTTCTTAAAAAATAGATAACTATTGAGAATTGGATTCATTTCTTACGACAAAAATTGCATAGCCACCACTCTTTTGCCTGGACATTCTACATGCCACGCTAATAAAACTTACATACCTTCTTCCAAAAAAAAAAAAAAAAAAAAGAAACCCCTGGTGAATAAAACAGCCATGATCTAGTCGGTCAACAGGAAACCAAGGCAATTGCCTAATAAATTGTAAGAATCTTTTTATTTCTCGATGACTTATCTTTTTCTGCTTTTTCCCTATGCTCAATGAGACGTACATCTATATCATCCATCAATTAACAGCAAGAACATGTAGAAATTTCAGAATTGTACTAACCTCATCACTCCATGCCCGTGCTTTCAAACTCTGAACAATTTGTGACAATCCAAGATCCACCATGTGTGCTCCAAAAGTCCCCTTTGTAAGCAAGTTTTTAAGGGTTAAGACAATAACCCTGACAACCTAATGAAGGCAATGTAGACAAGGTTTTGGCATTAGTTTCTGAATGAAAAATAACTTAAAAGGATACCAAGAGATGATACGTCCCACAAAACCTTTACCTTCTCTTTGGAGGAGCTCTTGACAACATCTATTAGACAGCGCAGAGTTCTTGTAGTTGCCAGGTATTCAACCGCTGGCTCATAGTATGACAAGAGCCAAATACAAAGACATGTTTCATAAAGCAGCTGTAAGAGACAAAATTAGCGATCCTCATATGCCAGCATCGGAAGATGAAGAATGAAAAACTTCAGCATCACATGAATGAACATAATCATTGTCAAGTATTCACAGTTTATAACTGCTCTTTCACACCTATCAGAAATTCCAATGAGATGATTGGAGATCTCCATACAATGAGTTTTTTTTGCAGAAAATATAAGATAGAAAAGTAAAAAGAGGAAGGTAATCATTTCCAATGCCACTCAGGGGTTCTAAATTCTTTCAAACAAGAAAGATGATTTATTCAGAGGAAAGCTATATGTGTCATTTAAGCTAGTTTCCAAGATAACAGTTTTTTCAGCTCTGAAGGAACCAGGCAAAAAGATTGATCAAAGAAATGTATCTGACTGTAAAAACCAGCAGAAAACTGATGAAAATAACAAGAGACTTTTCAAATCTGTCTATTCTAGGCGCAAGAATTTTATAAAAGGGAAAGATTCCTAGG
>JAXCLR010000001.1:82033921-82044940 GCA_035584095.1 Annona squamosa
CCTTCTTTCTTCACTTCTCATCTATAGAGGTTCCTTCCTCTTTCTTCTATTTTCTTCTCTACCCATCCTACATCAAAAACCCAAGGGTAAAATAGAGCTAACCATCAAGCATATTTATATTAAGCCTCCTAAGGATTTGATTAAAAGCTAGTGAGCAAATCATTAGCACAAAAATATTTGAAATTTGCATGAATGTAATCAGCATAAGATATTTTTGGCTTCTATCTGTTTCCATGAATATAATGAAGAGGTTGGGACATCCAACCTAAGCGGCTTCTGAATGTCTTTTATTTCTTCCTTTCATCATCTTAATCAATTCCAATACCCAACTTGGACAGCTCAGTAACAGCTAACAATATTAATCATAACCTAGTCTTTATTGGTGTACTTGCAAGGATGCAACATCATGTATAGGCAATTCTCAAGGGAACCTATGAGAAACAATCATATTCGAGACAATGAAAACATGATCAAATGGTTGTCTAATGGCAGCAAGTATAAAGATTAAGAATCCCAATAGTGCATACTGAAGGTCATGTAAGGCTACAAGCAGCTCAAATGCCATGGCCCAATAGCACATGAAGGTCCAATTGTCAACTTGGAATTTGGTCAAAACCTGTTGGGTCAAAAGCCAGGAGCTAATATATAAAAATAATTTCTGTATGCACACCGGAGGAGAAATTGAAATCCCAAGAACTGTCAAATTGAGCATAGTGGAAGAACAGTTGGCTAAAATAGCCATTATAAGACATGATACAGAAGTTTCTTCCTCTTGACCAAGGCTGTGACTATCCTCAAGATATATTTTCAATCACTTAAAAATGCAAACATCAAAAACACCCACTACATGGCAATCCAACCAGTAGCCATAATGACCAATATTGAGAAGGTTGCATGAGTCGTTACTTCAAGAATGACCATTCATTAAATTGTAGAACAACAAGAAATCACAAGGGAACAGACAACCAATTACCTGGATAGATTGCTGAGTGGATGCAGGAGAGATCAGTGGAACAAGCAACTTGATGCCATCTGCTTGAACGAATGATGATCTGACAAATGGTTCCCTCAGCAATGTTGCCAGGCAACTGATTGCAGTTGGGGTACCACGAGTAGGATGTGAAGGCATCTTCAGCTGCACAAAATGTGTTATATGTAAAATTATAATCAAGACTTTGACTGAACAGCTAAAAATTAAGTAAGAGGCATATAGAACTCTGGCGACTAATTATGAATGAGATGCCCAAAATTGCATGGACAATATATATTTCAAAATATATACATCATGAAGAAGGGAACCTTCAATTATTTCACTTTGAAGGCATCAAATTGTACTAAAACACAAAAGACAGCTTTCCAAATCTTCAAAACAAAAACTTAATTCCAAGTAAACAAATGCAGATTGCATTTTTCAAAAAATTGCAATTAATGGGATAAAAGCACTGGACATGTGTAGCCACAATAGCTGCAATCTATCAATAAACCAAGAATGTCACAGAGTATCCCACAAACTTCAATCAGGGAGGCACCAATTTCGTAGCACCACAGATGGGATTAAATTGGAACCAAAATTTTTGAGATTAGTACAAAAACAACAGCAAGGAGAAAAATCAGAAACTCAAATTGGATTGGACTTGGACCTTTCCAGCAGGCACAAGGATAGTGATCAAGTTTAATACTTGAACAAAGCCCAGTTAGTTATATAATGTGCCAAAATTTACCCTTCCAGGGTACAGAGAGAATGCTGGTAAAATATTTCTAGTTTCCATTTTGCTGCTGCTTATAATTGCCAATTGCCAGTAGAAGTCAATGATTCGAAGTGAGATTTTTTGA
Source organism: Annona squamosa (assembly GCA_035584095.1). Taxonomy (NCBI): domain Eukaryota; kingdom Viridiplantae; phylum Streptophyta; class Magnoliopsida; order Magnoliales; family Annonaceae; genus Annona; species Annona squamosa. The sequence continues at coordinate 82,035,755 of JAXCLR010000001.1, forward strand.
CAAAGAGAGTTTTCTTTTCATTTAAGGATCAAAAGAATCTAGATACAATAATAGGTTTTTTACATATTGGATCAATGTCTTTTGCCCATCATGTGGTGCCACTATCATAACAAAACCATCAATTATAAGGTATCAATCTCGAAACCATACAAGCAATTTAAAACTTTTATTGAACACAATGTAAGAAGATATGCTGACCTGTGAACAAAGCCACTCCACCAAACCTTTCAAGACATCATCAATGGCGGTAAACCTGCTTTTGGAATATGAGGCACCTCCATTTGACATGTTTGGATCCTGAATTTTTGGCCTAGCACTATAACCAAAACATTCTGAATGAGTTCAATAGTCCAGAGTCTGAAAATTTGTCACAAAAATGACAACACAAGTACCTTACTATGTGTGTCAATATTTTACAGCTCTTCTCTTGTATGAACCAGTTACCTTTCCAAAGTAATCTGTAACAAAACCACAATTGTGAAATCACCTCTGGCAATTGCAGTAAATTTTTCAAAGAACAACAATTACAATTTGAATGATGAGTTTCTTGGTGGCGAGCAAGATTTCAAGTTTCTTACTGAAGACAGAAAAAAGAAAATAAGATGTTATAAAACAAAGTGGCAGACAGACTAACTATTTAGCCCTGAGAGATCACTTACCATCAGATTCAGAAGAATCCCATGAATTATGCTCACTTAAGAGCTGGATTCTAAAGAAAAGAATATTGCTAAGAACTTATCATACAGTAGAAATCTGTTGTGAATTGAATACTAGGTGAAACAGAAATTCGCTATCAGAAATTGTTGAAATCTCACTCTAAATAGTTCATTGAATGCCCAAACAAGGGGGGCTAAAGGGTAAATCAATGTATATAAGAGTATAGAGAAACTAGTTTGAAAATTTTTTGAAACTGTTGCATGCAATAAATGGATTTATTTTCTCCGAAATTTTGAACAGAGAAAAATAAACCAATCCAATGACAAAGGACATTTCAGTAAATGAAAAGCCATAAATCACAAAATGAAGGAAGATCAAATGACAAGATATATTGGCAGTAATAATGTTGAAATAAAAACTTAACTTAAGAAAGGCTCATAAGTATCTTCGTTTGCAAGAGATTTGTCATGGAAAAGCCTGGCTCGCTTTGGGTTGGCTGTAGGAATAAAAATTACACTTGAATCAACAAAACAAGATGAAATTTTCTTCACTCCAAGAAAGTGCAGTGCAAAAAATACGGATCACATGCAAATATGAAAAGCATGTTTGAGAATTCTATGAGGTCCAATCTAATGCTTAATCTTCTCCCTGAAAAAATCAGGTAATTTCCTTACTTGGGCAAGTCCTGCTGCCACAGAATGCGAGGTAATTTAGATTCTAATATTACATGTTTTTATACAATAATGCCTTATGTTTCAACAGAGATGTGAAAAAGCACTTTTTTCATTCCAGAAGAAGATTCAAATTATAAATATTCCATCTCGGATTGCAAAACATGCACCATGCATCTATGCACCTATACATGATGCTTACAGCTCGCAAGCAGCTTTGTGAGAAACCCTCATAAAGGCACATAAAAGTAACAAATCATTTCCCAAAAACCTGTGAGCATGTCATCAATAAGAGCAAGGACATATTCCACTGTTTCTTCCTTCATTATATCTCGCAAAATGCTCACAAAAACCCGGATATATGCTGGGCCATCCTGTCACAATCATGAAAACATGTCAGCACAACAGAAAAATAGAGAATTCATATTGTGATGATCATCTGATAGATGTCAGAATATTCCTCCTGGAAACTTGAAAAGGACTGAGTGGAACAAAATTGAATTGCCAGCAGAAATGATTAAAAATTTAGGATCTGTTCTGAAATCAATAAAATTGGTGGACAGAAACAGCGGAAGAAGTGGATTATGGAACAGAAAATGAAATGCGCATGCTTGTTGCCCAAAAGAGAAGCACTTTCAGTTGCATTTAGAGGCAAACAAAAACTGAACAAGAGTGGCATAATTAACAAGGGATTCAAGAAAAATAAATAAACATTACAATAAGCATCTTGCAATCTTCCAAGAAATAAGTAGTATGAAAACAACTGCAAGTTAAAACTCATATCATCAAGATGATAAAAAGGAAAAAAAAAAAAAAAAAAAACCTTACATCATCAAGTAATTGTGCCCGATAGCTTTCAGATCTTTTATCATAACGCCTTAATAGCTGAAGGCAAGTTCCTGTGATAAGCTTAGTTGTCATGTAGGTCTCCCAAGGGATGTCCCTCTTGAGAACCTAGAAGAATACAAAAAGATGGTAGTTAGAACGATTGCCATCCAAAAAGTTAATTGAGATAAATAATCTAAACCTATGGTTTGGAGAAACAAATAGGTCGAACCAAATAACCTCAGCAAAGCATAAGAGATGGAAATATGACATCATTGCAGAAGCAGAAAACTTCTAATAATGCTAAGCTAATGACAAGACACAAGAAATAATCATTGCGAGTAATCCTATAATTTTCTCATGATTTGAGTTAACTCACCAGATCAGTCAGAATTGTACAATTTTCTCATAAGTTAACTCCCAGATCAGTCAGAATCCACACTAGTTGTGCATGAGGAATAGAATGCACTGACTGAACCTATTGGTAACAGAACACTAAGTACTCAAAACATTGCTCTACCTCCTGCTTATCCAACCTACAGCTCATCTTTTTCTAGATTGGGAAACGGGGCTTCGGAGAACATACAAAATAATTCAAGAAGCAGTCACTGGAAATCATACTAACTAAACGAAATCAAGCTCCTAGAGTTCCGGTGAAAGAAACTTTGGGCATTCCGCAATCTCCTATTAGATAAGAAAGCCATGTGAATTCTTATTAGACGATGTACTAATCAGCATAGGCCATGATGATTCATCGTGGATCTAATCTTTAATAAGCTGTTGAATTTTGAATTCAGTATCGTTAGATTGGAATTATATAGAAGCATGAGGCATTGCACCCTATTACTGAGAGTAGACAAATGGAATCGACTCTATGGCTTGAAAATAAGATCTAGCAAGACCACGTCAGCAAAATCAGTATAAAAAAATACGGAAAAAGGCAATCTTCATGACGAAGATCCCAGACAGTTCTCTCTCCTCCCGCAGCAAGTAGAAGAAAAGCAGCACCAAAATAGTGTGAATGAGTACAAATTCTTAAGACAAGCTAAAACCACCCAAGCCCTGGCAATCAAAATCCACATTTCAAGTGAATCAATCAAAAACACAGAGACACGGAAGTGATCAAACTTCCAACCTGCTCTGTCGTCAGCTCTGCACGATCCATGGCAACCGATGTTCCTCGAGAAGAATTTCCACCTCTCTACAAAGGTTCCTGCGGAACGATCTAAAATTCAAAGATTCGGATTCAAGACCCAGTAAAAACTAAAAGAAAAAAAAATCGATCACAAAAGAATTTTCAGGACGGAAAGAAAAACCCTCAAATTCGATAAATTTCAACTTTACGGCCAAGAACTGCAAGAAAACCAACCCTCCGTTCTTATTCCCTCTGCTCGGGAGTTCGACAGAGAAGAACGAAGAAGATCTCGTGATGAAGCGTCCTTCTACGGTTTGAGGGGATACATTTTCCTCATGACTGGGGAAATGATATTCAGGCCTATTTCGTAGACATAATACTCCGCTATCTACTGCTGATATAAGGAAAGTAGAAAAAAGGAGTAGCACATCAAAAAGGATGGCGATCAAGAAGTGATCATTTTTTATGGCATCTCCGCCGTCCACGTCGCCGTTTGTGTCGTTGGATTTGGACCGTTGATCTGGTCGACCGAGGGATGCCCGGGGCTTTAGCTTAGGATCTAGAGAGTGAGGTTGATCGTGGCCGTTGATAATTTGCGATCCGGTCGGATGTGATGAATGTGCTGCGGCCCACCACATCCAGACCGTTTGTGACTGATGAAGTCAACATCCATCATCCCACGTGCCTCTCTGAGGAACACGTGCAGCACCTGAGCTGCAAGGCCCCCACACACTTATTTCTGGCGTAGTTTAAAACGTGGGAAATAGTAACAGTAAAGTTTGAATAATAACAGTAAAAAGAAAATATTTTCATATATGATTGACATGAAATAATTACAGTGAAGTTTTAATAAAATGAGTTGTCGAAGGGTAGTGTTATGAAAAATTATTAGAATAAAGGACTGCAATTGCAACCCGGTGCAAATATTCATTTTTTATTTTTTAAATTTTTTTTACATAATTGTTAATCTAAATATATTTAAAATGTACATCCATTTTTATCATTTTTGAGATTTTAAAATATTTTTCAGATTTTTAAAAATTAGTAAAATTCTACTAATTTTTAAAATTCAGACAAAACATTTTAAAATCTCCAAAAATGATACAAGTTGATATACATATTAAATACATTTATCTTAGTTTTATGACAAAATTTTAAAAATTTAAAAATAGATTATATGCACCCAAGTACACCATGTGTGAATGCACGAATTAGATTCTTAAAATAAAGGAGTAAAATTGAAAAAAATAAAATTATTGAATGAATTAATTATTGATTTTGACAATCGTAATTTCACATTAATTCTTCTTACCTCGCACATGTATCAAAATAAGCTACTCTTAAGATCCGCTAGGGAAAACAAAGATGAATAAATATAAATGGCATGAGATTTTACTTTTTATGTACGGTGAGTATATACATCACATCCAGATATATATCATATGATGCGTTTAAAAATTGATAAAAATTTTAATAAAAAATTTGAAGAGTAAAAGTTGTTGAATAATATAATATAATAAAGAAAATGATGATAAGTAAAAAAAAAAGTTAAACTAGATAAATTAGTTGTGTAAATAATTGTATAAAAATAATTGAAAAATAAGGTAATTGTATAAAAATGATTAAAAAGTAAGGTAATTATATAAAAAATATAAAAAATATAATAATTGTAGAGAGTAAAAAGTTTTAGATTTAAAAGTTTTAACTTCACGTTTTCTACCCAATTTCTAAAAACACTATAATTAAACTCTAAAACAATCCTTTCAATGTTCTATTGAGAGACCAAAAGCATTCAATTATCGATAGAAGAGACCATAAACTCACAAATATCAAATAAGATATAAAGCTCTTAAACCATCCAAAATTTGAATTTAACTTTCATTTATTTCATATCAACCATTCATTTATTTTATTTTATTTTACTTTTATTTATTTTTTCTCCATAAACATGTTTTTTAAGTATATTCAATATATATGCCAAGTTTTGTTATTTTAAAATATTTTTACATATGTATTTTTATTTTTTAAAATATCAAATTTGAGAGGTATTTAAGTCGATTTCTACCCCTTAAAAACTTGATTTTTTAAAAATATAAAATAATTATATAAAAATATGATAAAATGACAAAACTAAATATATAAATTGAATATACTTAGGAGAACATGTTTATGGAGAAAAAAATCAAAAATATATGTTTATGAAAAAATAAAAAATATAACTAATTGTAAAATAAATTAATGTTATATTTTCGCTTAAAATACATAATAATATATATAATCATACTTCTAAGATAAAATAATATAATATGATAAGAATAATGATAACGAGTAAATAAAATAAATTTAAAATAAATAAATTCATTATATGTGTAGTTGTGAAAAATAATTGATAAGTATGATGGTTGTATGAAAAGATGTGAATAAATAATTAAAAAATAAGATATTCATATAAAGGAAAAAATTTTAGTTTAAAAAATTTTAAAAAAATTTCATTCTCAACATACAACATTACGTTTTAGTTTTATTTTTTCTTCTCATTTAAGTCTCTAGTATTCTTAGTCTAAGTTTGAACCTTTTTTTTTTTATCAATATACACACTCGTGTACACTCATACTGTAGTCATCATAACTAGCTTACTTTTGTTAATAACTTATCCAAAGAATTAAACAATAAAAATCTATTTTGGTTGACCAAGGCATAACAAAATAGTTTAATAGATGTGCTACGAAAGTAATGAAAATGAAAAATTTTCAGTATAAAAATATTTAAAATACAAGAAACTAATATAATATGATATAAGTAATGATAATGAATAAAGTGAATAAAGTTAAAATAAATAGATTAAATATATTTATAATTATATAAAAATGATTAAAAAGTATAGTAATTTATATATAAAGGAATTAAAAATTAATAATACAAAATATAATCATTGCGGAAAAGTGAAAAACTTGAGAAGTTTTAATGACAACAAAAAGGTCCTTGTTTCGAGTTCAAATTTAAAGTGACAGTCTCTATACCTTGATTTATTATAAAATTATCATAATTATCAATTATCATGCAAGATTTGTATTTCCGCTTATCAACTCCTAAAGTTTAAATATTAGCAAAATTAACGTCATAGGTTTATTAAGGGTGCATTTGTTTTGAAATTCGTAATAATTAAGCTCATTCACATCACGTTAGTTTTCACTTTTCAAAACTATAGCCCTACAATTATTTGTTGCCTGAAAATAAAGGCAATTCGAATCGATAACCTTTATATGTTTTTGGAAGAACGATAACCTTTATACGTTGAGTTAAGAAATTAAAATATTTCTGTTATAAAGATGAATAACTAACAGCGAAAAAGCGGACCTCGAATTGAAAAACTTTATATTTTTTTTGATTGAAGAAAACCCCTAATTATATGTTGAGTTAAGAAATTAAGATGTTTCTGGTATACAGATGAAAAATTTACAGCGAAAAAAGGCACCCGAATTGAATTACTTTCCATCCAAATATTAATAAAAATCCAAAAAATGCTGGAAAATAGTGAATACTACATAAACATAATGAAGTTAATGCTGATGATAAAGTAAAAACATACAAATAATTAGGTGAATAAACATAAAATCAAGATGTATGTTTCAATTGTGTCGACAACATTAAAATAAATATACGTCAACTGAATAATAAATAATACAAAAAAAGACGATCATTCTGGGTGCTTTTTTTTCATTACTTTATAAGGCCGACCGCATAGTGACCATGCAACTGCCCGTCTCATTTACATATTTTTTTTGTTTTTCGTAAAATTATTAGCCTGGCTGTATTTATTCTAATATAGCAAGTTTTCCTATTTTTGAAAATTCTAATTTAAAAATGACTAAAATATTACACATGTTAGAAATTCAATATATATATATATATAGAAATCTCAACAAACATTAAATGCATTTTAGCCTTTTTAAATTGGAATTTCAAAAATATTAAGATTTAATATAAGATTAACAATTACATTAAAATTTAAAATATATGTAAAGGAATGCTTTCATGGTTGCTTTGATGCGACATAGACGTTCCGAAATGTTCTCCTTGAGGGGTGATCTCCCGAGGGCGGCAGCAGTTGGCCTCCTGACTACATCTCGCATTTTACCATATTCTGTTTACTCTTTAATAAGAGTAATGATATTCTTCGCTCGGTTTAAGCAAATTTCTTACTTAACCCACCTCAAAACTCATTTAAAAATATTTTTATTCATTTTCCCATGTACTTGCTTATTTAAATACATTTAACATAGAAATCAAGTTTTATTATTTGTAGATATGTATATAAATTTTTAAAGATTTTTAAACATATGGGTATTTTAAATATATATATATATATACATATAGATATTTAAAAATCTCAAAAAATATATACGTATATCCAAAAATAGTAAAATTTAGTTTATATATTAAATATACTTAGATAAACAAATGTGTGGAGAAAAAAGCAAAAAAATATTTTTTAAATAATTTTTTGAGGTAGGCTAAGCGGTGCATTTGCTTAACCCAGGTTAACAGGATCATTTCTCATAAATATATTAAGGTATTATTATTTGGCAATGTTGGATGCATGGTTGCTTTTAATTTTTTGATAAAATTATTATTTTAGGTATATTTAATCTATATAATATGTTTTACCATTTTTAAAGATTTCTATATGTAAATGATTAAAATACTCTATATTTGAAATTCAAAAATATATACATGAATCTTTAAAATTGACAAAACTTATTATATTGATTAAATATGCCTAAAATAATAGCTTTATGAAAAAATTAAAAATATATTTTGGATCAGATGCATGACTACTCCTATGCACATGTACATATAAAATTACTTTTCTTGTTAATCTAAAAGTATTTAATTAACAAACTGAGTTTCATCTTTGTTAGAGATACGTATATATTTTTTATTTTTAAATAAATGAGTAGTTTAGTCATTTTCTATTATCTCAAAAAATGATAAAATTTCAGTCTATAAATTAAATACATTTAGAACGATAACTTTATAAACAAAAGCAAAATAGAATTACATTTGAAAAATGCTAAAATATTTAGATGAAAATTTTTAGTATAAAAGTTTTTAAAGTAGGCAAAAAGGATGTGAGATGATAAAGGAAAACTAATATATTAATTATATGGATAATTATGTAAATGATTGAAAAATAAGTTAATTATATAGGAAGGCATAAAGAAATAATTTAAAATTATAGAAATTAAAAAGTACATTTATATGATTTGGGTGCAGGGAGTATTTCTTGGAGCTAGCAGATTACCGTCGAAAGGTCTAGAAGCAATAAAGAAGCATGCCAATTTCAATTAGTCATAATTTTGATTCAGAATGAGTTATTGGAGTTATAAATTATTAAAGGAAAACATTTTTCCAACTCATTGATGAGGCAATTAGGGGGAAACTTGATTGAGCATTTTTTTTTACATAAAAATCCACCATATTTTCATGAATTCAAGCTTTTGAAGTTTTACACAAATTTATTTATTATTTATAGTAAATTGTGTGTTTTACTATTTTTAGTAAAACATGCAAAATATAGAATGTTAGTATTTTGTGTGCACATAGATGCGTGTAGGTAGTTATGGTAGGTTTTATTTTTCCTTTCAATCAATTGGTAGCTTCTTTTGTCTTTAGACAAAATACTTTGAGAATTTTATTATATTTTGATTTGAGTTTCAATGATGAAATTTAATTATGTGTCTTTTTTGATTGGTATCTAATTACATGTATCTCAACACATATTATACTTGAAGATCTGAAACATTCTTACAAATCTGTAAACACATAACGTCCCAAAGAAATCTGGAAGACACAGCTTCCAACAGCCACCTGGGAGACCACCTTGCTCCCACACTT
>JAXCLR010000001.1:82045040-82059352 GCA_035584095.1 Annona squamosa
GGAGACCACCTGCTCCCACACTTTCCACCCGGGAGACCACGCTCCCACGCCTATCCGGGGATTCGATCCCCCGCCAGTCGCAGCTACGGCTGTCCGCGCCGCAGCTGGCGACCAACCGAGCTAGCCTCGGTTGGTATTTAATTATGTGTCTTAAAAGCATAGTTATATATTAATCTTGTTTTCACGCAACCATTGCTGCATCACTAGCTGCACATGAATAGTCATTCATATCTTGTATCCACTGCAAATGAGAATATGGGCTTAGGTTCTATGTAACCGAGTTACATAGAAGTGAAACCATGTAACCTCTCTAAATTTTAAGATTTTGATCATTTATGAAAAATTTAATTCATTTATTGTATTTGACACTATTTGTTTATTTATAAGACCAAATTTCATATCAATCAAACATGTTTATGGACTACATTTGTTAAAAAAAAGTATATTTATGTGTAAATTATGACAAATACTTAGTTTCATTTACATATGTATTAGAATATAATAATATTTTATAAGATCATTTATCTATATATAAAAAATATTTTAGACGGTTTAGATGTTGAAAATATAACTTTAAAATTGATATTTAATATTTAATATTAAATTATTTTATTACGTTGATTTTCAATGGGACCCATCTATAGTGATATGGACAAATAAAAGAGTTTCCTATATAGAAATGATGTTAAATACAATAAATTAAGTGATTTTTCATCAACCATTACATTTTAAAAATGAAAGGGATTGCGTAGAAAAAAGAATGTTGTAAAAGTGGAACCGTAATAAGATAATCTATTTGTCGTCTTTGACCCACATACAAATCTAAATTGATTAAATTCATGTTACTAAATTATTGTAAAGCATGAAGTTAATCCTTATGGAAAATAAATAGTTTAATATACGATTCAGGTGAATGAGACAACCACCCACTTAAGCTGCAAATAACTAAAATCTCAAAATTCAATTCATATTTTAATCTGGGAAAAATTATAAAATGGAAATCCACTATGACGTTTTAATAATTTGTTATAGACTTATTTAGCAACGAAATACTATTGATAAGGACGGCACTCATCTCGGACAATTTTATTTTTATCGCCCACTTTGGTTCCAACTAATCAAACCATCAATTGAATTTCTTGGAACTTTAAGTCCCGTCGCGCGTAATTTGTGTTTTGCAAGTGGTTTAAGCATGCGAGTTCGTTTGTTAACTGGTAAAAAATTTTAAGAGTAATGATATTATATAATAATAGTAATAATTAAGAGAAAATAAAATATAGTTACATATATATATATATGATAGTGATATGAAAAGATATAAATAATACATCAGTAATAAAAAGTAGAATATTTAAGTTAATTAGTTAAGATATCTTATCAAAAAGTGTGAAGTAAGAATTGCACTTATTATTATTATTATTTTCTACTTTTGCATATTTTCGAATCGACCCCTTCTAAGGGCTGAAAAATACCCTGTCAACCACACGCGTATAAACGCACACGTGCGGATGGCCTTTGGGAAGTGTAAATCTGCGAGTAGGGTTTTGCTTCCCTCTTCCCCCACCGCTGGTTCAGAACTCGGACAGGAAGGAGAGAGATGTGGAGATCAAAGGCCAGGCATTTACTCATCAGATCTTCAATCTCCAATTATCAAGCTCGGGTACCATCTAAAACCCTAAATCCAATCCCATCTCGATCTCCAAAACACTCGCCCAAGGTCTTCCATGCCGTCCCCCACTTCCCAGGACCTCGGTTCTTTTGCCACCGTCCAGATCTAATCGACGGCGAATCAGATAACACTGGCGACGATAACAAAAACCCTAGTTCCATTTCCGGCGACTTGCCGGCAGTTTTTGGCCAAGAGGCGGAGAAAGATGATGTTTTTGGAGAAAATTTATTTTCCAGTCCCCATGTATCAGATTATTCTTCATTGAATCCTGGCGGCGTTGCGGAGAGAGATGACGATTTCGGTGAATACCCCGATGGATCTTCAGTGGGTTTTGAGGACGGAGCGGCTGAGAAAACTTATGTTGATGGCGAAAGCCAGAGTCATTTTCTGGAAGAAAATTTTGATGGACAGCAAGGTGAAGAAACTGTAGCTGAAGTTCGAGAGGTCGACAGAGAGCAAGTTGAGAGTGTTTTATCAGTTCTTCAGAGTAGTTTAGATGGGCCATTGGAACCAAAGCTGGATGATTTGGTTTTGAATGTCAATGAGGAGTTCGCAGTGAGAGTTATTCAGACGCCGCACGTCTTAGGCGAGAATTTAATTGGGTTCTTCAGATGGACATCGAAGAAAGAGGATTTTTCAGTAACCACCCATGTGATAGATTGCCTTGTTCGAGCCGTTGGTGAAGATTGCAGGAAGAAAGATGTGTATTCTTTGTGGGATTTGATTAAGGAGATGGGGTTGAAGGAAAAAGAATTGCTCAGTACTGACATTCTCAATTGTTTGATTTCAATATTTTGGAAGTTGGGTAAAGGCAAGGCCGCTTTAGAGGTTTTCAATAAGTTTGAAGAGTTCGGTTGTGCTCATGATGCTGATTCTTACTATTGGACGATTGAAGCTCTGTGCCGCCGCTCAATGTTTGACGCGGCATGTTCTACAAGTGAAAAGATGCTAAACTCAAGTAGCTTCCCTGACAATGATAAGGTTGGCAAAATCATCACCGGATTATGCAAAGGAAGTAAGGCAAAAGATGCACACTTGGTTTATTTGATGGCAAAGGAGAACAAGAAATTCCCACCAGGGTCTTCTGTAAAGTTTCTGATCAGCAAGCTGTGCAATGATGATGAAACAGTTCCTTTGGCTTTGGAGTTGTTGGAAGACTTCTCAGGCGACGCACGCAAATGTTCAATCAAACCCTTCACCTCAGTTATTCGTGGTCTTTGCCGAACTCAACAAGTGGGTGAGGCAAAGAAATTGTTATTTAAAATGACAGAATCAGGTCCACCTCCTGGGAATGCAGTTTTCAACCATGTGATCAGTGGGCTATCAAAGGCTGGAGAAGTGGAGGAGGCAATATCATTGATGAGAGTAATGGAAGGAAGAGGTTTGAGGCCTGATGTGTTTACTTACAATGCTATAATGAGTGGTTATGCAAATGGCGGTCAGATGGATGATGCCTGCAGAATCTTCTCAGAGGCCAAGCAAAAACATTCCAAACTGAGCCCCATTACCTTCCATATTCTCATCCGTGGGTATTGCAAGCTTGAGGATTTTGACAAGGCTTTGGAATACCTGGCCAAGATGAAGGAAGGGGGAGTTAAGCCAAATGCAGACGAGTATAATAAGCTAATTCAGTCCCTATGCCTGAAGGCTTTGGATTGGCGTACCTCCAACAAACTGCTGGAAGAAATGAAAGAAAATGGGTTATTTCTCAATGGAATCACCCGTGGCCTTATCAAAGCAGTCAAGGACTTGGAGGAAGAGGAATTGCAAGCAGGAGGAAGCCAGATTGAAGCTTAGAACTTTTGACTCTTTTAGTTGAACAGTGTTGTTGAAGTCTTTGTGGCAGATGAGAAAAGCAGCTGTCCAGGTAAATTCTGGTAAAATGTTTTTTCGTTCGTTCCTTTTTTTTTTTTTAAAGGAAAAAAAATCAGGATAGGCAATCATGTGGAAGCTTCTCTTTTATTTGTTCCGGTATATCTTTGACTTGAGAATGATGACCTTCATTCAGGGTTAGTGCATGACAATAATTTGATTTTGTGAAATTAATCAGTTTTGATCATTCTCTTATGTTTGGAAATGATTCTAAGTGTTTGAAGACTGCCACCTGCAGTAGATACAAGTCGAACTACGATAGCCACCCAATCCAGTGGGAGTGACATTCAAGGATCAGGACATGCCTACCTCTTGTGCCGCAGCAATCACCAGTAAGGACGTCTTTAGTCGTGATGTTTACAGCTGGTGATGGATTAAAAAATCTTTGATGAAAAAATCAAACATTACTCACATGATTCAATAGTTCTGAATGACGCCATTTAAGCATGTCTGTGACCTGTACAAGCAATAAGCATTCTCTAAAAAACGCAGCTCCTCAGCAAGAAGTTAATGCCAGTTGCGCAGCTGTTGCGTTCTGCTCTTAAAAATTTCCAGGGCATGGCCATCAGATTATTAAGGCTAAGGCTCTGTTTTCTTGGCCCTGCAATTCGTGCCTATTTTTAGGCCAACGGCAGCTTAATGGCAGGAAACTAGAATTTCTAGTTTTCTATTATATTAAAAATCATAATTGCAAATTGTAGGTGTGTTTAAAATTTAATAAAACTTTTGAAAGAAAGATTCCGGTGTAAAACTTTGAGATGAGGGCAATGATGTAATATAATAGGAGTAACGGCGAAGAATAAAGAACATAAAGTTAAAATAAATAAATTAGTTGTATGAGTAGTTGTGAAGAAATGATTGAAAATTAAAATAATTGTATAAAAAATATGAAAAATAATTAAAAATAAAATAATTATGAAGAATTAAATGTTTAGCTTTGAAAATTTTCAATTTACCCATAAAAGAAAAGAAAAATTTTACGTTGACAAGATTTTATTGTTGCCAAATACACCATGCGAGTAATGAATATAGAATGGCACTAGTAGGCATTAAAATTTTCCAACCATAATATTTTAGGGTATATTTGTTTATCACAAAACTTTTCAACTCCAGAATTATACTATTTTTAATAAAAAAAATTTGTATTTTCTTATACAATTACCTTAGTTTTTAATTATTTTTACATAAGTATTATTACAACTAGCTTATCTATTTTAGTTTTATTCTTTTTACTCTTCATCGTTACTCATCGCATACTACATGATTTTCCCCCAATTTTAAAACTTTTACGCCAAATACTTTATATCTAAAAATTTTATAACTCTCCAAATGCACCACTAGTTTAGAACTTTTTACTCTTTGCAATTATTTTATTTTTTAATTATTTTTTATATTTTGTTGTACAACTATTATACTTTTTAATCATTTATACATAATTATCTATATAACTAATATATCTATTTTAACTTTTTTTTTATTTCTCGTCATTATTTCTATAATATTATATTATTTTCTTTCATTTCAAAAAATCTTATCCTACAAACTTTTCTTTAAAATTTTATCACTCTCCAAACACATTTTTAAATATAAATCATCTTTCTTTGAGATGGTGTGAACACAACCCTTGACGCAATCGTTCTCAAGTACAATCCAAACCTTTCATTAACTGCGTAGGCAAAATATTTTGAAAATTAGCATTTGCTCTTCATTTGTACATCTACAAACATCACAATTCTCCCATAACTAAGAAATGATCCGTTTGCAATCCTGTTAACCTAGATTAAATAAATATTTCACTTAACTCACTTTAAAAATCCTATCTAAAACAAATTTTTTTTGTTTTTTTTTTCATACACTTATTTATTTAAATATATTTAACATATGGATCAAAATTTACCATTTTTAGATATGCATATATATTTTTAAATTTTTTTTAAAATAAGAGTATTTTAAATATATATAAACAAATATTTACAAATCTCAAAAAAACAAATAAATATATTTAAAAATATTAAAACTTGATTTATATGTCAAATACAAATAGAAAACAAGTGTACGAAGAAAAAAAATAAAAAAAAATTATTATAAATAGATTTTTTAAAGTGAGCTGAGTAGCTTAACTAACAAGATCGCTCGTCTAACAAGTAATACGCATTCTCATCCGTCTTACCAGGCGCTTTATCTGATTCTCTAGAATATTCTAACTTTCCATCCTCATGGACCAATAGCTTGCCAGTTATGAGAATAAAATAGGACGAATCAACATCTTATGAGCTTAAAGATCAAAACGCTACTTACAACGCAGTTCATCAGCCGCCTTTGGAGCTCCTCTGAGACATTAATATTCCAACCAATGGCTCACGGGTAACTCAGGACCTCATTGGAGGAGAAATAAAAAAGCAGCCTTTATCATGTAGTCGATAATCTGTGCACGATCAAAGAAAATGCAAAACCATATGGGGTTGACCATAAAATGGTCAGTAGTAGCAATTCATCCACCCATGATGTAACCAAACCAGGTATCAAAGACATTGTGGCACGTCGGATAAATAGGTGGCTGGTAAAAAGCTAGAGTCATCAGAGGACGGCAAATGCTCCCTCCAATCGTAAAATTATAGACAGCAATCACCGACCCATGTTCTACTTCTACACGATGAGCTGACGGTTTGGATAGCCTGGAATATGACGAATTGCCACGAATCTATGGTCTCTTACAAAACATGAATTCCAGTCTCTGCCAACACACACCTCCTGGGGAAACATCAGCTCTTTACATTCTCAAAGAATCTAGAAAGAGGCACAGGCCCACCTCCCTCTTCACCATCACTGCCACACTGCTTGGACCTAGATTTGTGCTTCCTCTCTTTCTTTGTCCTTTTGGACCTTGACTTTGATCTCCTTGAGTCTCTTTCCTGGTCATCACTGCTAGAAGATTCTGTTGAAGAGCTTGAGGAACTAGAGTCCGATGATCTCCTTGAGTGCTACCAAAGAAACATGAAAAGTAGCATGTCAAACAATTTTGAAACAGAGAGGTGCTGTTTGGGTTGATGATGAATCAGTACCAAAAGAACCAGAGCATGTAAAATATCTTTGATAAGTACAACAGCTATTTGGATGGGTCACTACCAAAATTTTCTCTCTCTATTTTCTTATGAGATGCGAAAAGATATACAACTGAAAATCATCAAGAACATAAAAAAAATTATAGTTTGACGAAGCACAACATTCTGTAATGCATGGCCATAGTTTTCAGTTGAGACAGTAGCAGCACAAATCTAATGTCATAAACAGGAGAGATTTTAAACCTGCTTGTCCTGAGAAGGATGACAGTATTAGTTCATGGGAAACTTTTTACATCCCACTATCTATTGCAATATTTTCAATATAATGCAAATGTTGTTGGAGATCTTTTGCAAACTTCCCTTGCATAGTTAACCTATAAAAAAACACTCTGTCTTCACCAGCTATGCCATATTTGTTAGGTTGTTTCTTCATGACTCTAGATACCAAAACATGAAAGTGTAAATCAACCTTAAAAAGAAAAAAAGAAGAGATATTGGGACATATATCCAATCAATAATGCAGGTGACTACTGGACCTAAAATTATCTTTGCATGGATATATCCAGTATAAGGACTATCAGTACCTTTCTCTTTTTACTTTTCCCTTTCTTGTAATCCTTTTCTCTTCTTTCTACAATCAAACATCCGATAGTCAGAAAAGGCATCAAAAGGACATGAGAAATGAAAATGGACAGAAGATATCAAATATTCTGCACCTTTTTTCTGATTGGATGATTTGCTGCCTGAACGGTTTCTTCCATGGGCAAGTTTTTTAGCCCGGTCGGCATCTAATTGAGCCCTATACTCTCGCATCATCTTATCTTTGTCTGCTTCCAGCTCCCCTTTTTTCAGTTCCTCTTCCTAATCATATGAATATAATATACAAGGAAGAGAACAATTAGTTGGGTGTGGGGGGGTGGGTGCGCGGGACGAAATTTGGTATGAAAAGAAGTTTCAGGGGCAGCCAGAGGGCACCTACTATAGTATCTCTTCCTATAACATTCATACAAGTAGAAGGAATGAAAAAGAATAAACGGATCTAGTCTAATAAAATGTTCAAGCTTAAAGGCATCAAGCAATCATGCACCAAATTATGATATATAACTCCAACCTCTAAAATATAGGCTTGAGGGCATGGATTGACCCTGGAAAGCGCTTAAGGGGAAGGATGCGCTTTTGCCCAAAACCATGATATCTATGGTGATAGAAGCTGCATCTGTGTTGTGCATGGAAGTCTTGGGACAATGTATAGAATGCCCGCACACGTAAAAGGCTACAGTATGTCACCAATACAAACTCTTGATAATTTGGGGTTCACATCTTGTGCAATGATGTGGTTTTGATCAACCAGAAACTTAACTAGCCCAATTGAGTTCAATGCAGGTTTCAAGAGTCCTTAGGAGTTGGCTTCAGCTATGCTTGGGAAAAGTCACCTCCTTTAAAACAGAGCTTAATTAGTTTAGTGCGAATAAACCATATATCTGGCACAGTTTGGTTAAGTCAAGGTTGATAATAGAGGATTGATTCATATTAGGCATCTGATGTTGGAATATTCAGTACCCTTGCTATATGCTCAGGATCCAGTTGACCCTCAATCTGATCACCCAATCAACTGAGCTGCAACATGCTTTAACATGAAATTTTAGCATCCATCATGGGAACCTGGTAACGGCAAGAAGATCATACCACTTACCAGCTGACCATTGTGTCGCTGAATGCAGCTGAAAAAAGAAACTGATCAGGCTCAAGCCTCTAGAAGGGGCAGCACAATGCCACAATGCCCAAAAGGTTCGAAGTGTTTCACTGAGGATATGACCCATGATAGAAGTAAGCTCAGATTGCTGATCCTATAGGGAGAGATGATGATGATTGGAATGGATCACTAACCCAAGGACTAAAACTATTATAGTAAACAATTTTCTTTAGGACTACGTACAGCATGAGGTCAAGCATTCATAACAATGCTACGGAATAGCTTTTCATAAGAATCAAGTCAATACTTGGAGAAGAAATAATAGGAAACAAATTACACCACATTAAGCAATGGAATACCTTTTGTTTCCTTTTGAATTCCTCCCATGTTACTGTATGAGAAGTTTTCAGGCTGGCCAAACGAGCTGCATGCCATGCTGGTGAATGAAAAGAACCATCCACCTGCGACTGTCCTCATCAGTACAATTCCATGAAAAGTTCTACACTGGCATACAATTTGATGCTATATCAGCTTCCACATCACTTCACTAATCATTTACCCAATCAGAATATGCTTGAAATCAGATTAATGAAGTGCATGTAGCAAAAGTTTGTACTTCTGTATAAATGCTACTAAAGAAAGACAATTAATTCATCATGTTGAAAGAAACATTCATTCTCATCACATAACTGTCAGCGGGCAACTAATGGATGTTTAATCATGGTCACTTTCATCACATTAAACCTCTGAAATTGGTCCACTTGCAGTGGTCACTGCTAATTGACAGGCTCCAATGTAATGCAAAGCAAAATTTATATATTGATCATACGGTTCGAACCAATCCACTCCAAAAAATTCCAACTTGGTACCATAAAGCACATGTATTCATCAAGACAGCAAGAAGCAAAAGTTTAAATGAACAGTAACATCAGATAAATACGAAGTGACGATCCGGGCTCTTTTCAACTCAAAGATACAGTCTGCATATTCTTTCGCAGACTTGGAAACAAGATGCATATGATTACTATTAATCATAGCTGCTTCCATGAGATAAAAGAAAAACTTCAACATCGAAATTTATTCCCATTTCATATCCTACAATGCAGATAGAGTCATCCTGTTTGTAATTAACATCTGTGCTTAAATGGTTGGAATTGCCACAGAATTAATTTCTATTGCAGTTCATATTGGGTGCATCCAGAGCAAGAACCAAATCAGTTATCAGAGTAAAACATATTCAGCCAGTTAATAGCAATTTTTATAGCAGACCCATATTCCATTCTGTGTTAGAATCCAGATTCTATGTATGGTTGTCAAGATCCTTCAAGAATTGATGAAAGCTAGTGAGCAACAAGCTAGGATATATAGATACTGGTAATCACATACAGGAGACAGGCCCTAGATGACAGCTGTGCAATGTAAATGCTGGAAGCAAATGAGGAAGATTTCTAAGGAGATATTTTTACATATGAAATGCCATGTCCAACTGATTAAAATAGTTGCAGACATTGTCTTCTGAACCACATTCATTCATTCAAAATCACATAATTCTTCTAATCCTGTATGTTCAAACACATTAAATAGGCAAAAATATGCTCGGAACAAATAATAAAAAAGGACAAACCTTTTGTTTGTTAATAAACAGTGATTATATGAAGCTGCTCTGGCAAAATATGTAGCAAAGATTCAAATTTTCAATCCTTATCACATACTGCTCAAAAGGGGATGGATAAGTCGCAAAGTATGCAAGATGTGATGAATTCTACTTTCATTAATGATATTTTTACTTGAAGGATCCTTTAAAGAACTTCAACATAAAGATATCGCTAAAATAGAATTTAAAGAACAGAACTTCAATATAAAGATATCCCTTAAAGTAGAATTTAAAGAACTTCAGCATAAATATATTACTTCAAGTAGAACTCTTTCCCTTTCAAGTTCAAGCATGGTAAAGAGGCCTCAAGATTAGAATCAAAGAATTATATCCCGCTCTTAACTCCAGAACTTTATTTTCTTTGTAGTCTTCATTTCGGTGTTTCGCGCACCTCATCGGCTGCTGCATAATTGTGGACAGCATCTTTAGGAGCTCTCTCATCTTAATGTTTAATATTAGACCATTGCTCTCAACAACTTCAAGTGAGTCTTCTTCTTTTTAAAACTGAATGGTTAACTTCCAACATGAATACAAACAAATAAAATAAAATAAAATAAAAAATCATTACATGAAACCTAGAACTTGAGTGAGTGATCTCCCAAATGGCTGCTACTTGTTGCAGCAAGTTAAGAAAGAGCCATTAACGGTTGAAGTGGTCCTTTAAGAGCAGGCACCCCAAGGAGATTATAAGCATTTATAAAGAGAAGTGATCTTGTTAGCCTAGGTTAAGTAAATGTCCCACTTAGCCCACACCTCAAAAGACCCATTTAAAAAAAAAAAAAATTTATTTTTTTTTTCCATACACTTGTCTATCTAAGTGTATTTAACGTGTAAACCAAGTTTTACCATTTTTGTATATGTGTATATATTTTTTTGAAATTTTAAATATCTATATGTATATATGTGTTTAAAATACCCATATGTTAAAAATCTAAAAAAAATACATACACATATCCAAAAATGCTAAAACTTAGTTTATATATTAAATACACATAAATAAGCAAGTGTACGAAGAAAAAAGCAACAAAAAAAAAAAGTATTTTTATGAATCTTTTGTGGTGGGCTAAGTGAAACATTTACTTAGCCCGAACTAACGAGATCATTCTTCAGTTATAAAAAACACACTGAAACTGATAGTTGTTACAAACTACAAGGTAGAAAGAAGAGGAGGGTTGCAACAGAAAATGTAATGGATATTGATGGAATTGGAAAGATTATGATTATGCAAAAATATTATTAAATTGTGCTGAAGTGAAGGTCCAAAATCCTGCCACCAGCACCAAAGTTGCACTGGTAGGGCATGTGGGCGTGAGGCCCCTCTGGTCCCAGGTTTGAAACCTGGGACCTGCACAGTGTGCAAAAATCATCCCATGGTAGCTGTATGCCTGTACCAGGGACTGGGATAAAAAAATTTAAAAAAAGGTCCAAAATCCCCTTTTATCTTGGAAATTCCATTGGAAAAAAAAAAAACAAAACAAAAGTTTGACCTATCAAAATCTGGTTGGATAAATGCAAATGACAACTAAAATCGTTCGTTAGGGATACAGGACTTGTTTTTTCATTTTGCTCCTTTTCTAGGCACAAAATAATGTATGAAAGTACAGACTGTCTTTACTTAGGTTTGACCATGTTGCACCCATATCAATTGTGAAGATGTTTTGTGCATGGAGAGAGGGGGGTCAGATAGGATTGGCAGTCATGAGCACATTATCATGGATGATCCATGTATATTTGGGACCTTTTGGTACCGAGAAACAACTAATTTTCTCAACCCATTTTTATTGCACTTCCCATCTCGAGCTTCCTTCTCACAAAAATTTATTCTACAATAAAAATTCATTCTGGAGATTGAGAGAGAGAGAGAGAGAGGGTAACTAAAACCTAGAATGCAGTCTCAAAGCCATGCCCCGGTGCAGCTAAATCTCTCACTTGATAGGAACAACCTTCATAACTTATAGTCGAAAATGGAAGCTATGTCTACAAAACCTTCTGCAACCTTATGGAATTCTTTTGCTGTTCCTTCCATTTCACTTTTATATTCATTGCATGCTTTGCCGTTTGTCAAGTTCTGATGTGCACCTATCAAATTCCTGTGCTCTTCTCCAATGTATGTTTGCTCATATAATCACACCACTGAACACACTGTAGTATCTCCATAAAGTCTGATATCCATTTTCCTTTTATTGCATCCAGTGTCTAGCTTCTCAGTTTAACCAAAAATTCTTCTTTCACAACAGGACCACGATGCTGCATCTCCAGCGAACAATCAAAACTAAAATTTCCGAGTATGAAAGTTCTTCTCAGACATTTCTGCTAATGAGTCCTTTTTATTTTTTCCATTTGTACGCCTTTGTGCCAATGAGCCATTTCTTCATCACTGGATTCAAACTATTTAAGTGTCTAAACAATAAGGTGATTGAAATTCGAGCGCCAAACACGAGACAAAACACATCAGAGACAAGAACAAATGGGGCCAAATAGCCCAAGTCCCATGAAAATCACAACAAAAAAATCCATTAAATAATAATGAAAGTCAGCCCACGAAATACACATTAAACATACAAGTCAAAGTCAACTAAAATCCTTATAACTTTCACAAAAAAGAAAGAAAATCAAGAAAACCCGGACGACAAATTTCCATAAACAGACAACCAAAGGGAATTCGATCAGGTTCTCCAAAGACACAGAAAACAAAACGCATGTGCACGCTAGGGGAAAAATCAAGCAGAGGACTGGTATGAAAGGACACGAACCATTCCGTCATCGATCTCCTCCGGCCCACCTGAGCTGGAGCCCACCCTCGCCCGCTGCATAGCTTTGTACGCCTGATTCTTCCCCATTCTGGAAGAAATTCAGGTAAAAAGGGGAGAGCAGCGGAAAAGAATCAGAGCAGGAAAGCCTATAGAGAAATTCAAGACGATTTTCTATGCTCGTTCCAAGGATCTAGACAAACTAATTCGATGATAGAGAGTTTTGGAGGTAAGGATTACATCTACGGGTAGAGAGAAAGGCGGGAAATGGGTTGGAAGTCGAATGCGATGGGAATGGATCGAAGGAGAAGATGGAAAAAAGAGGCGAGAGGGGTTTTGCTCCGGGGATTTGGGTTGCAGGAAGAAAGAGCGTTGAGCAGCGGAGAAACTACACATTCGCCCGATTGAATGCTGGATATGGAGCTCGGGAGATACGTGCGAAGGAGCCACGCATGTGAGTCGAACATCACTAACCGTTCATTTCTTTGCACGTGTAAAATACACGTGACCGCCGAACAAGAGCGCCGGCTTAGAGAAGTCGCACGCCTTTCCCCGTGCGTAATTTGGTCATCGACCAAGACTCCGGCAGTTGAACGTTGCTTTCCCCCTTTCAGGTCAGCGCAGCTGTGGAGCTCTACGAGAGATTCGAATAACAAAGAATAAGAATTCACAAGGAGTTGTGGTAAGTGATGAAATTTTTGGTATATGCCATGTTGGGAAGTTGTAAAATTTTTGTATAAAAGTTATTAAATTAAAAAAAATGATTTGATACGGTAAAAGTGATAATGAGGAGTAAAAAGAATAAAATTAAAATAGATAAGCTAATTATATAAAAATAATTAAAAAAATATAATAGTTGTATGAGAATATGTAAAAAAATAATTATAAAATACGATGATTATAAAAAATAAAAAGTTTTATATTGAAAAATTTTCGCTTAATATTGTTTATTATTTACCGAATATACCTGAAAAGTTTTCGATGTAAAAGTTTTTAAATTGATAAAAAATATGATATAATAAGGGTAATAATAAAAAGTAAAAATAATGTACTTAAAATAAATAACTTAATTGTACAGACAGTTATATAAAAATAATTAAAAAGTAAAATAATTGTATAAAAATGTAAAAAAAAATTATTAAACAATTGAATAATTATAGAGATTGAAAAGTTTTATAGTTTGTCAAACATGCTCGGTATAAAAAAGAAATTAACATTAGACAAATTCTTGTCCTGGTAAGTTACTTTTCCACCATCTGAGGCAAATTACATGGATTATGTCTTGACTTCTGACATTTTTTTCCAATTTTTTTCCAATTTTTATTCTTGTTGTTTGGCAGGCTTGAGCATTTTATATTTTCTTGGCTTTTTCCTTTCATTTAATCATTTTGTAGCCTCTTGTCTGAATAGCAAAGTATCCTTTTTCAGCGTCTGTTTCGAGTGGCCTCCAGTGACCAGAGTTCTAGGTGTTGGAAACAATGTATAAAACAATAAAAATTAACCAAATCCTGAAGTTTTGATGATTAACAAGAACAAATTTGAGTATATTAAATATACTAATGATTTTACTAAGTGTTTAAGGTAAGCAAAGAGGTCAAGTCGATCCCCAAGT
>JAXCLR010000001.1:82068991-82100677 GCA_035584095.1 Annona squamosa
AATGATATATCTAAATGTTTTTGGTTCTGAAGCATTTACATATCCTTCGTAGCTCTATGGCAAACATGGAGATCTACACTAGGTGTAATTTAAGCTGCATTTGCAGTTATGCCATATATAATTCACAAAGGATACCCATTTATGGTAATTTTTGTCAACATTTTATTTTTAGAATTGGTCTCTCCATATCATTTGAAATTCAATTTTCTTGATGTTTCTCTTTGTTACATCACTGACAGATGTTTGATATGTATCCCAATGATATATCTAAATGTTTTTGGTTCTGAAGCATTTACATATCCTTCGTAGCTCTATGGCAAACATGGAGATCTACTATTTTCAATTGTCCTCTATTCTCAATGAAGAATGGCTTTCATCTATTCTTACTTTGGCTGATTTATTTTCAATGTCGTTCTTCCATCTTTATGAACTATGTTCAGTTTGGTTAGTTACCCACCCATGTGCATGCCATGTCTTGCACATATGACATTGTAGTTGCTTTTGTTCTGAAGGACCTGTGTGTTGTGCATTGCATCAGTTTCACCCATTGAAAGATATATGTGATTCTGCATGATCAGTCAAGCTACTTAATCATTTCAAGTTTCTCATTTTGCATTTTTGGACATATCTGCATGGTTAGACGACTACATTCTCATGCTTACTAAGAAGATATGTAGAGAGATGGAAATGGATGGTGGTGTTTTATGGTTGGTAGTATCATACCACAACTATTCATCTTCCATTGTCTCGTATCATGAGTCCATGACTTTATCAGTGTTCTACATTTTTGTACCATATTGCAGTTCAAGCTTTGTACTGGTTCCTATTATGAAGATTCCACAAGATTTTGCATTTATGAATTCTTGTTGTCTTCTGTTAGGTTGAAGGAGCCAGTAATGAGGGAGGTAGGGGCGATAGTATTTGGGATGTTTTCACACGCACGCCAGGCATGACTTTCATAACCTTTATCCTGTGATATGTTTTGTCCATTTGCTCCTGTTATTGACTCCTGCTGGCAAGTTTGTCTGGATCTTGCAGAAAGTTAGTGGAGTCATTTTTGGCAAGTATTGCCTCTTCATTAACATGCATCAATAGGTCATTCGCGCATTGCTATTCCATGCAATTAGCTATAGATGGGCTGAGTTAAAAATGTTGACTAGATTGTGTTGACATGTATATGGGATTAATATCATCCTCTGACTTGGCCAGTCTGACAATCTTGGATGCAGTTTACATTCTGAAATAGTGTGTTAGGCCTGAGCTATTGATAAATTTTGTCTTGTTTGGTACATAATTGGGTTGATTTAAGGTCCTGCTGTTTTTAATGGCTTCAATTAGTAGTTTATAGTTTTTTTTCTTCTTACCAGGTAAAATTCTTGATGGAAGCAATGGAAATATTGCTGTTGATCAATATCATCGTTACAAGGTTTGTAGCTGCTGGGCTATCTAAGCCTAGAAATGAATTCATGCACCGCTGTTCATGATGGCAATTTTTTGCTGTGATTATGACATTGATAGCTGGAAAAGGGGAAAAGAAGAGCCATCCAGCACCATTAATTCCATTAATCATCCCTGATGGGTTCATACATTTGGAAGTTAGTTTCTACTCTTTTTTTTAAAAAAAAAAAAAAAAATTGGTGGAGAATTTCCCTCAATCCACCAAATTAATAGTGAAAAACACATTTGTTGGGAAGATGGTTATAGGAAGTGAATAAAAGTATTCCCTTTGTGGTGCATTGAATCAAAAATCTGGTCGGAAGTTAATTTTTCCGCGATTATTGCAATATAAACTATGAAAGTGGGAGGGCACTTAGAATTTTATTCAGAATTAGAAACATGTAGAGGGCATTTATTTTGTCTCCTTCGCTGCCATATCCCGTTGATAGTGCTACAATCTTCAAAGTCCAATTTTTATATTCTGTTCTGTTCCTGAGGATAAAATGCAAACTTAAAACTTTGAACTTATGGCCTGCTTAGTTCAATTATTGGAAATGATTAGATCATTGAAGTCTTTTCTTATGGATCATTTCAGGTTAGTTTGCAAACTAATTATATGATGTTATCATAAATGGGAAAGAATATAAAAAGTCAGTATTGCATTCTTTGATAGAAATTATTGTCTTGCAGTAGGAAAGGAAGTTCACAATGGCTCAAGAAGCTCTTATTTTTATTCTTGTGTATTTGTGGTGCCAAATCTCATTGACGTGCAGACCAGGAAAGTAATAAACTAAATGAGATTGCAGTGCTGATAGTGAGCTTTCAAGCATTGTAGGATTTTTCAGAAGTGAGAAAACATGAAACGATCCTCCCGGGAGCATTGGGTAGTATTGTACAGTGGTATTAGTTCTCTATGGGTGACTGGTGTACTGTAATGCTGGTTCTTATAAAACGGAGATTATTATATGCTTGTTCTTAAATTTTTTTGATTCATTTTGCTTCAGTTTTTCAAACAAATTCACACTGTTAGAAAGAAGGAAAAGAAAAATCAAAAGACGACAAAGCTAGATTTTGGAAACTGTCCATCTAATGTTTCTATGAGTTCCAAACAGGTCCTACTATCACTGTTTAAAAGAAAAATTTTTTTTAGACCTCTCGTAACTAAAATTGAAGGTAGAAGTATGTATGTCAACAAATTATAGTATTGGATACATATTTCCACTTACTGGATCATTTCAAGCAAAACTTCTCAGTGACATCTATACTTTGTATACAGGAGGATGTGGAACTAATGGCCAAGCTTGGGTTTGGTGCTTATCGGTTTTCTATATCTTGGTCTCGCATTTTCCCAGGTGCTGCAATGTTATACTCAAAGATCGTCAATTCTGTCTATGTAACATAGATAGTTTGTTCTTTTGATAAAGCAACATTGCTTCTTTTCTGAAAAGGATATCTTTCTAGACTTGTTATTAGCTTCATCTTCCTCAGTAGATCTTTTCCCTATCATTGCTTGAAATTAGGCAACTCACTTAGCACTTTCATGGGTTGAAAACAGAAAAAGAGATTTTTTGGAGTGAATTAGGCCTTTCTGATATTGCCGATTCTAGTTTCGCACAAGTAACCTTGCCAGGATTGAAAAGCTCCCTGCAGTTATCAAAGGGGATTCATCAGTCTTTCATGGAACAGGAATGGCTCCTTTCATTTGTGGATCACTTATGTAGTGAAGATTACTCACTACTCACTCTCATCTGTTTACATGCCTTGGAGAGGTCAACAAAATGGCAGGCCAATTGGCAAAGGAGTGAATTTTAAGGGGAATTGCTGTGTAACATGCATCACAATTGTCTTTGATGAGTGTATTTTAGCAGCCTTACTCTTCTGTTTATTCTTACTCTGGAGTCCGTAGCTTTTTTTTTCACTTTTTTTCCGGATGCTGGTTCAATGCACTTGGGTGCATTGAGCCTCAATGCACCCGGGTGTACTTCATTTTTTTTAATGAAAATGTTAATTTAAGTGTATTTAAGATGTGTATAGATTTTTACAATTTTTGAAGATTTTTAGATATTTTTTTCGGATTTTTTAAAATTAGTGGCATTTTTAGTAATTTTAAACTACAAAAAATGCCACTGATTTTAAAAAATTCAAAAAAAAAATCTAAAAATCTCCAAAAATAATAAAAATCTATACACATCTTAAATACACTTAGATTAACAGTAGTGTAAAAAAAAGGTAAAAAAAAATTAAAAAAATGGGTGAAGTACCCCCAGGTGCATTAAACCAGCGTCCCTTTTTTCCTGCTGGTAAATTTTGTTCCTTTCATCGCATTGATGTTGTATCCTTCTTTCTTCTATTTCTTCTATTATGCTGCATCTGTAGTTGCCCTTTTCTGAGTTAATTTGTTGCCCATAACAGAAATAGGTTTCAGATTTGTTGTTCTTTGATATTCATTGGTGTTATATTTCCTGCCACATGTTTAACCTTAGACTTTCTTCTTACTTGCAGATGGTATGGGAACAAAAATTAATAAGGAAGGCATTGCATATTACAACAACCTCATAGATGCCTTGCTTGAAAAAGGTGTGGAGCTGTTGTGTCATTCTAACATTGACCTACATTTTCATTGTGCGCACACTAATGTACTTTCTGCTTGCAGGAATAAAACCATTTGCTACATTGTACCATTGGGATCTTCCTTATAACCTTTATGATTCTGAAGGAGGGTGGCTAACAAAGAAAATAGTGTGAGTCTCCATCCATATATTCTCTGCATGATAATTAATTGCCATTAGACTTGATATATTATGCATATATCAGTTCTTGATGTATGAGCACTCCATTTTTGTATTTGAATGGATGGAAGTATGTGAATGTTGAAGTTATTTGGATTTTGTTGAATTTTGGATAACATAAAGTGTTTTGGTTGATAAATATGGTTTGAATTGTTCTGATTGGGAAATTGTAGGCCCTTCATATGAAGGGTCTCCTATCTGGAAGGGTATTTCTCAGGCCTTAATTTGTTTTTGAAAGATTTGCTTTCTTTTTTGGCTAGTTCTGGGGGTATATCATGGTGGGGTCCTTGTTGTCCAATCCTTCAAATATTTCCATATGTGATTCGCTCTCGAACCGTTTTAGGCCAATCTAAGCAAGTTATTGTACAGGATTCGTGCCTGGTTTCTGAGACTGTATTTATTTGGAACCCTATTTCTGGTCATAATTTGAAGATGAGGAAGATTTCTTGTATGTCCTTCAGGTCAAAATTGATAGGCTGGATTCATCTGGCTAGTTTTGCATTATTGATGCTACCTTTTGATCTCACTGCCAAGTGATTGAGTGTCGTACAGCAGACTGGCTTTGAATTGTCAAGGTCCCACTCAAAATCAGATATTTTATGTAGTCTTCTGCCTTCTTTCTATTATCCAGTTTTATATTTAAACCAAAACAGAAAATTCCTTTTCATTTGTGTTGGTTGCTTGTAGAAAACTTTTAACTTCGTGCATGGCATACATCCAGAAATTACTTTGCAGCCTATGCAGAGGCCTGCTTTGCAAACTTTGGAGATAGGGTGAAGAACTGGATAACACTGAATGAGCCTCTTCAAACGTCAGTGAATGGTTACTGTACTGGGGTATTTGCTCCTGGAAGAAAAGAAAATTCATTAGTTGAGCCATATTTGGCTGCGCATTATCAGCTTCTAGCTCATGCAGCTGCTGTTGCTATTTACAGAGAGAAATTCAAGGTACAAAATGCTCTATGCTATTGTATCGCTCTGACTAGCAGATATAATATAGTCTTAGGAGAAGCTTTGCTTATCAATCATGATGGATTCTTCTTTAGAATCAATTATAGCATCATTTGCTTAGAATCCACATCCTGATTATCAATCATGTGATCACCCCATGAAAACATGTTGAAAGCCGGTTCCATGTCTCGCTAATTCTTGGTTAAAAAGCTAGTGAAATTTGTCTTGACATTGGATCCAAAATCGTTATAAAAGACGCATTCATTTGTCATGGTGGAAAATATATTAAGCAGAAGAACTGCTTACAAAGCCAGGAAGAAGAAAACTCTGTTTCTCTCCTGAAACTGTAGTGAAAGGTTAAGGATTGAAGAAGACCAATGTTACTAAAACATTAAAACCAAACTGGAGGTTGAACTGATCAAGTGTTTGGTTCATGGTTCAACCAGGTATTGTTCATCTGAACTGATTTAGTGTATTTTTTTAAAATAACTTCAAAAAGTAATAAATTTGAAATTAACAATAACCATGGCTAATCGCTGCTGAGAAATACATTTATCTGGTGCTTACCCATGAAGCTAGTAAAGCATTCATGTACCAGGATGGAAAATATATTAAGCAGAATTACTGGCCGATGATTTTTGAAGCAAAAAAGCTCTATTTCTGTATTGCTACTATATCATAAATCTAAATATTGAAGGATAAAAATTGAAACCGGACTGGAGGTTGAATTGGTTAAGCATCTGGTTCACGATTGGACCTGTTGAATTGTACAGTTCAATGTATTTTTCTAATTTCACAAATAATATAATGTATATAAATGAATTTAATTTAGATCTTAATCTAAAGAAATAAATATCTTTCCTTTAATTTGATTGCTTAATATATGATTACATAGAATTGATAATATGTAAAAATTTAAAAACAACTTTGCAGGATTAAGTCAGACTAGATGGGCCAGTTAGTTGGCTGATTCCTGTCCAACCAGCTGGTTTGACCTAGTTTTGATAATAGTGAAGGATCCATTTGTTGAATAACCCAAAGATAATCCCTATGATTCCCATCAAATCCACTGAGCTTTAGCTCTGTTGTCCTTCCTTTATTTGTTGTAAGGCATGTGCGCATAGGGTTTCTATTTGAGATGAAATGAAAGAGCGCCCTTCTTAATGTTGAAGATGCAGTCCTTTTACTACACTTTTTGATACCTGTACGATAGTGGTTGACATTTTTTGGCTGCTATTGTCAATACAGTTTAAGCATATGGAATGCTATAATTTACCCAGATTGATCATTTCCTGAAAAGTTTATATGAATTTGAGTTCATTTGAGTTTGTTTTTTTTTCTCAATCTTATATTATAGTTCTTCAATTTTCATTTCCGACTGGAGTTCATTTTCGTAGGCCAATCAAGTGGGGGATTATCTTTGTATATTTCTTTACACAAGTTTCTATGTTCCTATTTTTTGACATGTCAATTGATCAATGAGGCAAAAATCTTGGTACTTTTCTCACTAGGCCGTGCAAGGTGGCGAAATTGGGATAACGGTCGATTGTGAATGGGCAGAAGCATTTTCAGATTCAGTGCAAGATAGAGATGCTGCACTCAGACGCATTGACTTTCAGATTGGCTGGTACCTTGTCAACTTTTTCTGTTTTTTCCTTCTTTCCCTCTTGATGTATGGACCACAAACTAATGACAAAATGAAGTTAAATATTGTGTTTTGCATCTATTCTTTGCTTTGGTGGCATATTATTGACCATATATTAAACATTTGTAAATTTTAAATTCTTGAGCTGAGATTCAACGATGAGTTGAGCATGATAAAAGAGCAAGACATAAAGACTTAGGGTGTGTTTGGGAAGTGATGAAAATTTTGGATGAAAAGTTTTAAGTAGAAAAATTTTGAAATGGAAGAAAATGATATATTATGATAGGGGTAATGATGGGGAGTAAAGAAAATAAAATTAAAATAGATAGGTTGGTTGTAGGAATAGTTTTGTAGAAATGATTGAAAAATATGGTAATTATATAGGAAGATGTGAATAAATAATTAAAAAATAGAGTAGTTGGGGAGAAAAGTTTTAGATTAAAAAATTTTAGTCTGAAAAGTTTTATGCTAAAACAAACACACCCTTATTAAAAAAACGACAAGGTGTGGAATCTGACAGAATAAGATAAGAGGCACTTTGACATAAGTGTGGAAAACTCTCTGGAACATTATATGTCCTTAAGGCGAAAGTGAAAGTGAGAATAGCAGGCTTCAATTTAGTAGGACATTACCCTAGCTAGTTCATTTGTTAACAGATTTTAGAGTGAACTCGTTTTCATGGCCCTTTCAATTTTAAGACTTCCATTTTCATCAATTTTCTCTGAAGCTAGGTTCAAGTATGCACCGGTATCTTTGTTCTTCTCTGCTTTTGGCTAGAAGATTGTTTTTGCTCCCATTTTATAAAAAAATTCTTTCTAATGATCAGGTTTTTCATGACAAATTCCCCACCTTCATTTTTATATTTTTATTTCTGAAGGTACCTGGATCCAATATTCTTTGGGGATTACCCAGCCTCTATGCGGGAAAGGCTTGGGGACGGGCTACCTAAGTTCTCAGAGGAAGAGAAGGAATCTTTGTGGCATTCCACTGACTTTGTTGGTCTTAATCACTATACCACAAGGCTTATTGCCCATGCATCTAAAAAGGAGGGAGAGAATGAATTCTATCAAGTACAGGAGACAGCTAGAATCGGTACAGATATCAACGTGGTTCCCATAGTTCCATTATCATCATTATATTAGTTGGTGGTGATTGTCATTAAAATATATCATCCTTATCTTCCACTGGGAACCAAGTAATTAGAATGAGGCTGGTTTGCAATTCCACTCATGGTCGCACTGGTGATCTCGATGCAACTGGTTACATTTGATTGGTGCCTTATGATGACATCCAGTTCATCAACTGCACATCTTATGTGTAAAGCATGATTTTCCTACTTGTAACTGCTTGCTAACAGTTAATTTTCTCCTCCTCTTCTTTTCTCTCTCTCTCTCTCTCTCTCTCTCTCTCTCTCTCTCTCTCTCTCATCACAGTTGAATTTCCTGGAGGTGATGTAATTGGTGAGAAGGTATTCTTTCTCTCTCTAAGTGTGGCTGATTTAGTGTTCAGATTCTTGATGATTGGTTTAGAAATCACTAGATCTCTTTACCTGTCTGAGAGATTTAACATTGAGATACTTTGTGTTTGATTTAAAAACCACCTGAATCATGTGCTGAGAATATGACATTGACTGATTTGGATGGCAGGCTGGTTAAAATTTTCCAGTTTTATTGAATGCCTTTCACATGACCACCTTGCTGAGCTCAGATGACACAAGGGCGTGTTCCTTCAACCACGGGAAATAAAAAAGGAGAATTTCGTTGTTCTTGGCCTTTGGATTTGGAAAGTGGCTAAAGGGATTGGTTAGGAAACATTTCTCTCATATTACAACATTTGCCCGTAATTCCTAATATATCCACAATATTTCAAAAATTCCTTTTATAGTCATAACATTTCATCCTAAATTCCCATCATACCCGTGTAGTCAAAACAACCATTAATTACCCCATTAACAAGATGATCTTGCCCCTCTATGATTTCTTAATTGAAACAATTTAACCCTAATATAACTCCATTAATGTTGGTAAATCATTAATTTGTGATATCGAATTATTCAAATATCATGTTAGGGTTCATCATTTCAATTAGGAAAATTTTGAAAAGGTAAAATCATCTTTTCAATGGGGCAATTAATGATTGTTTTGACTGCATGAGTATAATAGTTAAGGTAAAATATTATTAGTATAAGAGAAATTTTTGAAACCTTGTGGGTATATTAGGAATTAGAGGCAAATATTATGGGTATGAAAAAGGAATTTCCCCAATGAGTTAATAAAAAGAAGGAAGAAAGAGCGGTTTTTGCATATAGGTCTCTCAAATTTGTTAAATTGCACCTTTTACTCTCAAGTTGCATATTTGCATCAGAATTTTGCATTCATGGTCCCTCAGTTAAGTGAAGCCCTAACATAGGTAATTTATGACAATGAATGAATAAAATGCCCTTTTAATCTGCTAATTTTTTTTAAAATTATCATGTTAAGGTTCAAAATTTTTTCCTTGCAAGAAATCCAATAAAAAAAACCCACAAAGAAATTCGACCAAACAGTCCAATCCATTTAGGGTTTGGATAAATTTATTAAAAGGACATTTCAGTAATTTCATATCAAAAGGTTAACAGCATTAGGGTTTCGATTAACTGGAGGGACCATGACTGTGAATTTATTAAACTCGAAGTCATTTGCTGCAAATATGAAACTTAAGGTCCAAAAGTGCAACTTTTAAAAACTTAAGGGGCCTATTTGCAAACGCCCAACAAAAATAGTATACATTACTGTAACCAATGAAACTATTTCGGCTTCCAGTATCTTCTACGTTGTCTTTCAGTGTTGTTTAATGTGAAAGGGAATAGTGATAATTTAAGTCATATTTTCATATAAATGGCCTTTCAGTTGATTCTTATGATTTGTCAGCAACTCATCTCCACCTTAATGGATTCCTCGTATTTTGTAATAAAGTGTTTGCTAGCTTGCATAAAGGTAGGGGAGAAGTTTGTGTGCACACCCATGTGCATGCATGTGCATCAGTGAGGGCATAGGCTTGTTTGTGTGCGCGTGTGAATGAAACTACTCTCTTCGTCTCAAGAAAGTAAAATGTCCAAAGCGTGTTGTTATCATTTTCCAGCAGTATATCCAAAGCGTGTTGTTATCCTTTTCCAGCAGTATATTGACTTATCTGTGGCAGGCTGCATCGGAATGGCTATATATAGTTCCTTGGGGTATCCGGAAGGTTCTCAATCACATAGCTGAAAGATATGGCAATCCTCCCATATATGTTACTGAGAATGGTAGGCATATAGGGCCTGATCATGAGCTGATGTAAGTCCATCCAGTTTTGCACTATGATGTCTCTGGGTTGATTTTCTCTACTTATTACAGGCATGGATGAAGAGGACTCTGAGACACCACCACTACCTGAGGCATTGGATGATAAGAAGAGGGTTGATTATTTCAGGGGATACCTAGCAGCGGTTGCTCAATCAATCAGGTGTTTGTTGCTGTGTCTTTTTCCTTTTCTTCTTTTTCTTGTGCATGGATTTTCTTCTCATTTTACATCTTGCTCGTCTGTATTTCTCTGGTTTTCATGCATGTGCGCATGTTGTAGTTGTTTGTTGCTAAGATGGCTGGTCACTGGATTTGGAGAATGGAAAGTAGTCATGTAAGAGTATGCAAGAAATGGTTTTTAGCTGGTGTTCAGAGCATTATAGCATTAGGTTGTTCCATCTGCTGGACAACCTCATACCAGTAAGAAGATTTAGGGCCTGTTTGGCTGCACAGTATTACTGCATTGCGGACTTATATGTCAGAATGTATGCTTCAAATAAAAAATTGTTTCAGATGTACCCAACATGTGAAAAGCACTCGAAAAGTGTTGTTGCAAGGAAGCTAGGACATATTAGTTTCATCCATTGGAAAAGACCGCTGCAGTTATTGGCAACGGATACTGCAAAAGCATCATGCTGAACGTGGGTTCAACAGGCCCTTGTTCATTTGGCCATGGCATAACTTAAGGGTTTATCCTTCCCAGGAAAATGCAAGAAAACTGTTATCCTTCCTTTCCACAAACAGTTTATATGGTATTTCTGTTGGATTTTTAGTCTAGTTTTTATCTTCCCTTCTGTGTTTATGCGTTTCAATACAAGAATTGTTTATCTTTTGAGTCTCAATTTATGATAAATGGGATTCAATTGTCCCTTACGCTAATCATAAATTTCACCATGCGGTTTCTAATATTCACACAGTTCCATACTTCCATTGCTACAAAACATGATCCATGGTGCCTGTCTCATAAACATGGAACGTCATGCAATCGTGGGTTCTCAATGCAAGTATCATAAATTCTGTGAATTAAACTTTGACTTATGTACTTTGTGTGAGTAGGGATGGAACTGACATTCGCGGATACTTTGCATGGTCCTTTGTGGACAACTTCGAATGGGCTCAAGGGTACACAAAGCGTTTTGGAATAGTGTACGTGGACTACAAGAACGGCCTGTTGAGGCACCCCAAGTCATCAGCTATCTGGTTTTCTCGTTTCTTGAAGGGCAACGAGAGAAAAAATGGAAAGGAAGATTGACATCCTTGTGTAACTTGGAAATTGGAATGACTTACTGTGCGCTCGGTATAGCCTATGTGTTATCGTTTCCTGGTCCAGGGGTGTTTCTACCCACGCTATCGCTGGTTGGGGTTCGCAAGATCGGAGGTTCTCTTCCTGTTCCGTTTCTTTCAAGTCAGCTACTGCTGCAGAGATAGCAAGCAGCCTGGCATAGGCCTTGATCATGCTTGGTTGTTTTTATCTCAGCATCTAAACTCTGTTAGTTATAAATCTAATCTTTGATTGGAAGTTGGATTTAGCTACAAATGCAATGCTCACTTGTGATGCGGGCAAAAGATGTTATCAGATTTATCAAAGGCGATATTATTTTTATCGGAAACATTATTAAAAATTATTAAAATTCTTCACCGAAGCTTATCAACCTCATTAGCATTCGGCACGGATTCAGTGCATTTGTGTATTGAAACTTCAGTGCACACCGTGTAGAGATTTTTATTTTTTGACACCAATATATGAGTCCAAGCATGTGCTTCTTATATATATATATATACGTATGTAATTTTATAATTTTTAACATGATTTAAAATTTATTTTAAAATTTTAAAAATTGAAAAAAATCATTTTTATTTTTAAAATTTAAAAATAAATACGAAGTAATGTAAAAAAAT
The DNA here is from genome assembly GCA_035584095.1 of Annona squamosa. NCBI lineage: Eukaryota > Viridiplantae > Streptophyta > Magnoliopsida > Magnoliales > Annonaceae > Annona > Annona squamosa. The sequence goes on from JAXCLR010000001.1 coordinate 82,081,032, forward strand.
TATGAAAGTGTCTATATGTAATTCTCATGCTTGGCCCACATTTTTAACCAAGAAAACAGGCCGCCATGAACATTTGGGCTCCAATATGAAGGGGCTCGGCCTCGACGGATGTCTTATGCCCGTATGCCTGTACGCCTGTACATATGCCAGACCAGCAGCCTTGTCGCAGCCAGTGCTGTTTTGCTAATCGCTGTGTTCTGGCATCCTCTTTCGACTTTCGTCGGCAAGGAACAAAAGTTATAACATGGCACAACCTTTTCAATGATATTTCAAAACGGTCACAATCGCGGCAAGAAGTTAATAGTTTTCGAAACGGTCGCACATGTTTGCCCAACATGGTTATAAGTGAGGCCGGTTCGGTGATCGGTAGCAGGGGTATTAATGGGGTGTTAATGGATGGGGCTCAACAGTTGAAGTTTAATTTTAATCTCAATTCATTTAAAATATCTCAACTTTAATCCATTCATTAATCCATTTAAAAAATTTTAACTAACTCATTTACAATCCATTTAATAAATGAATTTGCGGGTTGTTAATGGATTGTATAACAAATAATCTAAAGGCCTAAATTCTAGCAGATGATAATCTAACAAGAAAAGACAAGAGCGTTTTTTGTATAAAAAAAACGAAAATAAGAAGCAACAGGAAAATGAAATTTTGTTATGGAAAGAAGACTTAACGGAGAAAAATAATCAATGAGTTTATATATATATATATATATATATATGAATGGGTTAAATAAGTTAAATGGATTAAATGAGTGAAATGGGTTACTTGACAAGTTACAAAATCTCAACTTTAATCTGTTTATTTAATTAAATAGTTGAGTGGGTTGGTGGATCATAACCAATTTATTTAAAAATCTCAACCTAAATCAATTTATAAATATTTTGGACATGCGGATTGACGGGTTGACTATAACCATTAACACCCCTAATCGGCAGTGTGGATTTGTTTGAAATGAATTTGATATTTAGGGATAATGATCAAGAATAAAGAAAATAAAAATAAAAGAGGAGTGATCCCATGCGTCATGGGACACACCCTTCCCCATTATTTTTTTTTGATTTTTTATGAACACGTAGAGCTAGGTGTATTTAACCTATAAACTATTTTTAACATTTTTGAATACTTTTAAGTATTTTTTATTTTTAAACATAGTGACATTTTTTATAATTTTTACTCAAAAATTATAAAAAATGCCACTGTGTTTAAAAATAAAAATACTTGAAAACATCCAAAAATGTTAAAAATTGGTTTATAGGTTAAATATACCTAACTCTACGTGTTTATAAAAAAATAAAAGGCTAGATGCATGGTTGTCCCATGCGCCTGGCCTCACGTAATCACCCCTCAAGATAAAATAGAAATACTGATAGGAATTTAGAAATAATAATAGAAAAAGTAAAATAATAAGGTAACTAGGAAGTCATTAAATAAAAAGACGTGTAAAATAGAGTGAGAAAATATCTTTAATCTTACACTAAACAAACCCTTTGAATGACAAAAAAAAAAGTGAATAAGATTCAATACATGAAAAGTACTATTTTAAAAGATAATGATAAAAAATAAATAAACTATGAAAAATCAACGTGACCCTGCGAGGTGGGAAGCTAAAAGTAAAAAAAGACCCAAAAAGAGATGAAAATTCTCGACCAGAGGAAAGTACGTCATCCAAACGTGAATACAAACAGAAATGCTCTATAAAATCCCCTTTTTATATAATTTTCTTTATTTTTAATATCCAGATGATTTTACACTGCCTGTAATGTTTGCCTTTAATTTTTTTTATATCCACAGTGTTTTATAAATTCCTTTTCTACTAATAACATTGCACCTTAAATTCCTCTCATGCACGTGCCATTTGCACAATTGTTATCTAATTTATTGAAAAGACAATTTTGTCCATTCAAAATTTTATATTTGAGATAATTCAAACATAATATGACTCAATTAATGATAGAAAATCATTAATATGCGACATTAAATAATTCAAGAGTCATATTAAGATGGAATTATTTTAATAGGAAAATTTTAGAGGGACAAATTAGTCTTTTCAATAGGCTAGATAATGGTTGAATTAACAGCACGTGTATAATAAGAATTTACAATTAAATGTTATGAGTATAAAAGAAATTTATAAAATATTATGAGTATAATAAGAATTATGTGCAAATATTGGGAGTATAAAAGAAATTATCCTAATATTAAACCATCTACAAATGCATAAATAAATATAATAAATTAATTTAACGCTAAATATTATTTTAAACTAGTATTTTGTACATTTAATCCATCTAAAATATCACTGTTATATGGATAAATAATTTTATAAAATATTATTATATGCTAATACATATGTGAATGTATTTGACCATTTTTCCTAATTTATATATAAATATATTTATTTTTAAAGAAATGTGACCATATATATTTAATTAGGATGAATCTTAATTTTCTAATTAAAAATAATATTAAATATAATGAATAGATAATCAATATCTTAAAAATACAAGAGGGTACATGGAATGACTTTCGAATATAAAAGCCACAAGTTTGGGCAGGACAAATATCATTATTCAATTGGACCGTGATATAAATTATAAATAACAATGTTTCATTTTGAAAAAAAAAAAAAAAAACCTGACTCTCACGCAGACCGGAGTAAGTCGGTGGAGCCGGCCATCAGAGTAGGATTTAGACCAGTGGAGAATGGGGGTAAAAAGAAAACCGAAGCCCTTCCCCTGCTCGCAAAGTCGCACCTCTATTCCCTTGCCCGCAGTTTCCTCCTGCCATTGCCCTCTTTCCTTTCTGTTCTCCTCTTTTCGATTTCGGACCCAGCGCCAGTGCGGCACCACCAATCGTCCCCGACTCCCACGAAGCAGCAGACAAAATTTTCAAACAACTCACCAATAATTCTTTTCAACAAGGTCCAAGTGTTTACACTTTACAGTGGTCACAGAGGTGTCCTCAAACTACAATTAATCTCTCTCACCCCCATCTCCATTTATATATGGTTTATGAACCTTTTTATCTTCTCTCTGTTGTATTTTGGATGCATATGTACATATAAGGGCAATGTGCCTGTGTACCTTTGATTTAATGCATTAGCAACGGAGGCATATTCATGTCATTGCTATGAAAAATACTTATTAATAACTAGCAAGCCTCTGTGATCACTCAAGAGTGTTTACAAATGTTTGAAAATTTTCTTTACCCGTACTTGCAAGATTCCAAGATTCCGGCGGTACAAAGAATGGTCATTTTAGGCCATGATCTCATCGCAGAATGGTTAGTACTTGGAAATATATATAATCTTCCCCTGTTCGAATGGTCTCCTTCCACTGAATTATATATCATATTTAACTTTTTTTCCCCCCATAAAAAACGGCAGAACAGTATTGCTGCTATCTGCATGAATAGAAAGTAGAGACACATAAATGCTTCTTTAATAGCCGTGTGATGAACATGGGTTTGGGTGGTGAACCCATGTCTTGCAAATCTGCCTCTTCAATACATTCACAACCAGCATTTTTATTGATTCCGTTGGATGAAACTTTCAAACCAGACCCATCCAAGTGAAAAACAGCGGCTTTCGCCACCCACCACCTTCCTAATTCATTGATCTATCATCTTTTAGGATTATACCCATATGGGGGTGGGCCCCATGGAGCTTGCATTATGGGGTTTATGTTGGTATCTGTCCCATCCCTAATGAAACGAGTAATGTGGAGTGATTCATGAATACAAACGGGAGCAAAGAGGATCTGGAATGACTGTGGACATACCCGGTCAGCAACTCTACTAGCTTAGTTGTGCTCGATGTGAAACCCAAAACCATCTTCAAGCCCAAATTATGAAAGACTTACAACAAAAGCTAGCATTATCCTTGTTATGATGATCATCTCCTTTGTTTGCTATAATCATGCATCCCAGTTCATATTTTGTGCAAAGCGATAGGCCTGATGCCTGATGGTTATCTTTTCAGTTCCTGGAAAAGAGATTTCTTATGTATAGTACCGATTTTTTTTAAAAACAGGATGAGATCTCAGTTCAATGCAATGTTACCATGTCATAAACATAATATAATTATAATCTTATAGACTAATAGTAAATGAAAATATAATATAAAAAAAATCTTATAGGCAGACCCACTTAACAGCCTTACGATTAGGTAAATGTATGTAATAAGAAATAATCGACAATATGCAAATCAAGTGGAAACTGAGGAGGTTGAACGACAAGGTTTTCGGAAAGACCTGATACTGTGGTGAGTTTGGGTGACTAGAAATAAAAAATCTGAAAAACTGAATGTTGCCGATCATGGACAGCTGATACTGGTGCCACATTCCCATCGAGAAATCCCAATGTTACTACACTCTTATCCCTTTTGTTGAATGGCTTTATGATTACCTGCCTCCACTGTTCATGTGAAAAAAAAAAAAGAGAGACCTTAAAATGATTCAGACACCATAATTGATCAATAGCTAGATTCCATGATAAAATGCAAACTTTTTCTTCCCTAGATGATTTGTGCATGTGAAGACAATCTCGTAGGAGGGACCCACTACCCATGTGACTACCCACGCTCCAACTTGGTTCAACCAGATTCTTCCATTATGGGGCCCACCATGCCTACTACTTCTTCTCAAAGGTCATTCCTGTTGATGGCCCACACAAGGATATTTAAAAAAAAAAAAAAAAAAAAACCGGGTGCTAATATCTCCTTTTTATTCTTTCTACTTTTTATGTTTTCACATGTTAATAGCCTAGATTGGACGAGGATGCCGGATGGAAAAAAACAAATGTTGTTATGTGGTCTAAATGGAAAAAAATTGTGCAGGAAATTAGAAAAATTGTAAAAAACATGTTGTCATTTTTTGAGAATAATAAAAACGATTTTGGGAAATGTGAAATCCCATTCTGCACTCATTTCATTCCCATCCCCGCTAAGTTGTATACAGTTATCTGATAAGTGGGCCATCTTGAGTTTTTGCGCAAAGGGTGATTACAGTAGGACAAGAATGATGAACGGCGCAGATCTTATCCGCGAGAGATTTCAATGATGACAAATCTCTTGGAGGCTAAATTAGAGAATTAGAAGATCTTGGAAAGCAAATCTGGCAATCTGACCATTCTTTAATGGTAGAATTTGGCACCAAAAGACCACATTTTCAAAAACATGTTTCTTTATCATTTTCACTAAAGTATACCAAAATTTCAAACTTTTTCAAGGAAAGCGGTGATGTGGTGATCCCATGCATTTTGATATGGTATTTTATATCGCATCAGAAAGTGGAGGAAAAAGAAAAATAATCTGGGCAGAAAGAAATCTACAGAAGAGACAAGAAAGTGAGTCACAGTGCCGTAAATCGATCTAGGTGCACCCGGCTATCCAGTTACAATCTATAAATGGGGTCCGAATATATTTGTAGACGATGCAATAGAAATTGGACCATCTAACTTCCAATTATGAAAATAGTAATTTCATAAAACTAGCAAAAGAAAAAAAAAAAAAAGCAAAGAAAACAGAAGCAAATCACGTTAGTGGAAGGAGAGTCTTGCATTCTTCATTGATACGCGAGTTTGACGATGAAAAGGATGGGTGGGTTGCCAGCACCATCACCACCGTTTAAAGGGACAAAGCGGCGCATGCTTGTCTGACTATACATGTTTTTCGGTGGCCACGAAAGGACGCGGCCGTATGCTTTTTCGGTAAACGAAACGCAAGAATTCCACTCATGGGGCCGGCTGGATTACATTAGAGCATGTGGGCCCACTTTCGTATAATTCTCCATTTGTTTTATTTACACAACGGGTCCTTCGTTCATGGAAAGCACTTCATTAGTGGCCCCGTCCCATGATTAAGAATTCAAGATTAAGAGTGCACTGTCCGCTTTTTTTTTTAAAAAAAAAAAAAAAAAAAAATCAGCGTTACATGTACTGTGACATTTTGAGGGTATTTGACAACAAAAAAATAAAAAATGTTAAGTTAAAATTTTTTAATTTCTACATAATTACTCACACGACTAACATAGCTATTTTAATTTTATTATCTTACTATACATTATTACTATTATTATATCACATCGTTTTCTTCTAATTTAAAATTTTTTATACATCTCTAAACACATCCTAATATTCTAAATCAGACTCGCTCACAATCCTTATCATGTAAGGACTTTCTATAAATATGCTCACACAACTATACAATTACATCCATCAAGGAAGGATGCATTCACTAAACTTGCATGTGGGAGGAGGAGAATACAAAACGTTAGACAATTTTGCCAACGTCACCCCTAGTCGGGATGCATTGTCTACTTTTTAAATCAGTATTCAACATTAGTTTTAATCACTCACTCTCTCTATACATTTGGGGGCTTCTTCTAGATTTGCCAATAATGTCGTGTACGCTCGACCCAAACATTAATAAAACTAACAAACATACCTGGACATTTCAGAAGTTCATTTCAAATGTGCTAAAGATAGCTAATATCCCACATTAACTCAAGGGCTCGATCGTTTGTTAAGCATTCGAATAACTGCAAAACACGGCAGACGTTTCCAAATAAACCATGAGTACGTTGCATGGATCAATAACACTTCTTAGTTTAATGGATGTCCCAGGGAGGATGAGACAGTGAGATATGTTAAGGAGATTAACGAGAATGAAAATTTATATTAGAAATTGGAGAAAGTTTTTTTAAAAATGAGTAATATCATTCACCTCTCCTTCCATCCCTTCGTATATTGAACAGGAACGTCACAAATGCGAAATAGTCCTGAGACTACGTACGGTCTACGCGATATTTTGGAGCCCTTCGATTTGGGGCGACAGCCATGCGCCGTTGGATTGGGAGAATAGCAATTGATATTTCTCGTTTTCGTGCGTGTTATCTTGATGGAGATGCAATACCCGCTGATCTACCCGACTGCATTTTTCTCGTTTTTATTCGTGTTGTGTTGATGGAGATGCAATACCAGTCGATTCTTCATCTCCATCGACATAACACGAAGACCGCACAGTAGATTCTTCATCTCCATCAAGATAACACGAATACGAACGAGAAATATCAATGACTAGATTCAACCGTGTTAGTTAGTAGCAGGTACAGCTGCTCACGCTCGCATCATACGCATGTATATATGGATTCTCGATGCCCGTGCCCCACAATGAAAATGTTAATTTTAGCAAAAGCAGAATGTATGGATATATATATACATAAGAAATGTACTTTCTAAATTTAAATAATTTTAAAAAATAAAGAATTTACGACACAAATAAAATACTAGCGATGATATAAGTCGTTCGTAATAAACCGACCTGCTACATTAGGGTTATTTTATTTAAGCAATAAGACGTAAAAGCCCCAAGTCACATTCGCATATAATAATAGTTTAAAAGCTTTTTTTCCCCTTTATATATATATATTTTTTGAAAAAACATACTTTTTCCTTTCGTATTGTTTGGTATATTAGTTTTATTATTACTATGTATTTAAATTTGCTTTCACTTTTAACTCTTTTTACCATCAGAAATATCCCGTTCCAGTTCACCTAATTGGATAAAATTTGTCCGAAAAGATTAAGGATCTACCTCAGACCATGCAAGATTCTTAAAATTTTTCTAATTCTTAAATTAGGTTTTTTAATTTTAATTGTAACTGTACTCATTTCTAATACATATCATTATATTTTCATCGTGACTATAAAATTATATTAGAATTGAAAAAAATTATTAGTATTAGAGACAAAAAAAAAAAAAAGAAAGTCGAGCTGCCGTGGATTGAAAAATAAAAGATCGAAAATGGAAAAAAATAAAATAAAATAAATCAGGAATCCTATCCATCTCCCTCCCATGTCCAACTCATCCCGACCAGTCAGATTAACGGGTTATGGTTACCCGCGTATGACCCACCCGTCCCGAGCAAGTAATCAGCCGGCCCCGTTTTTTGTGCTGTGCCATGCGTCCACCATTGTGTAGTACCAGCACTGGGCATGCTCAACATCCGTACACCGGCGAAGAGATTAAAATTTCTTTGAAAGAAATGCATCCGAGACAAGCCAAAATTCTTCGTCGGTGCCCTACTGTCAGACTAGCTGCACCAATTTCTACAAGATCTGCCCTTTTAAAGGTACAATCTCAATCTTGAATAAAATCGGCACCGGGGAAAATCAGGAGCGGTACCAAAAATTAAGCTGCACGTCATTCTTATAAATTTAGAGATACATAATTCTTTCAAAAAAATCTAAAGACACAGCTCAACTAAAGAATTAAGAAGATACAACTTCCATTAAGCCAAAGAAAGATAACAGCTCCCACGTGAGATTCGAACCTAAGACCGTAGCTTCGCAAATGTCTTATTATTGTTATGGCCACCAACCGAGCACGCTGCATGTTATCTTTAGGATATTGGAAAATGCCTTAAATTGGGCTGTTGGTCTTGATCATAAGAAAAATACAATCGTACGTCTCTAGGGCTACCGTAGTGAAATATCCGGATTCACTAGGCAATCGTGGAGAGCATGTTTTGCATGGATCGAAAACTGAACAGCTTGCTTGCCCCACCTATAATAAAACGAACACATGAAATAAGCAATCGATCAAGCATTGGGCAGGGGCCTGGCACACCCGCGCACCGGCCGCGTGTCTTGCACGGGTTCTCATGCATTTGATTTGTAATGATTTCTATTGAAAAATAAAAGTGTGTTTGGCAATTAGCAAAAGATGTCATGTTACAATTTTTGGATCTAAAATTTTTTACTCTTTACAATTATCATATTTTTTAATTATTTTTCACATTTTCTTATACAACTACCCTACTTTTTAATTATTTATACACAACTATTTACACAACTAACCTATCTATTTTAACTTTATCATCTTTACTATTCATTGTTACCCTTATCATATCACATCATTTGACAATTTTTACTCTCAAAAACTTTTCATCAAAAATTTTATACATTAGTAAACACACTCTAAATAAATATTGTAAAGTATGATTTCAAAATAAAACAAAAGGAAAAACAAACACATGGAATGTGAGGGAGACGTATATATAGTTGACAGGTGTATATCGTCGGAAGTGTTTAATTGGGAAGGTGCGTATTGGCATTTTCGACGAATATACGTCCCAACGCTGACAGAGGAACAGCAATCAAAATCTCTTCTAGAATGCATGGTTAGTATTTTCACTCATTTTCTTCGGACTTGTTTATTTTATCAATATTATCGACGATCATTCTGATTAAATGTCTGAATAGGTTGTAGCCGCTCAAAAATATTTGTAATAATTAGTAAAATGCAAAAATTACTTACATATATTTATAGATTCGTTAGAAGACTATAGAATTTTATCAGATTATTTATTTATACTGGAAGAATATTTTAGATAGTATGAACGTTGAATTAATAATTAAGGGTGTGTTTGGTTGGAGGTAAAACTTTTGATGAAAAGTTTTAGAGGTAGAAGTTGTTAAATTGATAGAAAATGATGTGATATAATAAGGGTAATGATGAGGAGTAAAGAGAATAAAATTAAAATAGATAGGTTAGTTGTATGAGTAGTTGTGTAGAAATAATTGACAAGTAGGGTAGTTTGTATAGAAAAATATGAAAAATAATTAAAAAAATAGAGTAGTTATGAAGAGTGAAAAGTTTTAGGTTGAAAAGTTTTAAATGACAAGTTTTGGCCCCAAACAAACACACCCTAAATATATAATTGATTATCAAAAATAAATATATAATTGAACAATTATATTATATTGATTTTATACTTTTTTACTTTTATCAAACATGGCCCATAAATATTTAACTTGATGAAATTTGATTTTTTAGTTCAATAAATAAATCTAAATACAATGCACAAATTTAAAATTTTAATTTAATCATCAAAGTAAATGAAAACAACATAGTACCCGTGAAACTTTTATTGCATAGTACCATAAAAGTACGGTAAATGATTAAATACACTTGGGTGCACTCGGCTTCAGTGCATTCGTATGCATTTAATTCATTATTTAAATTTTTATAAAATTATTAATACATGCAAATTTAACAAATATATCAAATTTTACAAATATACCTTTTTTAAAATATGAGTATTCGAGGAAATTTTTGATATATATCTTAAATATACTTAAATTAAAATTTTAATTTTTAATTTTTAAAATATAAACTATTGCTCATGTTTAGTACATCTTATTTTATTATGTTATAAAAAGTAATTTTTATGAAAATTAATATTTAAAAATATTTTTAAGAGTGAATATATACTTACTAAGCATTGTAAAAAATGCATAGAATAAATATAGTATATAAAAGTGTACAATATATGTAGTATTTAAAGCATAAATAAATTCACAAATGCAAAAAAATTTAAAAATATTCTAAAACTATAAAAACAAAAGGGTAATTATTGAATCATTCGTGTTCTTAAAAATATTTACATTTATACCTATGACAAGTACAAATTTCTTAATTTTATAAATAATGATTATTTTCATAAATCTAAGTCAATCATTATGTTTGTTAATGTTAACTTCGTCGAAACATAAAAATCTCTTTCATTATAACTTAATGGACCACAGTAAACTTCAATTCAATCTTATGAATTTATTTTTTTATTATGGCTCACGAATGTAAATTACCCGCTAAAGTATCAAAGCAAGATATTTTGGATATATTAAATAAATAGATATTAATTGGTAAATATCACGATTTAAAAAATTAAGAGGTTCACATGTACTTAAGCATAACTATAGGGATATGAAATAATTATTTCTCTTATCGTATATTTTTTAACAAATTAGTTGACATCTTAACTATCTAACGACTCAGTTTTTTAATTTTGCATTTACATTTTAATCAATTTTAAATTATTATCTATTTATTCTAACTTTATTCGTGTCACTTTCACACCTTTTTGAAATATTTTCTTCTCCACATTTCCAATTTCCCATAAGAACTATATCATTAAAAGTTTCTCCTAGATATTTTTAAATGTACATGGATATAATTGCAAAAAAATTTTAAACTATAGGCGTAACTTTGTAGAAAAAACCTCATAGATGAAAGCAAATAACTTAAAAGTTTCATATATTTGTTATTTTACCATGTTTGAAAAGAGACATGTATTGATTAATATGATAAGGAGTTAATTTTAAATATATTTACTATATTTGCCCTTAATTACATATATATCTATTAAGTTTGAAAAAATATATATCTATTGAGGAGCCAGTTATGAATGTCTGATAATTTTAAAATTTCATACTACTTCTAGTTCATCTAACACCTATTATTGTTGGTGTCATACACAAATTGTCAAAACTCATTTTACTTAAGTCATCTTTTTCCAACTTTTGACATAATTGAAAGATCACCTTCATCAAATTATTAGAGGTATTTTAAATATTTTTAGAATAGATAGTAATGATTTTTAATCATACTAGATGAATAAAAATATGAATGAAATATCATCTATACTCAGTAGATATATTTTTAGATTAAAAAGTTTTAACTTTACATTTTACACCCATTGTCAAACACAGCCTTTAGTAGATATATTTATAATCGAGGATAAATTCGGTGAGTACACTTGAGTTAACCCTACGATAAATGGTGCGGATTTGAAGCGGTTGCATATAATGAGGGCCTAGGACCGTAGGAATCTCACTGATCGATGACGTCACTCTCTTCCGGGATTCCCGTAACATGTGTCCCACTGTCGCCCACCAAATGCCTGACGCCCGTCCTTCTCTGCCTCCGTCCGCGGGACGTACGAGCACCCACACCGACGTTCTCCGCCCGTCCAACCACACACCCATACGTTTCTGTTCTCCGTCTGAACTCTCTGAGTGCGAAGAGAAGACCTGCAGCCGTACTTGCTAATGATATAGTGGGACGCACCACCTGCGCTGCAGATGGCTCTCCGTCTCTGGCAATATGAACCGACGGCACGTTGTTCCACCTTGCATATGCAGCATGCTGTGAAAGAACTAACGTACAGATGGGATTGGATCTGCGCGTGCGGACTACGGCATCCAATTCATTCATTCCATCACCCATACCCCCATGGGATTGGATCTGCACGTGCGGGTGGGAACGTGCGCTCTCTTTTCAATTCGGGCGATGGGGCCCATCCCGCCTCTTCCCTTCTCCTCCTCTGTCTAAAATTGGCCGACGGCGTATACCTTCAGCGTCGTAACCACTTTCAACAATGTGTTTTTTTTTTTTTTTTTGGGAGAAATCAACAATGTGATATTTTTTGAGAAATCAACAATGTGTTATTTATTCCATAATAGAAAAACAATGTGTTACTTTTTTCCCTAATTTTATCATTACTTTTACCAGCATTTAAAAAATAATTTTTAACATACCTTTGTTTAGACCAATGTGAATGCATGGGTTGGGAATTGATCTTCGATATTACATACGATTCACTATTAAATGAACATAAGGATAACTAACTCTATGTAATATGGTGTTCAATTATCCATCAGATTTTTGCATCTTGATCCCTTTAACTATGCATATTTACTTTTAAATTTATGAATTTCGCATATTTGCATTTAAAAACCTGTCATCAAAATACTCAACTAGCAGTTGTTATTTGTAAATGAAAAATCTAAAATACTCTTATGGCTTAGTTCGCTCATGCTCATGAATTGACTCATACATACGAATGAAATACTTTTATATGTCTTAGTTGAGTTAACTCGTGAATATGAGTCGACTTAAATTTGGTAACAATACAATTTCTATTATGGCCAAGTTGAGTCGACTTCTTTAAGGACAATATCATCACTAAAAAATTTGTATGACAATTACGGGAAAAACTTTTCGTTCATTTGGTAACATGTATTAATGGTAGGTTTAAAATACAAAGAAGGCAAATTTATAGAGTTTAAAAAGCAAATACGCAAGAATAAGTAAAATATTTATATGAAAAGCAATTAAAATATAGGGTTAAAATAGGAAAAGTTGAATAGTAAAGTATTTAACGAAATTAATTTTCTAATTTTCTAATTTTATTCTATTTTTGGTAATGGACAAACCAAAATGGAGAATAAGGAATCATATATATATATATGATTAGAGAAGGTGGAAATGAAGTAAAATATATGCTTGTCTATTGCAGAGAAAACTATGAAAAAATAATTTAAATGTAGTATAATAGGTAGATAGGTAATATGTTAACTTTTTGCATACATTACTAAATCCTCTCTCGTATATCCCAAACACATTGTACATTACAACGTTACCTTTTTTGATTTCTAATAATATTTTTTCTTTTATAAAAAAAAATAATATTTTTTCCAATATAATTTCTTGTATTTTAATAAACAATAACACGGCTTCATGTAATCTCTGCATCCTATCCTCGTCTCTTTCTAGCGTCCGGAACAGCCGTGAGATCCCCACATTGAGACCGCGCGGCTGCCGCTACTCTCGAAGACGGTCGGTGATCAGCAGCTCATAATCTCAGCTGGCAAGGGGCCGCTAACCGGTGGTGAACCATTTGTTATGAAAAAGATGGTTTTTCCTGTTTGCTTTCTAACCTTTACCTTTGGAATTCAAACCAAAACCGCAGAACCACAGGTAGCAGATGAGAACATGCATGCATGCAAAAGAAAGCAGCAGATGATGAGGTTTGGGCGTGGGGAATACTTTCTACTTTTTCCTGTCATCTCTATACTCCATGCTCGTCTCTCACCGACACCCCCCACCTTTTTCTACTCCCCTGTTTTTACGGGCCCTCCCTCCCTTTTTTTCCCATATCCTTTCACGTCCTTTTCAACGGCTTTTATTTTTGCCATCCGCTGGCTCTCAAGTCTCAACAGCTGCACAGAGAAGACCGTTTGGTTTGCAAGAGAAAAATATGTTCTTCACAAAACGACCGCTACACATCTTTAGACCAAAATGGTTTTTTTCTCCTTTAAATCACGGACTCGGGTGTTTAATTTAATGCGGTCAATATATGCCGAACGTGGCTATTTTGTACACATTCACCTTTATATGTAGCCAAGTCATATTGCTCTAACAGCTATCATTTGGGTAATATTTTGATGAGAAATAATCCTCTTAATCCGTTTACTTAGCTCATCTAAAAAATTCATTAAAATTTTTTTTTGCCTTTTTTTCATTCACTTATTTATTTAAGTGCATTTAATATACAAATCAAGTTTTATCAATTTTGAACATGTATATATTTTTGATAATTTTAAACATGTTATTTTGAAATATTCATATGTTTAAAATTATCAAAAAATATATACATATATATCTAAAAATAATAAAACTTAATTTATATGTTAAAATAGATCTATATTAATAAGTTTATGAGAAAAAATGTAGATTAACATGATCATTTTTCTATTTTGACAAATAAATTATCTAACGAGTAATGCTTCTGGTCACGAGGGGGATAATAGTTTCATTTGTTAGCCTAGACCATAAGGCATATTTTTCATTACTTTAAAATTTATAAAACTATTATTCTAAATAAATCTAATTAATATACTGAAATTTGCCTTTTTAAAAATATAATTTCTAAACTTTCAAAATATAGGAATATTATAGTCATTTTTAACTTGGATATTTTAATTATTTTCGAAGATTAAAAATAACTAAAATATTTATGTATTTGAAATTCAAAATATATATGTGCACAAATCCAAAAATAATTTACTTAGATTACCTAAAAAATTCATTGAAATTTTTTTTGCCTTTTCTTCATGCACTTATTTACTTAAGCATATTTAATATATAAATTAAGTTTTATCAATTTTGAACATGTATATATTTTTTGAGATTTTTAAACATAATGTTATTTTAGCCATTTTGAAATATTCATATGTTTAAAATTATCAAAAAATATATGTATGTATTTAAAAGTTGTAAAACTTAACTTATATGTTAAAATACAACTATATTAACAAGTTTATGAGGAAAAACCCATATTAGCATGATCAGTTTTCTATTTTAATGAATACATTATTGAATGATTAGTGTTTCTGGTCATGAGGGATAATAGTTGCATTTCTTAGCCTAGACCATAAGGCATATTTTTCATTACTTTAAAATTTATGAAACTATTATTCTAAATATATTTAATTAATATACCAAAATTTGCCTTTTTAGAAATATAATTTCTGAAATTTCAAAATATAAGAGTATTATAGTCATTTTTAACTTGGATATTTTAATCATTTTCAAAGATTAAAAATAACTAAAATATTTTTGTATTCAAAATTCAAAATATATATGCGCACAAATCCAAAAATAGTAAAACTCAATATGTTAGTTAATACACTTAAGATAATAATTTTATTTTATAAAAAATAAAAAATTGTTTTATGGACAAATTAACAATCAAAATTATTAGCCCAAGCTAATAAGATCAAGCATCTTATCTAATTAAAGTTCTTAATTTTTCAACTTTTTAACTACTCTCAAACCAATTTGACTAATTATTTGTGTATATATGACTCATGATCAGTAGTATGATTTTGTGCCATGCATCACATATATGCCAAATATATGATGCCATTTTTATTTTTAAAATTTTTCATAAACATGTTTCTTAAATGTACTTAACTTATATATTAAATTTTATCATTTATAATAATTTTATAAATTTATTTTTATTTTAAAAATTATCAATTTCAGGAGCATTTAAGTCATTTTATTCACCTCTTAAAAATCTAATTTTTAAAATAAAAATAAACATACAAAAGTACTATAAAATGGTAAAACTTGATACATAAGTTAAATACGCATTAGAAAACATATTTTTAGAAAAAACAAAAAATACATGGCGTGTTGGCATATCAGCCTACACGGTTCAATCACTTGGTCAGACTCGGTTGTATATTTACATAATTTACACGGTGTAAATCAATGCTCACTAAAATCTCAAGGTAGGTATAAACAAACATACTAAGCTATCAGCAGATTCAGTGGGCTCTAGGAATAATATGCTGATCCTGAGTGTCAAAGATATATAATAGACAAGGACAAGCATCCTTGATGTGGCCCACCCTAGCTAGCTAGGGCATTAATATTGTCCATGCTGGACAGATAATCAAAAGCTGGATAGATAATCAAAAACAAATATATAATTGGAGGCAAGGATCTTAAGGACCTGTTTGGCCCCAGGGCCTGTCTTCTTTTTTCTTTTTTTTTTTAAGAAAAAAAATCATGTGTAAGCTTGAATTTGAAGCTTTTCTGAAATAACATTTTCTAGGAAATTTACAACTATCATATAGAAAAAGACCAACATAGAAAAATATAAAAAAAAAAGACAGCGGAGCCAAATAATTATGCCTCGGTAATTAATTATCATGCTAAATTAAAACAATAAAAATTCAAGGTGCTTATTCATTCGAAAAAATATAAAGTAAAAGTGGGAATGAGAATATTTTTAGTATAATATTAGACGATTAATGATTAGGAGTGAAGAGAATTAAATCAAAATAAATAAAGTAATCGTATAAAAATGTAAAAAATTAGAAGATAAATATGATAATGAAAAGAATGATAATTAAATCGTTAAAATGTAAAATTACATTGGGAGGTGTATAATATATTTACCTCTTGACGTTGAAAGATGCCAGTCCATAATTATACTTACATTTATGGGAAAGAAAAGACAATGGATCCAATTTTTAGCAAAATATGTTCAGGCAGGAATATTCCAAACCTGACATAGATAAGTTGTCAAATGGACCATTCCTAACTTAAGGAGAGTAACGTGACTCGGAAAATAATTTCCGTACAGGGTGCAGTACAGCTATGTAAACCCAGGTTTGGTTATTTACACCTATGGTTTTAATGGTTTTCTCTTTCCTGTTTAATTATCCAACAGCCATATTTTTTCTTATTTTATTTTTATAATCCAATCATTTTTCTTACGATTATCTTATTTAATTTAATTTTACCAGTATCATTTGATATTAATCAAAAAATTTTTAAAATATTCTTTGTTACATCTCCCATGCTATCTAAAAATACCGCCAAAATACACGTTATTAACCGCCCGCTCAATTCGCGGTGCAACTAGTAGGGGGAGAACGCAACAATGCTTAGGATAAAAGGGCTGGACAGGACTAAGAAATAGAAAAATGTAAAATTCTACCATATCTAATTAAATCTGGCTAACAGTATAATGGTTTATATTCACCTACATATGCTTGATTAAATCATCTAAATATTCGATCAAGAGGAACGAAAGAAAATAAAAACATAAATAATATGATTTGATCATTTAAGACTGGTCCAAAAAATATTTTTGAAAATTTAAATATTTAATAAAATTGTTATTCTGTACATTTAATCTATAAAATAATTTTATCATTTTCAAATATGGGTACATATTTATTTTAAATTTTTAAACACAAAAGTATTTTAATCATTTTAAACAATTGATACAGATTTTTGAAAATGAAAAAAAAAAATTTATAAATTAAATACATCTAAATTAACAGTTTTATAGTAAATTTTAAGAAATAAAAAAAAGTATTTTCGAATCAGTTCGGAATAGATGATCATGAAATGAAGTTATAATATAAGCAAAAGATAATAATAACAAATACAAATGACGAAAAAATGAAATCATTACCAAATATGCATGCCAAAATTAGTACAAAATGGGTTTTGAATTCCATGTAAAGCAACGGAAATTTTCCGCATATGATAAATGGTGGATATGCCTATATGTTAAAATGATCTAATGTTTGGGGACCATCCACAGCTTCCCTGATCATTTGGACGGTCTTGATGGCTGGAATATGATCAAATTGCGTGTGAGTTGGATGGCATGTTCCGCATTCGGTGACGTTGACGAGGCGTGGTCAGATCAAGACTTTTGTCGCCACCATCGCTAAACAATTGCAACGGAGCGCATAATATTTGCCCTATACGTTTGATAATTGAATTTTTAAAATCAGAAATTCAGTTTATAAAAATGAAAAGGGCTCATATTTTAAACGTTTTGGATTAAAATTTGATGACAATACTCTCATCCAAAATCGACTCTTTCCTCAAGTAAACGCGCGAATGAATTGATTTTTTCGGTTTCAACCCGTTGGGCTGTTTAATCGGCAGCTTCCACGCGCGACTCCTTCCGGCCTTCCCTAGTTGATCTTTGGAACCAATTCATCAGAGGCTATCATATGTAAAAAGAATGAGAAATATGAAATGTAATTAGGACGTTTGGGTCGTATAATGAAGGTTGGGTTGCACTTATATATGAGTGGGAGGTTTGGTTACATAGAAATAGTTTTATATATATTTTTACTTTTGAGTAAGTTGATAATTGATATAAAATTCATTCAATTGATTATATTTAACATAATAATTTATTTAGCTAAACGACTAAGTTTCATTTAAAATTAAATATATACCTGAACAAGTTTACTTAAAAATATATATCCATACATAAAGTAGTACTTAGATTTATTCATATATTTATTACAAAATAATAATACTTTATAAAATTATTTATCAACATAAAAATAATATTTTTGATATTAAAAATATTACTTTAAAATTGATATTTTGTATTAAATTATTTTATTGTATTGATTTTATACATTTATAGATGAGATTTTTATATAATTATACTAAAAAAATGAAGAGTTTTAATGATAAAATAAATAAAGCAAAATATAATAAATTTAGTATAGTTATCATCACACGTCAATGTGTTAAAAACAAAAGATGTTATGTCAAAGAAAAGTTTAGAGTTTTTTCTAAATATATTCACTACGTTTGACCTTAATATCAAATATACCATTATATTTAAAAAATCTCAAATATACTTACTACATTTGCATGTAATTCCAAAAATGTCTACTTCGTTACAGACGTTATGTTAATTAATGTTGTTAGTTCATTTGTAAAATTACTGATATGCCTATTAAATTTAAGGTTGGATTTAAAATTTTGAATATCATAATTCACCGCTACCTTAATTGTACAAGAGTTTTAAATATGGATAGCTTTAATTTTATTCCCATTTCATTTTATTTAATCTTTTATTATTTTACACAAAGGGTATTTTTGATATTTAGAAAATTATAATAAACATTTGAACAGATAACCATTAACTTACTTAACAGACTTTAATGGAATGAGCATTTTTGAAATATATACAAATATAGGAGGTATAACTAGAATTTCTGAAATGTAGTGAGTACATAGGATTAGTATTAGTAGGTATATTTAGGAAAAACCGGAAAGGTTTATCAAGGTCTGACATCGAAAGGTTTATTGAGGTTTGACGTGTTGGTAGTGTTTGCATGTGATATCTGTCACGCGCGCGGTCAGACAGTTTTTTAACGAGGTAGACATCGCTGACGTCGCTTTCATTTAGCTGGAGGTTCCATTCACGTGATGAATTCATCGGCGATTCTTTGGAAACTCGCAACCGGGTTCCTCGGAAGTCCCACCCATCCTCCTGGAAAACCCCAGCGCTGGATGGGCTAGCTGCGGATCGGAAAATCAGAACCGTTCATCAGCTGCGTCTGATAATTCCAAGTTACATTAAAAGTTTTATCCACGGTTCTTTTTCATGACTGTGTTTAAGAAGGGATAAAATTTTTGAATAAAAACTTTTAGAATGTGTTTAGAAAGC